>JAIUCT010000008.1:10711427-10724415 GCA_021307375.1 Tetraneura akinire
GTATAATTTCTTCACTTACCTTTATTATAATGTCCAGCACGGAATTTGCATTTCCTTAGCAGTTGACGATTGTTGAATTGACGAGTACTTTCATACGTGATTGAATTATATTTTGACTCATTTTCGACTATTCATTTATTTATAAACTTGCAACTACGTTAAAATAAATAAAATGTTTAAAAAAAAAGTATAACAAAAAAATGTTTACACGAGTATATATAAAAATAATAATAAAATAAAATATAAGCGACGGAAATTTTTATAAAATATTATAATAATTATATTATGTCCATTGCCATAGAGTATAAATGTATAATAGATGTAAAATATTATATAATGTAGTAATGTACCTAAACGATTGATGGGTTTGATGACATAGAATAATAATTATTGTATTATTGAAATAAATAATAATAATCCATACATAGAGTATAGGTATTAGAGAATATACATTATCAATTTTAAATAGCGACAAAAAAATTTAGACTGAAGATTTTTGTAACTTTTTTAAATTACGTTAATAAGCAATATGTTATTATTGCTTCAATAAAATTTTCAGACCTTAAAACCCAAAACTCAAAATTGCCAATTTTATTAAACATATGATAAAAATATTGAGAAATTAAAAGAAGCCATACAAAATATAGATTTTCGATTACATTTTACATTGTAAAATATATTGTATTTGTATATTACCTAAGTATATTTACATATTACTTAACATCATATCAAAATATTAGAAAAATCCCTAGTCTCAATCTCAATTTTTTTTTTTTTAGCTGTTTAATGTTGATATTTTTAGTTTAAACGAAAACCTTAAAATCCTTACGAGTTATTATTTCTCAATACTTTTACCATAAAAATTAATAGAAAAGCCAAAAAATTTGGGAAATGTTTGAAGTAAAATTGTTCTATCAATTTTTCTAAATATGTAAATAACTGTGAAATGTGTTAATGCAATTTAATAGAAAAATAAAACAATAAATTAAGGGTAAAGATTTTGTCGTTTTTCCTATCGCATAAAATCAATTATGAGAAATTTGAAAAATGGCCTAAATAGGTAAAGTACCAATTACACCCATTTTTCAACCGAAAACATATGCTATTCATTAAAATTGGAGCAAGAAACCAGAAAAATAAGACGCACATTATTGTAAAACCGATACATTTTTCACTACGATTAAGTTTAAAACATATTTCAAATGTGGTGGTGGAAGTGCATCATTTGCACAGGCCAACTTACGTCACTGTGTGTAATATGTTTTGTCATATCGACAGAAGGTATATGGCAATTATTCATAACTTTCGGGGCGAACGGAACGATTTGTCCAAAGTACATAAATGCATTTTCAGTCATATTACATACATGAACGTATGGTATAACGTACATATCCCATACATATTCGAAACACGAATATATAAAAACGTGTCATAGGATACATATAGGGGGAAAGTGGTGTAGATATAAGAATGATTTGTCAATGGTATTAAGAACTTTCAATTTCCTTACAGTGTCTACCTCCAATGTAAATTTCACACACGCCAATAAAATATAACGGGTGCAAGCTCAGAAAATTTATGTTAAATATTTTTTCGTATTTTTTTTTTTTATTTAAAATTCTTTATATACAAAATCGTATATTATTTTATTTAATGTAAATTACAATAAATAATATAATTTTGTTCTAACAAATATTATATTTTTTAAGATTTTATAAATAATTTTAATTTTAGAAATTTTATACTTAAACTTTTTTATATACAAAATATTTTGGATAATTTAATGTAAAATAAATTAATATAATAATTTAATTTTTTTCTAAGACATTTAATTATAATTTTAATGGTAGAAATTTTTTTTTGTCTTTATACGAAACATACCTAAATATGAAACTTATAGTCGGACCCCTGCGCAAATTTTTTTTTTCTTTGAACATTTATACTTAAACTTTTTTATATACAAAATTTTTTGGTTAGTTTTATGTAAAATATAATAATATTATTTTTTTCAAACACATTAAATTATATTTTCATTAAAGTTAGTAAGTTACAATGGGATAATGGTTTACAATGTTTACATACAAGTATACCACTATTCAAGAATATTCAAGTGTGTGTTTTAACGTCTAACAATATTAATAAAGATGACATAATTGACACATAGCAATTAGATCAAAGATTTAATAAATATACCATATACGGTTATTTAATTAACATTTTTATAAATTTACCTATAATATAAAACTATAATAAAATATTAGGTATTTTAGATTTGCTTAAATATTCCAAAATTCTGATAAGTAGTGGTAGTGTGGTTACTTTAAATTTATGTAGTAAAAAATATGCAAATGATTATCTGAGTTTTTCCAAAGGCATACTGCTCAAATGGAAAGTTGTTTTTCCAACTAATATAATAAAATTTTATAATATGAATACAATAAGTCGCGTAAATTAACAAAACACATTAATTTTCATTCACACCTACACATTTGGTTTTAATACAATGGTCATGATGCATATCATCATAGTTTATTATAAGTTGTCCCTAGTTTTTTCACTTTATTTGTAACTGAAATACTTATAATATTTACACAGCAAGTGTACATAAATTTATTTATGACCACTCAAGTTCCTTTCACACACATACCTACATAAGCATTAACAGAAATATAATAAATTGTAAGACAATTGTAATTAGGTCAATATTATTTATTATCTTATAGTTTTTACTATAATATATATTTATGGCCAACTTTTAGTCTTCTTTTAAATTTTTTAACAATTTAATATATTATATAAATAAATAAATATTTTTTTAAACAATTGGTAATATCCTAAGTATATAATAATAATAATAATAATAATAATAATAATAATAATAATAATAATAATAATAATAATAATAATCACTTTAATCTGTACAGGTATACATTATTCATTTGTAAATTACTTGGAATGGCATTAATATTTAATTATATACATACATACAGTTTGTCCTACAAGAATTTACCATTGTAGTAATATAATAAAGAAATACAAGTATTTGAAGTGAATTAAAAATATTCTTAATATAATTTTAATATGATATTAATCAATCAACATATCAACATTCATTAATATTAACATTTTTAAATTGGTTATCTTAAGATTTATACATATTATAAATAATATATTGTGTATAGTAATGACTAATGATTACAAAATATTAATTCAGTAGATAGATAATAGGTAATTCATCATAGGACACACTGTATAGAGTAGACATATTACAATCCAATTAAAATTAACAGTTCTTCAAGAACAAATTTAAACAAATTAATTATCTAATAACGTTTATAAAATAGGAAAACACAAGTGATGGCTAAAAAAAATATATCCTGGTAGGATTTACAATAATTGGTATAGAAAAAATATATAAAACAAAAAAAAATGACAAGTTTATAACTTGATACAATGGCACAACCAACGAGGAAAGTATGAATGTATTTCATGTATGCATTTCTACATTTTAATTAAAATAAATTACAATACAAGTATAATTTATAATGTGTACCAATATTTAGCCCTTAATGGTAACACAGTCTATAAATGCTAATCTGATCAAAGTATGACATAATATAATAAAATGGATTGTAAATTCCACCGATTATAACCTATTTAAATGTAAACCAGTGCCCAAATGAGAAAGGGGGTGTTTACACGAATAAAAAACCACAAACTTAACTACTATTTATAATTATTTTACCAAATTTTTAATTATGATTGTTTTCAAATGTTATATTTATTTAAAATAAAATATTAACATTTTCACTTATACTTCATTTTATCATTCATCATTGAATTAACAAATTGAATAAACACAATACACATTGTATTGTGACTCTACAGATATTCTCATATATTATAATTCATATAAATGAACAAAAATGTAAGTTGTCAGACTATTACTTCAATAAAAATATTTATTAAAATTAAAGATTTGTAAATTTTATAAAGCTACTTTAATTAACTTTATTTATGAACTTAGTAAATCAAACAATAGTTTAAACTGCAAAACAAAAAGTAATAATTAAAATCTCACTAAAATATTCTATAAAACATAATCATACCTATTACATATAACCAGTAGAACTAAATAATAAACATTTAACACTCTGTATAAAACAGATTAAATAATACATATGAAATAATTAGTAGTTACAGAATAAAAAGGAAGAAAGAAAATTTTAAAAAAATTATTGGTGGAATTTACATTGGCCCATTAAAATATAGTACATTTTTTTTAATTTAAAGCATTTTTTTTTTTTTTTTTTTTTTAATGACATTATACCATGACATTTCTTTTAGAAATGTGAATTGTATAATTTTAAATTATTTTCTACATTAGGTACTATACATTAGATTTATATAACTCTAATATTATGATTACATGAAAGACAACTTGATCATTTGGATAAAATTAGGGTTATTTCATTGTTTATTTTACATTAAGTATATTTTTTTTCTGTAATCTCTCTTCAATTCCTTTTACAACATCTAAAATAAACAATCTTAAAAAAATATACTTAATTGTACATATTATATTGAGTTCACACAAGGTTTATTATAGAATAAGAATTTGGTATAAGCTTGGTGGGCCAGCTAGATAAAATTTAAATTAGGAATATGTGACGTGGCCAGACAATAAATGCATTTTACCCAAAAGATCAAAACTAAAATTTGGCTTAATTACAATTATAAAGAAATAACTAAAGAGTTATTTGTTTCATATGTTATGTATATGAAGGTAAATTGTTTAATTGACATTTACGTAAAACAAATTTTCATAATAATGCTCTACTTATATAAAAATATGTGTTCAAATATTTCTCATATTTTTTACAAAATAAAATAAAACTAATTTTTCAATATATATAATTGCTCAAAATTTAATGAAATAATGATAGATGTTTCTAATATTAAAAAATATGATTAGTAATTAATATCAATTTACACTAAAGTCTATTTAATATGAAAATTGGTCATGTTCACACATCTTTTCTAGTAAAAGATACTAACGGCTAGTACATCTTCAATCCCAGGTGTATACATAATGAGTTTTATTAATAATTAGTAATTAGTTAATTACCATTATGATATTAAATGCCCATAAAACCATAGTATTAGACCATGTGCACATTGGATACAAATTTGTACAGTACGAAAACATACGAATACTGGTTGTATAATTTGACTGCATACACTGAATAGTGAATATACATTTTTGTCCATAAAATAGTCAGTGTTCTGGTGGTTTCGCCATTTTTGACATTTGTTGACACACAAAAGTTTATAAAATCTAAGGAAGTTTGGATTATTTTCATACGTCGGAGCTACACATACATATATGTACAAACAACTTGCACCCAATCTGTGTGCTCACATAGTATTTAGTTGGTTGGGATTGTTCATATGTGTACATATGAGTTTACATGTGAATCAAGTTCTTACGAAAATGCATGCAATATGCACACAGCATTAAACCTTCTGCATAATATATTTATAGTAGCAACAAAGAAACATATTAAGTTACCGACCAATCACAGAGCAATTATCTTTTTCTACATTCAGTTTATACGCATAAGATTGGTCAAACTTAATTAGTGCTTGAATTGGAAAATAAGAAGTAGAGGGACTATTTGACTTTAAAAAAATTACCGTCCCCAAAAATTATTTAGTATATACTATATTATGAGAAATTTAAGAATTAGTAGGAAACTAATTAGGAGGAATTAGTGTTCAAAAAGAAAAAAATATTAAGGATACTCTGTCCCCCTGCGCCCCCACCAAAATAGAGCACTAAACTTAACTTGAACAGAGTATAATAATCAGCAACTACCATGAACCCAAGATTATACTAGTTTCAAAGGTTAATAATAAGTGAAATTGTAATTTAATATGACACATTAGACAGTACAGTGCATGTATATCACAATCAAAAACTCATAACTTTAATGACCATCACTCACTAACTATCAATATCATATATATCTACCTATAAAATTATAAGTATAAAAAAAAATCAGGACACATACTTTCTTTTAAAGAGATTAAAATTCAAGTTTTATGAATATTTATCAATTGAACAATTAACCTTCAAACACATATATTTCAGTCGCTAAGATAAATATAAGTCAATAAATTTGAGCACAAGTCTCAACAGTCAAGTTTATAATTAATTTCTTACAATTCTCCCACATTGTTATACCTCTTCAATTTTTTTGGAAGCACATCTTTATAAAGTACAGGATCAACTCTATATTCTACGGTCTTTAAAGGCATTTTACCATAAATCATGGCAAACCTATTAATACACAATGTTCTTGTAGCCATGTGTCCTTGGTCAGCTGATAACATTTCAGTATTTGTACACAATGGACACTTAAACTTCTTTTTAGGAGTGACCTAATTTAAAAAGTAATAATTTCAATTTAAAAATATGTAATTAAAAAATTAACAATTACCTTGATTGGAGCTTTATTTGTAAAGTTAGACACTAAAAAGTTCATTGCAATATCCTCACAATTCATATTATCATCAACCCACTTTCTGATACTACTAGACATGATATACGTATAAGCATGGTTCCAATACTATGTACATATTGTAAAGCAAAAAATTCATGTTTTACAAAAGTTATAATTATGTATATCATGTATATAATTAATTATCAATGACATAATTATTCATACTTTATGGTAAAATGCTGCTCCAGTTAATACCATGGATATTTCATTTTTCCATTCGGATTCATATTTCCAAGTATTAGTTTTGTTATTCCAAACATGAGTTCTTGATGGATAACCTACTATGTGATCAGGAAATTCTTTCCAAACCTAAAAATTTTAAAAAATAAAAAAATTGAAAGAATTTATTTGTTCCTATTTTTTATTTAATACAGTATTTACCTGAAATCCAAATTCAATTTCATCAATTGTTAACATAAGTATATCATCATCTAGAGATAAAATTGCTTCAGTTTCAATTTCTTTATATGGAAAAAACCGATTTGATAGTTTGTTTGCGGTTGTTTGTACAATTTTTAATGATACATCTGTTTTCGGCCATGCTGAAACTTAAATTAATAAAATAATATCTATATTATATAATAATCTATATATAATAATATATTATAAAATATATTATATATCTATATATAATAATATTTATCAAAATATATAATACTTACAATGTGGTGGAGATTTATATTGATTATTCCAAACAACTATAATCTTTTGTAAACTTGGAACATTACTAATCTTATTTATTAGTTTAAACAAACTATCAATTCGGTCATAAGCTAATATTATAGCAGTAAATCCTGTGGAGTTTGACATATAAGGTAGAAATAATGGGTTCCGTACAGATTCCTAAAAATTAAAACATGAAAATAATTGTGCAATACATTAATAATTCAACATACAGGATGTGGTCTCAAATTCCAATCTTCATAAAAATTTGAGCTATGTGGATGCAGTCTTTGACTCAATATCTTTAAAGTTGTCATAGTAATAATTTGAGGTGATGATAAATATGTCTGATAAAGCCAACGACCTTGAAGTGACATTTCTTTTCGCCTATCTAGAGGAATACCAGCAACTACATCTAATAAATTATTTAATTCTGTTTCACTCCACAAAATTATAGCTCTATAATATGAAAAAAATGAAAGGTATTGATAGAAAATAATATATTAAAAAAAAATATAAACCTTTTCCAATCAATAACTTCAAAAAATGGCAAAACAACGTGATTAATAGCAACTATTGGTATACATCCTGCAGCAAGTGCATCAATTAGAGCTATGTCTATTAACCGTGGTCCAGGTAATATTAAACAAAATATACTGTCCTATATAAAATAACATTACATTAAATTAAATGTAAATAAAATAATAAATACAATTATTATTCAAAATTTAAAAGTTACAACAAAACTTACAGTAAGAATGTCTGTATAGTTATATGAAGTGTTATCATGACAAATGATTGATCTATTATATTCACTATTTGTGCATTGTTCGACCACTCGTATTGTAGACCTTTGTTTTTCAATCGATTTTAAATAAGTCATAAAATCATTATGAAGATTAGTTTGAACAGTAGTGATAAATATTGGTCTAAAAGTTGTTACAAAGATTATAGTTTATTTTAATTAAACAATAAATAAATAATATATTTTACCTGGATTTAAAAGTATAGTTGTTATTTAAAGAAACCGCTAAATCACTATAGATTGCTATTGAAATATCAAAAGATGATCTATAAGTCCAAGAATCAAAACCTGTGCCAGCAACTATTGCTTTACCAACAGATAAATCAACAAAAGTAGAATAATCCGGTGCTGTTCCTGGCACCATATTAAATATCAAATGGTTTTGACCATCATTCCAACTAAATAATACAAAATATTTTGAAAATTAATTTACTATTATTTTATTTTTAACTTACTGAGGTAATAATGCAAGAGCTTGTGATGTTTCTTTTACACGAAATCTGTTTTGATTTAAAGTATCAATCGATGGTACAAAAACACACGCTTCATCAGAATTTTGTGTATAATATTGACTCTTCATTATTGTTATCAATATAGAATGATATTCTTTAGACATTTTTGCTCCAATAGGTATGCCATCCATGTCAATATATTTGGCCATCGGATAAATATAAACCTTAAAATTTCCATCAGAGTTATGACCACATCTGTATATGTTGAAACAATTGTAAAATGTACAATGGGAATCTGTCGAAATGATTGGACTGTCTTTTGAAATGACATATTGATGTACTTCATTAGTTTTTGAAGGTTTTTTTTGAAGAAATCTAAGAGCATATGGCACAATAACAACATACACAAAGAACAATAGGAATGAAATAAAGATAGTAGTACAGATCAACTTTTGATGTCTTAATAGACGACAGCATGTTAAACGAATTAACATTGTTTTATCATTGACTGTAAAGAGGCAAATGCCTCGTGAAATAATACGAGCATTGACTCGGTGTTGATATTTTCTTCATTTCGGCACTCTTTAATAAAACGGTTTATTAATTTATTTATTCATATTTAATATTGCAATATAGCACTATTAATAAAAAAAATAATAATAATAATAAATATGATACTAGATTCTCTGCATTAAACTCACTACGCGCATGCACTCCAGTAAAATAACTATACAGTTTTTAAAAATATTTACTCATATTTAACAAATTAAATTACAATTTTTATTCTATTTTTCATTAATAATATTATGACACTTTTAAAATTACATTTTAGTTTTTGAGTTTTTCATCGTCATCGGAATTCAAGTACCTATTTCAATTTTCAAGTTTCAACAAGACAACAACTTACTTTACTATTTACTATTACATTATTATTTATTATTTATAACATAATCATATCATTTTTCAAATATAAAAGCGTCTTATCTGTTATCATAGTATCAGCACAAAATCAAGTTATACAGAATTATTGTGGTTGTTCATACACTGTCATACCACGACAAAGCAAATCGTATACTGTTACAGCTTAGAGTGATACTGTATAGGCATGACTGCATAGGCATTAGGCATGACTGCATAGGCATTAGGCATGACTGCATAAGCACTGTTTTAGTTCTTAGGAAGTCTTCTATATAGTTCTAGGACCGTGGGGCATAAGGCAAAACGCCAAACATCAAAAGTGCTTGCTAATATTCATTTAATCATTTATACATTATACTCCAAGGGTGCTATTAAGAAAAGAAAACCTAAACCATACACGATACACCTAATAATAATTTAGTATTTTAAATACACATAGATACAACTATAAATCGTAATCTGTACGAAATAGTCAAAATCAAAATTATAAAATTTACATTAATATTTATTTCATTTTGATTCTACTATTTAGTATTTACTATGATCAGTGATCACAAATATTTTATTATATATTTTAAGTAATATTGTGCCCGTGATTCAACTATGATTCAGAGCTGTGAATTAATATATTTGCGAATTGTTTTTTCTACTTCTAGATATCTTATGTGTTATAACTTATAATAAAATGGGTTCGGCTATAAAATTTGTTTTGTATTGTCTGTTTAAATTCAAATACGAAATCTTATTTTACTACAAATTTATACATTGGTATTTAGTGGGATTAGGGCATTAGGCGTAAGACCCAAATATTAAATACAATATAATATTTTCAAGATTTTTTCGTACTGTAATTTTTTTTATATTTTTCCGGACAATCTGATCTAAGAACTAAGTTGACATTAAATAGTTTTGTTTAGAATATGACTAAATTCAATAATATTTTTTAGTCTGGTATAAATGTACCTAAATGGTACCTAGGTACTTATAACAGCTATAAGTCTATAACTAATCGTTATTTATTTTAATTTTGCCTAACCTAACCAATTACCCAAATCGATAATTATTCTATTTTTGTAATCCATAAAATGTAATTTACCGGTATTATAACTTGTACACCAACGAATGGACAATAATCGTAAACATAATACGTACATTTATATACCCATATGGCCATATAGGTACCTAAATTGTAAACTTAATATTTATAATATCAAAACTAAAATTTCAATAAACAATATTTAAACATTTAATTTATTGAAAGTTTTTCGTTTTTGCGTATTATAATATAAATGAAAAATAAGTGAGTTTTTTTAAAAAAAAATTAATAGCATTTATTATGCGCATATTTCAAATATTTCAACAGTTTTCATTGTAGGTATATCGTATATGTGTATAATATAAAAACATAATGCGTATTAATATTGTATAATTTGCATATTGAATATAAATATTATAATATAATATATATTTATACAATTAGGTATACGTCATGTTTAATATTTTTTTAGTGCGTTAAATTCACAACCCTGAATGATACAAAGACATAATATGTTGAATGTGTCATCACTTATCAAATATGTAGGTTGGTCTTGGTATATTATAATTTATGTGTATAAATGTATATGATTAGTATGGTCTGTATAGTGTATAATTATTAGGTTCTAGCTTGTAGGCTATATGCAGAATGCAGACATGTAGTCAGTAAAAGTAATTTTAAGTTTATATTCTGTATGACGGTATTTTTATTTTTTATGGTAAAAATATAAGTTAGGTCTTAGGTACTATTCGTACCGTACCTATATACGTATAATATACTTGTATAAAGTATAATAATTGATAAGTTATAAGTATAGAATATCACCTATCTATATTATATTTTTTCATTTATTTTGGATAATGGATTCACCGAGACTTGAATAAAATATTACTAATCTATCAAAAACCATATAATTTCTTATATTATTATAATAAAATATTAAAATAAAACAATTATTATGTTACTATCTATGAGTGTATAGTGTATACTGTATACTGTATAATAGCAACATAATATATTGAACGTGACCCGAATTTTTATTTTATTGATCACAAAAATAAAAATTGTTATTCGCGGATACCTACTTATTGGACAGACTACGTACCTACACCGTATCCGTTATGAGGTATATGATGTAAAATTGTAATTTATCCAATATACATTATGACGTATAAAACCATTAATAGTATACTAATAAAGTAATAATTATTATAAATTGTGTTTTTTCACTCTTTGTCGATATCATTTTTAAATTTAAATATAATATATTTAATATCATTGAAACCCAAGAAATATATTTTTATTTTTAATATAATAAATTAAAAATTAAAATATTATGTATAGTATGTATTGTTAAATCGAAAAAAGTATAATTTACAATTTCTCGTATTATTTGTATTCGTCGTGTATCGTATGATGGTTGCGAACTTTTCCAAGTTCAACAGTTTAGGATTTTTGGTAAGGTGAAATTTTTAGCTTTCTACTGGTTAGTATTATATATAGTTCTATAGTGCGTATTACTGTATTCAACGCAGTCATGGAAACGAATATCACTACAATATAATATGAAAATGAATGATAACTATATAGGTGTAATGTACTTATGTGTACCTACTATAAAAAAAAATGTGGTGTGTACCTGTGTACATATAGTAGGTCAAAGGTTATTAGAGAACATTCGAAATAATAATTGTTCACAATTCACATTACGGAATTTACGGGGTTAGTAAACTTGAGCCCTGCGGAATTAAAATAGGTGTTAATGGTATATGCATAATGTAAATAATATATACAAATGTTTAAACTTATATTTTGATACATTATATATTCAGGGTATTGTATAGTATTGTATACAGGGTGAAAAAGTCGTAACGTGTGAATAATATCTATAGTCTTAAAAATGTTAAATTTATATAGGTATAAGAATAAATGTATATAATAATAATAATATAATATTACTATATATTATGTACAAACAACTTACAACTAGTATACGATTAGGTTATATCTAGGTATATGTCTCTATTTAACTAGAAAATAGAAGATTTATATTTTTTTTTTTCAATTATTATTCATAGGTAATATAATTATGTAATAAAAATAAATTATAATCAATTGATTATTTATATTATAATAATTAATAATTAATATAGGTAATACATTTATGATCACCACTTGTTGATCCGCATCATTAATAGTGACGACAACTCAAAACTCTGAGTGTTCGCCGTTCGGTTTGATCGAATCGAACCTAAATACCTAATATATAGTAATATAGCCATATAGGTATAGGCCAATATAGGTAATTAGATAATAGATATACATATATGTATAATAAATATCCGTGGTTTAGATTAGGCTCCGTAAGCTTCGTATAATATAGGTACCTATATCCGAGGTTTAGATTAGGCTCCGTGGGCTTCGTTTGATCTTGTCACATAAAATTATCACTTATCACGATTTACTATAAATATGGTAATTACGGACTATATTATCTTTTCGAAATTATGTACAATCTATGGAAATTATGTACATTCTATGGAAATTA
>JAIUCT010000008.1:10726605-10755008 GCA_021307375.1 Tetraneura akinire
TTATTATTATTATTATTATTATTATTATTATTATTATTATTATTATTTATTTATTATTTAGCATATATATAAATATATTTTTTAATTTTATAAGTAGTTTCTTTTATTTACTCATTATATTTTGATTTTGAATTTTCTAATGTTACTAATATGTACGATATAATATAAATTATAATATCTACAGTCTACAGAATACATAATTACATCTCATACCCACAGTCATCATATTATCATAATCATGTAAAATTTGCATTTAAAATATTTTTAAAAAGAAAAATTTATTATGTTTTATATACATAAGCAAAAGAAAACAAATAATTGAAAATAATTGTATTTATAGTATAGACAAAACTAGTATTTCTTACGAGAAGTTTGTTATGTAACGGTACAAAAATAGACGTTATGTAAAAACCTTGTACGCGTACTTTTTTTCGTTTAACTTTTACTTTGTATTTTTTTTTTTTTATATGTATTTTATAATTTATGAATTATGACTTTATGAGGTGTTATTATTATTGTAACTTTATTTGTAAATTGTAAATATTTTATAAAATTACATTAATATACCAAACAGTTTCATAAAAGTTCATACTTTTATAAATTAAATTTTATATGACTATAAACTTTATTTAAATTAAATAAAATGTATTGGAATTGTGACCCGTAAAAAATTGTATTTAATTTTTTGGCCCTTGACACCAAAAAGGTTGTCGACCCCTGAGCTATACAATTGTAAAATTATTTAATATTTTTACCTACCTTATACGTTATAAGATATAACCTATCATTTAAGAGTTAATATATAATGAATAGTAAATATATAATTTTTATTTAATAATTCAATTATTAAAAATAATTATTTAATTTTTAACAAAATATAAGTAACACAAGGTTCAACTAAATTATAAAATAAGTTTATTGAATGTAATGTTCATAAAAGTATCAACTATTTACTTTTTAGTTTTTACACATAATTATGTTTTTCATGTTTGTTATATTATATAGGTACCTTATAAATTACAGTATAGTAATATATTCTTTATTTGTCTTTTTATAAAACAATCAACTGAATTTAACTAACTTTATATTTTACATGCATATATATAATAATATCAATGAGACGGGTATTGTGGTAAGGGAACAAACAATGCGCGGGACTCATGTGTCTATTATTTCGAAAAATTTTTTGTAATTTATTTGAATTTTTGTTATACATAACAATTTGAAATCGGAATACCTGCTCATTTTAAGTACAATATAATAATATATAGATATAATATTATAGGCTATAGCATCGTTGATCGCTGTAGTCTGTAAGTAATAATATTTATTATTATAAATATTATTACTTAATATACAAATATGATACAAAAATTAAATTTATAATATTTAGTGGTTTTGAATCATCAAAAATTAATTTATATTAATTTTTAAATACATATTTAATAATTAAAAATTAATTATTTTATGAGTAGATTAATTATTAATTTATAATTTATAAATTATAATACATAATAATATTAATATAACAGTAAAGTAACTTTTCATAAAAAAACAATTAACCATATTATGTACGTTGGTAATTGGTATACCGTATACATCATTGTACATGACTTAGTTTGTTATAAAATTACAACTAACAAGTTGTAATAATAATTATAACTTTTATAATAAATTAATAAACAATAAAATATGAATACCAAAAAAAATATTATCTATTGAATTTTGATAAGAGTTATAAGTATAACTGTTCAATAATAAAAGTTAATTGCCTCATGCCTCCATTAGTAATATTACTAATTACTTATTTTAATTGACAATATTATAACGCATGACGATTGAATTCCCAGAAATAATAATATTATCATTCTAAAAAGTAATAAAAAAAAAAAAGTATAAGTAATTACTAATTAATAATTATTAACAACTTATAAGGTAAGTATGTAGTATGTTGTCAATTTATCATTATTTAGCATTCAAACATATTATGTGTAAATATAATAATATAAATACATTTTTTAAATTTTATACGTAGTTTCTTTTATTTACTTATTATATTTTGAATTTTCTAATGTTATAATATATAATACGTGCGATAAAATATAAATTATAACATCTACACCTCTGAGATAGCCAGATAGGCGCATGTGATACTGATAACAAACGTAATGCATAACCGTTTCACCATTCCCCTAACCGTGAAATTTTCAATATTTTCATTGAAAAACAACTGCTGTTGTTATCGACATTCGACAGTGTGTAGTTTAACGACGTTTAAGAGAATACGCGATACGCATACGTTTAAAGAATTCGAAAAACGAAATAAATGAAATTCCAGAAATCGAATTGAACGTCAAATAAATTACATTCTTGCAGATATATAATAATTATTAATATATACCATTTTTATAATCCAATACAATATTATATAGTTTTGTGTAATATACAAAAATACATTTTTTTGTCCCCAATTTGGTGTATATTTTTTATGTTTCCTAAGATACTGATGTTATAATGATGTGTGATTATAATGCCACCACAAAAAAAAAAAAAAAAAACAATAATACTTATTTGACAAGACAAGTATAACGTTACTATTTTTAGAATTTTTTGTTATTTGATTCTATTGTTTTTATGATGAACCATATTATGTTCAAAATAAATATTAATATTATGGTCATCGATCAATTGTAAAAAAAACTTATTACTTTTTGACCTACCCTTATAATAATTATTCTATTTCTATATTAAGACACTTTATTACTTTTTGCTCGATTTTTACTCGTGTATACACCAAGGCTGGGCAGTGGGCATTAACGAGTTAAAAATTAAAATTAAGTTAGATCGTGAAGTTAATTAACGCATTACATTTTTTCAAATTAAACTTAAAAAGTTACTTTTTTTAAGATTTACGTGTTAAGTTAACGCTAATATTATTAAAAAGTATCTTTTCGTCTGAAAAGTAATAAAAAATTTTAAAGTTCTTAGTATAGATACTTAATTTTGCTATTTTAACATGAATTTCATGTAGACGAAAATAATATGAAAAAATAGTTCCAATAATAAATATAATATTATCGTACCTAATTGCCTGCATGTTTTCCATTGTCAATAATTGTATTATTAAAGTAGATAGGAAATAATAAATATTAACGATTTGATGGTTCTGAGGTGATTAGGTGAATGTCAAAATGTTGACTACGCTTTTGGTTTGTCCATTATTAAATAAATGCAAAAAATACCGGCATATAACAAGACACAATACGAATAAAAGGCCCCAAATTTAATAGTTGACGTAGAATAGTATTGAGTATGTATTAATAAGTATTATTTTCCCAAATTATCATTTTACAGATATTGAGATATGGATGAATACTGAAAGTTTGAAAAGTTTTGGCTTTGTATATACAATTATTAATTTATTATAAAATAATGAATTACTTAATGACTAATGAGGTACGAGGAAAGATAATATGTATATAAATAAATATTGTTATTTGTTTGTACTTTACGTAAATAAAATTAAGTACAAGACTACAAGAATATTATATTATCAATTCATCATTGTGATTCATGTCTTCTGTATCACGAACTAAGATTAGTGTTCGAGCGTGTACCGTATTCTGTTCGTTTTATCATAGATTACGAGTTACATAGTATACGAGTACTTAATTTATGGTTTTATTTTTATAAACATTGTTAATATTATTATCATGTAAAATTATAAATGGAGCAAGTATTAATTCTTAGGAAATAGGATTTATATTAGACAAGTTGGTTTTTTGATAGCTAGTTGACACTTTGAAGGCGTAATTTTATAATTTCATCAGTAATTTTCTTGAGCGTAAAGAAAAACTATCTACCCTAGGTCCCTAGGAAGTAAATAATATATATATATATATATTATATATTTTTTTACAAATTAAAAAAATTTAACTTTAAATATTTAATTAACTTGAAGTTATTTTTTTTTCAAAGTTAACTTTTAACTTAACTTATATTGTTTTAAAATAACTAACTTAACGAGTTAAAGCTTAAAACAAATCATTAACTTGCCCAGCTTTGGTATACACTATCTATACTAATATTTATGGATAAAAATTAAAAATACTATAATAAAATGAATTTGACACTTTCGATCAGATATCTATATAATATATATTTTGGTGATTCTAAGATGGGATGGAAATAATATTATTATTGTAAACTTGTAAACATCCATTACTGAATTCCGCGCGACAATATCATTATTACGTTGGTAATTTAAGTTCCAACATTTCAAATATTATTATCAAGTACATTACATATTATCAAGTACAATACATTACGATGAGTAATACTTTTTAATCGGCCGGTTTCGGTGCAAAGCCGCAAAACGTTTCGATACCAATGTCGAACGGAACGTTTTGAAAAATATTACAAAAATATTATCGTCGTATGCATTATATATTTATATTCCGTACACGAATTTCCATACGGCGTGTTATGAAATATGAGACTTGAGTTATGCCGGGCAACATATTATACTTATATTTATATATCACGTCGAGTTTCGAGGTCACGTACGCAAGACGGGGACGAGCAACACGTGAATAATAATAATAATAATAATAATAATAATAGTAGTAGTAATAATAGCGTTCAAAATATCGTGTACATTATTTATACAGTGTGTTCGACGTTCGTGTTTGTGTGTGTGTGTGTAGAACTGTGTGCACCCTCTTACTTTTGTTGGGCCGGCTTTTTATCCTTGAAATTTCCAGCGGTATAAAGATGAACTCCGGAAACTCAGTGCTTGAATGATGTCACGAACGTGATATTTTGTGATGGAATAGATGGCAGACTCGCTTTACCGCGGTTGTGCGAGATTGTAAACAAACCGCGGCGCAGTTATACACGCTAGCGAGCACCGTTCCCCATGGTGGGAGACAAACAATACGCCGCCGTGGCGTCACCACCACCGATTTGTTTTCATCGTCAGTTTGTCGCCACTCTGTGTCTGTACTTGTCGTACGTTTTGTTGCTGTTTCCCTTTTCTTTTATTATTGTTATTGCACGGCGTTGTTTTGGTCGAATATTGCGGTATTGGCCCTGTAAACCGGTCCTTCGTTGAAGCATTCACGGGTAAATAAAATCCAAAACAATAATAAATAACTTTATTTATTAATTATAATTTATGTTTAAAATAATTTTATTTTTATGGCGCTTAAAACCATATTTGTGTTCGTAATATTTTACTTGGTTCTTTTTTTTTTTTTATTCAAATTCAAATATATTTGCATTTTAAACGTTCCATTTCGGATATTAAATTTTAAAAAAAACGTAATAATTTACCAAGTACGATATCAATACAATACTTATAATAAATGAGCGTGTACACTGTGCACACAGTACACAGATACACATTAAATATTAAACGCATACGTAAACAATATTTAATGGTGTGAATTTTGTCAATATCGTTTCGGCATTCGTTCTCGGATGTCAAAACTTTCGTTTTGGTTCTTACCGTTTGGTTTTGAGTTCCTAAACGTAACTATATGTAATATTTTAAAGCAGTATTGTCCACGAAAACGTCTCGTATTTAGTAATTTGTAGGTACGATGTTATTGCGCGTTAGGTTTTGCGTTTGGACGCTGGAGGATAGCTTGGACTCGCTTCGGTGTACCGATCGTGGCCGTCGCTTCGTAACGATATTTTGTGTTTTCATTTTTATCTAGGTACTTATTTTACGTTAGAATTGAATTGCCGTTCATCGCACTATCGCGATATTACTATTACTCGTTAGTCTTATTAGATTGTTGCAAAAATGTAAAATTTTTAGTCGTTTTACACACTTTCTACTCGACTTTCTATTGTTGTTCGCGTTATTCTCGTTTCGGTGCGCAATTTTGTCAAGACTTTCTGGATAAAATTCGATACAATTCAACGCGAGTTGTAACTATAAACTATTAATTAATTTTATCGTTTACCATTGCTCCGTCACACGTCGGATATATTACTTTATAAAGTGTCGTTACTCATTTATATACCTACTGCGTTTTATCCGTAAATTTATGTTACACATTATCGATTGTCGACGGTACACATAAAAATATTTTGTTCATAACGTTCGAGACGAAATGCGATACACATCACAATATTATAATAGGTTTAATATTGTAATTTATTTTATAACGCTTTATCGTGTAAAAAGGAAATAAAAAACAACGTGGGATAATAGGACAATACAGTTTGTATTTATTTTTTATCGTAATTTTTTATATATCTTTTTTGGGCGTTATTGGGTTTGACGCGTTGTATTTTTTTTTTATCCACATAAATGTTTACATTATTTTATACGAAAAAAAAAAAAAAAACGTTACGATAATTCGACGGCTTTTAATATTAAAAATGGAATATTATGGAATATTATTATAGGACAACGTTGTTTTGCTTAGCCTTTACGGACGTAACGACGTACCGATAATGCAATATTATTTTTCGTGTGTATAGAGTAACGCTCATGCGTGCATTTAAATCCAATATTATAATCGTGTAAAGGCCATTAAAGGGTTACATAACATTTATGTATTTGAATTATTTAATAATAATAGGTGTAATAATAATAACACGATGTTATGTTTTTTTTTCTTACTTTGTCTGTTGGCCATTAATTATTAGTCATTAATTCATTATCCGCAGTACTATCGTTGGTTTCGAGTTCAAATATTATTATTAAGTATTTGAGTAATTTATACTAAAATAGTAAAAAATACCTTATCGTCAAAAGTTACGAGTGTGATAATTAATGTCGTCAATATCAATTAACGTTCATTTTTTTTTTTATATAATATTAGGCATATTGTATTGTGTATTATATATTGTAAATTTGTACCTATATTTAAATCAATTGTTTAACCGATAACAGGAGTAAATAATTATTATTTTAATTATTTTAATTGAAATAACATGTTATTATTTCTTTAGTTCTTTACGTTATTTTAAACATAATAATATACAAAGTACATCACAAATACTTGGCGTTTTAAAATAATACAATATCAAAGTAAAGTTCTGGAATTCCCGTGCTACATTCTGTATATTATAAATTATAATATTATAATGTACAGGATGTAGGTATCGCATGTTTGATTTGTTGTATATTATTGAATTTTAATATTATTTGTATTCGAATGTCAATAACTGTATTATATTATATTTTAAAATAATATTATCCAATATTCAAATGTCAATTAACAGATATAGTTATATAATATACCTACAATGTATTATTTTAATATTTTATCATTGAATTTTTAATTTAACCTATTCTAAATTAAGGTTTATTTAATAACCGTCAAAAATAAATAATGTTTATTTCATATTGAGATTATATTTAGATTTTATTGATTTTATAAATATTTTGGTTCTTTTAGTTTTTCGTAATATTTTATTAATTAATAACCATATAATATTTCATAAATAATAAATATTTGCATTTTATATAAGTATAGATTTTTTTAATATTCCAATTTATAACTTTCTAAGGAATTCAGACCGAATTCCTCGTGCGGTATATTATTCCTGATTACATGATTGCCTAAATATGAATAGAAAAACGTTACGCGACATGTATGTCAAGTAAATTGTCAATTTAAAATACTCGTAATTTTAAAAAGTTTAATTATATTTCATAATGTTACGTAAAAATGTTTTGTTGTTTTATCTACAATAATAACATAATATTATTATAGAAGACGACAATAAAAATTTCAATATCAAAAGTGTACTGCGTCCAATAAAAAAAAAAAAATTCAAGTTGTAAATCCATATTATAATATATAATATTATGATCGTAAACATTAAAGATAGTGTATATTATTTTTAGTTAAACTAATAATCTAATATTTTCCTATATTTATAGACAATATTGATGACGTATTTTTTCTTGAGCTGAGCTCGTTCAGTTTCAGTAAATTACAAAAACAAAAAAAAAAAAAAAAAAGGCTTTATTATGTTAATAACTTTGTTAAAAATTTTAGATAGTTATATTGTTTCATCTGATTTATGATTTTTTTTTTTTAAAGAACGTTGACTCGAGAACTCCCGTTGTTATTCCTAATAAAATAATAAAACCAAGATTTTAAATTCTGAGCGAAGCGAGGAACGTATTAAATTTACAATGACGAGTGTCTGTTTTTTATATATATATACCTATATAAGCACTATTCACTTAGCTCAAAATCATTAGTTTGAACTGTGAATGCGATTGTTTATCATTGAACTCAAATCTTAATCAAAATAGAACACTGAACACTATTCTATCAATATTATTTCTTTTTTTCAATTCTATCCCATCAATTTTTTTCTTGTAATATACGAGCTTTGAGTATTTATAACATAACCCTAATTTATCATTATATAACATTATATATTTAGTTGAAATTTCATAATAAAAAAAAAAAAAAAAAAAAAAAAAAAACATTATATAAAAACAATTGTATACATTCTATAAAAAGATATATTGTTATTTGTGTACACATACTGCGTATAACGGTATATACTATATATTTTTTTTCTTCGGAAAGAAAAGTAGCGTTTTTTTTTAATTTGGCATTTAGATATATCGTTAACGCTATAATAGAGAAATATTATGTGATTGTAATACTCAAATAAGATATAAATAAATTTATATTGTTCACTACTACCTATCTGTGAGATATTTTTATTTAACATAAAAATAAAAGAAAAAAGATTTTGTTGATTTTTAATAATTAAAATAAATAAATAATTTAGAATTTAAATTTTGCAACATGCCTAATTTCATATTATTATTATTATTATTATTTTTTAAATGCAATTATTATACTTTACAGAAAAGACTACATATAGGGAATATAATATTATTTTTTCATGAAATATATAATTACCTATATATATATCTCATGAAACAAATATTAATTATTGAATAATGTGGTTTAATTAATAAAGTTTATAAATTACAAATATTTATTACAATATAGTACCTATGTATAAATATTAACAATTATTAGTTTGATATTAATCTATATATATATATATATATATATATGTATATACGAGTAATGTTCCAAAATGTGACATCTAAACTAAAATTTTAAAAATAAAATAAAATGAATTATTTTATGAATAGGTATATTGTATTATTAATAATAGTTTATATTTTCACATAGATAGTAAATATTAAATATATGAAGTCTAAGTCATTTAATTTAGTATTAATAATTTAATTTTTTTTTTATCTAGTTCAAAATGGGAGATTGTTTTAGTTGTTGCAGTTCTTCGGACGGGGTTGAAACATCTTTACCTGATGCAAAGGTAGGTACTATAATATTATTGAATGCTGATTGCATACCTAGTTGAGTTATTTCTTATTAGGACATTTAATTTTAAAAGCACAGGGGTTAAATTTAATATTGTATACTTAATAGATCATATGCTATCCATATGATAAATGACTACCAGATAAAAGTACAAGTTTAAATTTTTTAACAATTTTTAAAAATTTTTGTTATCTAAATTCCTAGATTAAGTTAAGATTTATTTATTTATTTTCTAATATTCCTTTAAGATAGTTCATCATTATCCTAAATTCCTTTACTAATTCAATTGTGAAATTTAAATGAAGACAAATTGATTTATTTTATAATATGTAGGTATAACAATCATTATAATTGTTTTTTTTTTTTTTTTTTTATTACAGGCTAATTTTAAAGGTCCTGTAAAAGGTAGATCATGCACTGATTGTTCATTTTTGGTTCTTTTCATATTTGTACTTATATCTCTGGTAAGTAACTTTATTTTATTCAATAAAAATATATAACAGAAAGCCTTTTATAGTTTAAAATGTATTCATTTATTTAATTTTTATAGTTTGGATTAGTAATATACTGTACAATGAATGGTGATATTAATCGTTTGTTTTATGGTTTTGATGAATGTGGTGATATTTGTGGATTTAAAAATAAAAATCTTGATCCAAAATTTTGTACTGGTAAAGATTTAACAAATAAACCGTAAGTCAAATATAATATTTGATTCATTATTCAATGTATTAATTAATATAAATATTTTTAGATTCTTAAAAATTGATGCTCCAATTTATAAAGTAGCTGATTTAAAATATGTAAAAAGAGAATGTGTAGAAAAGTGTACTGATTATAAGGATTAGTATGTATTAACTATTATTTTTAATTTTTTGTAAATAAAATTATTTATTTGACTTTTTATAATTATTTGGAATTATATTGTAAATAAAATTTCAGTCAAGAATTCTTGCATAGATGTATACCAAAAGGAAATGAAACATTAATTAATAATATTTTGACAACTTCGAGTATTGGCAGTATTTTTCAAGTAAATTATATTAATTTAATAATGCATTTGTATATAAATAATAAAATCTTTTTTTTTTTTTTCTGTATATTATAACTTTAATATTTGTTTAACATAGACAAATTTTAAATTATAAATTTATGAATATTTTATTTACCTATAATATTAAATATTCTATTATATAGGAAGTGACCCAAGATTTACAACATACTAAATGGGATATAATATATCTTTGCCTATTTGCTTTTAGTAAGTGTTTTAATTTATTTGTATATTTATAGATACACAGTTAATATGTATTTTAAAAATGTATTTATTTACTAAATATTATACATAGATTTAATTTTATTATATACTTATAAAGTTGTATAATTTTATATTTTTAGTTTTATCCCTTGTCATTGTGTTTTTAATAAGATTTATAGCGGGCATAGTTGTTTGGTTTGTACTTATTGGTGTTGTTGTTGTCAGTATTTCAACATCTATATTTCTATGGTAATATTCTTCTATTAAACAAAAATTATGTTAAAGCCGCGTCCACACTAGTAAAAATTTATGTTGTGCGTCAAATATAGAATTCGCCGCATATATTTACGACGAAAATATTTATAGAAATCGTTTAATTTGTAAATAAATATTTTTGTGATGCGCTGTGCGTCCGTTATCGACTATTAAAGTTATGAAGTTACGACACAAATTTATGTTGTGGCACAAAAAATCCATGGTCCACGCATCGTTTGTATGGAATGCATCAAAAATATTTGTGTGCGCTTTTATGCGGCGAACACGTCCACATACGTGGAATACGAGGCACAATGTAAATTTTTATTATAAAAAAAAAGTGGACGCGGCTTAATATTGTGACGTTACTTATAAAATTGTTATATCATATATCATATAGGGTCACTTGGAAACAAAAATCAAATTCTCAAATTAAAGACCAAGTTATAGAAACAGATGTAAATACATATTTTGCATATGCATTGATTGCTACAATATCTACAGTAAGTATAATTTTAATTTATTAGTATATTATTATGATATATTTTTATGATACCTTATTTTATTATTTTTAGATAATTGTCTTGTTAATTATCGTGTCAATGAGAAGTCGTATTGCTTTAGTCGTGCAATTATTTAAAGAATCTGGAAAAGCTATAGAAAGCATGCCATTATTACTCATACAACCAATGTTGGTGAGTGATTTATAATTTATATATATAGACCTATTATATATTATTCCTAATTTATAAAAATAATAATTTTATATTTTTTTTATTCAGACATTTTTCTTCCTCTGCATAGCCATTATTATATGGAGTTATTTTGCTGTACTTATTCAATCATCTGGATTCCCTGCTTTTGAACCACAGAGCCATAATGTTTATTATAAAAAAGATCAGCTTATGAAATTTGCAAGAGTTTATAATGTTTTGATATTACTTTGGGTTATTCAATTTATTATTGCCTGTCAACATATGGTTATTGCTGGTTCTGTTGCTACGTGGTTCTTTACTAGAAACAAAGATAATTTATCATCGCCAATTATAACATCTCTCAGTTATTTGTTTAATTATCATTTGGGTTCTATAGCTTTAGGATCATTTATAATAACAATTTTTCAAATTATAAGAGTTATTTTAAATTATATTGATGAAACATTGAAGGAATCTAATAATGAATTAGCACGGTCACTTTATTCAATATTTAAATGTTTGTTTAGTTGTGTGCAACAATTTGTGCAGTATTTAACAAGAAATGCTTATATTGAAGTTGGTAAGGAATATTTATTTGTATAAAAAAATATATTGATATTTTTTAATTGTATTTGCATTAAAATTATACTATGATTCACATTATTTTAACTAATGTTTCTCCTAAAATTCTACCTAATTAATTATTATATTTGTAAATATTTTTAATTTAAGGAATTAAACCTTAATTTTTTGCAAATAATTCTTTTATGAAATTGAAAAAAATCCATTGAATTATATTGTGAAACTTAATTTATACTTAAATATTCTTTTTAATTTTTTTTTTTTTTATAGCTATTTATGGTGATAACTTCTGTAAATCAGGACAACAAGCATTTAAAATTATTACATCAAATGTGTTACGTGTAGCTGCTATAAATTCTGTTGGAGATTTTGTGTTGTTTTTAGGAAAAGTACTTGTGGTTACATCAACTGTATTACTTGGTTTCAAAATGCTGGAGGTAATTATATTTATTAAATAATGTTATTTTATAAATTGAAAACTGTTAAAAAATATGATCATTTTATGAATAATTTATAAAATAAAATTGTGATATGTAAGCTAAACATTCTATATTTGGTAATGGTAGTATCTATCTTGATAAATATTCAAATTATTTTATATAAATTTACTAAAGGTAGCTGGTTATTTCAAATTCAAGTGATGTGTCGAGATTAAAATTTAATACAAATTATTTTCACAATATAATATGATAATATATTATAAAGGTGTGTTTAAATCACGGACTAATATCTTAGTCCGTGGTTTAAATGTAAAATGAATAAATGATAAAAACAAAAAGTAATTATAATTGTTTATAATTATAACACATGTAAACTGTTAAATTAGATAGTACAATCACCCTTCACCCATATATTTTTAAATGTGCAAAATTAATTATTCTCTATGATTAACAAATTGTGTTTTTATATCCCTACCAAATAAAAATTATACAATAGTGTATATTCTAGACTTAGTTGTTTTCTCTGTGTAAAAATATTCTTGTAAACGAACAACATGGTTTCCAACCAGAACATTAAACTTTGATTAACTTGAGTATACTTAAACAAAACATTTTAGGTTTTCGTAGTAATAACTCTCTACTTGATGTAATTTATACAGACTTTGAAAAGGCATTCGATAAAGTTAGTCATTTTCTTTTATTAACAAAACTAAAATCATGCAGTTTTTATGACCCAATCATTTCTTGATTACATTCTTTCTTAATTAATCGTGTTCAAACTGTAAAACATGAAAATTACATTTTTAATCTAATAAATATTAAATCTGGTGCCCCACAAGAAGACCATTTGTCACCAATATTATTCTCTCTATTCATAAATGATTTAAGCAATAAGTTGAAATATTCTAATTGTCTGATATTTGCAGATGATCAAAACTTTTTTTAAAAAAATTGAATTTTTTCATGATGTCTTAAATTTACAAGAAGATTTAAATAATATATATCACTGATGTACCTAATGAAAATGATATATCCTTAAATATTGATAAATGTGACATTATTTCTTTTTTTTTTTTTTAAATAAAATTCATTATTGTTTGATTATAAATTAAATAATTTAAGCTTAACATGCAAGAACATTAAAAATGACCGAGGTTTATTTTTTTTATTCAAAGCTTTCTTTTAATTTTTATGGAAATCATATAAGAAGTAAAGCATTTATGAAGTTAGGGGTTTTAAAGTGTATGTGCTATAATTTATATGATGCATCATTTCTAAAATTTTTATACTAAGTTTGATCTCGCTTTGATTATGCTTCATTAATTTAGCACACGGATAATATCTTGCAAAATCAGAGCCTATCAGCAGTCTAAAATAACTTTTTAAGATTTTTATAATAAAAATGTCATTTAAATAGAACTCCCATTCTGAATATAATAATGTTAGTAATTTTTTTGATTTTATTACTTTAAAAAAAGGATTTTAACATTTAAAATTTTAAGTTTTTGTTCAAATTATTAAATAATTTAATAGGTTGTCCTGAACTTCTTAAGGAACTCAATTTTTAAAATAAACTTAGTCATTTGTAGAAAAAAGTCATTATTTCACCTTCATCCAATTAATAAAAAATATATGCTGTATTCCCTAGCAAACATATTTATGTTGATTGGGAACTCTACACAAAATATAAATTTATTTAATGTAACTATAATATATCCAATTATCATTTAATTTATAATATATTTTTTATTATTTATTTTTATGTATGATATATTTTTCTTATATAGCTTTTTACTAAATATGTTGTAATTATTTATATAGTCATTAATTATTATTTTATTTATAATAAAAAACTCTTAAATACCATTTTCTTATGCTTTCACTTACATTTATTGTGATTGGAATTATTTTCCATAAATAAATATTATAATTTTTACATAATATGTCTTTTTGCTAGCATATTAATACCTAGAATATAAATATTATTCTAATTCATTAAAAAATAATTTAAATGTGTTGTAGAATAAACCAGGAATTCTTAACTTATGGGTTCCATTAACGGTTGCTGGAATTTTTGCATACTTTGTTGCTCATTGTTTTATCTCTGTTTATGAAGTAAGAAAATATTTAAATAATTATAATTTATCTATAATGATACATTAATAATAAATTTTGTTAAATATGTTAGATGGTGATTGATACAATATTTATTTGTTTCTGCGAAGATTGTAACTTAAATGATGGCGTCACTCAAGATTATTTTATGAGCAAAGAGCTTATGGCAAGTTAACAATTAATTTTTCTTTAGTTTCAATTGTTTAAGACCATACCACTAGATAAACTAAACGTATTGTCCTACTCCTATATCTTCTAATTGCCATTGACTATCTTTAGTTCCATTATCTTTATATATCTTTTTACTTACATGGTCCTCCTATTTGTGGTCTATTCCATTAACTTTTTGTAAAAGCGAATTATGCTTTTTCCAGTCATTTTTAACCAAACCAACCTTTTATTTAATCTCCTTCATTATATTTAGTCTCTGAAAAACCGATTGCAATTCATTAATTTAACTGAGAATTAAATTATGCTCGATTTTCTCAAGTACTTTTCCCTCAAATACTCTCATCCTTTATTCTTCAGTTTTTCTCAAAGACCATGTTTCAGCACCATAAAAAGCAATTGATCAAATTAATTGGACAAATAATTAGGGTTAAATATATTCTAACTTTTAAATTCTATCTCGTGTAGATTGATCTTGGTCTAAGAATATTATCTAGTCCATAAAAACATTTATTTGCTGACTGTAATTGATAATTTGTTTTCTATAATAATTTAATAGGTTCTTGATATAATCCACTTTTTTAAATCTGTATTCTTCCACTTCAATGACTTTGTACCTGATTTCCATTCATTCAGCTAACCACTCCACTATGTATTCTACTTTACTTAGGTTACAAATAAGTATAAGTAATATTATTGTATTTTTCTTTAAGGATTTTGTTGAAAGTAGTCAAAAAGTATTAAGAGTAGGTGATGGATCTACAAATTGATTGAAATGTAAGACTAATATTCATCAATTATTACTATTTATAATGTATCAAATGAGACGAAAGTACAACTCTTGAATACAATTAAACTTCTGTGTTAAGTTGACTATTTTAATTTAATTCATTATGTATTGCCATTATTATGTATAAGTTAATTAAGTACTTTTATTCTATTTTATATTCCTAAATTAAAAAATAAATATATCTTGAATATAGGACACCGTAACAATTTATTTGACTAAAATATATTATGAAGACATTATTTTTAATAAACATGAATGGTATTTTTTTTAATTATAATATTTAATATAGACCAATTTATTATGTATGAGTATAGTATTAAATAACTAAAAACATTTTTTTATTTTTTTATTATACATTTATTTAAAGTTGTATTATGAAATATTGTTTTACTCATAATTTATAGAAATTTTAATGTGTATTAACATTTTTTAATAGTATACTATCATGTATAAATTAAAATATATTATACTCATTAAATTTAACCAAAGATAATAAATTCATTGCTGTGAAATTTATTTATTAATGTAATAACTTAGATTATATTTTAATACAATAAAATATAAATTTGTGAATTTTTATTGTATTTATTATTTTGTATAATTGGAACATTCTATAAACTTAATTAAACAACTACCTACCTTATTTTAATTATATATTATATTATAATTATTTATTTTTATAAGTATTTTGTATTAAAAACCTATATTGTATTTGCTTAATTATATATATTATTTAATTTAAAAGAATAAATACATATTATTGGTTGTGTATTAGCTTATAAAATAATTTTAGAACAAACTGATTTCTACACACTAAAGAAAGTAAATTTTAAATTAATTATATGTAAGTATTTAGTATTCACTATTGTATAACTTGTGTAAATTAAACCTATTTGGTTCTTTACAATAATAGTGTTACTTTTTCAATATATATCATAAGGATGTCACCCTTGTAGCCTTGTTCACATTTTTTTTGTTAATTGGGCTCCTGTGTCTTTACCTATGAAGACTGTATATATTATAATATAAAAATTTAAATTCTATGAATGAAAGTAAACAACTTAAATTTTTTAATTTGAAAGTTCAAATAATATTTTTGTTTATAATATAATTGACCTGGAAAACTGATGATGGCTTATTAATGCTTTTGTTAAAAAATGATTTTAATTGATAATTAAAAAGAAAAAGTCTAAATCTCTAAATAAATAAGTTGATTAGGAAACCAGAATTTGAGATTACTGATAAAAAAAAAAATCCGTAAATTAAAGGGATACTTGCTACATAGTATTTACTATTTAGTTATAGTAGTACACCAATTAGTTTGTCTTCTGAATATAAGAGAATGGCGGAACATTCAAGTTGGGCGCTGTATAAAAAACTGGACTGTACTAATTGGGTCGTTATGTATTATGTTACAATAGTAAAATTTGGTAATTCTGTATGAATTGTGAAAATATACCGGTGTTAGTAGTATTAGTCTGTGCTCATTACATTTATTAAATAACTAATATTCAATAAGTATATTATTACACAAATTACATAATAAATTGTAATCATATATCAATTTATTAATTCTTATATCTTACGTGTTTGTATCTTTTATCTACCTGCATCATTAATATAGTGGTATTTTCCATAGTGCAAAAGTAATGCTATTAATATTGTGATTTATTAAAATTAACTTGTTAACATTATCTTTTTCTTTCTATATGTATGATCGTTTCTCCCAACCCATGAAAATAAAATATATTTTATTAGTAGGTATTTAATAGAAGTAAAATTTGGTAATTTACCGGTTAGGTTAAATGGCTGGACCCAACTAGTATATCATATCATATTTTATATGTTTAGACCCAACTAGTATATCATATCATATTTTATATGTTTAGACCCAATTAGTATATCATATTTTTTTATGAATGGACCCAACTTGGATGCAGCTAAGAATAGTAATCAAAGAAGGAAATACATATAAATAATAGAATTTAAGAAGAGGAAAAAATGATAAAATATTAAGGCATAGATAATAGATATAGAAAATAAAGTGTTTGAATTATAGAATATAGTATAAGTAATATTGAATAAATTAAGGCTTTATAATAAAGAAATGGAACTTGAAAGGAGACATTTTATGTAAATAGTTTAAATGAGTTATAAGTAGTTATAATTACAACATGCACTTTTGTTTTTTTTATTAAGTAAAATAAAGTATAAAGTAATAAAACAAGAATTCCTTAAATCTATATTTATTTATAGTCAAAAATTAAATTTGATTACATCTAGAACTTTCATTGAATATAAATATATTTTCTTAAAACTAATCATTAATTTTAGTAATGATTATTAATAATAATAATAATAATAATTATTATTATTATTTTAATTCTAAAGATTGTAAAGAACTTTTGAGACTATTTAAATTATTTAAAATTGATACAATATCATCATGAGGTTCAATTTGTATGTTAGCAAGATCATTTTCTGCTTCTTTAACAATCGGTTCTACTTTAGACATAGTCCATTTTGCTAAAATTGTGTTGTTTTTTAAACGAACCTGCAATGCTAATAAACTCTGAAAGCGTTTCATTCGATCAGCAACTTTTGTTCTCAATTTGATTAACCGCTTTTGAACAGTTTCAATAGGACTTTCCTCTTTAACAGTTAAAATGGTCGCCAGTTTAGGTTCTAAAGAATCAATATTAACTAAACCTCTTTGTAAATATGTCAAATAAAGCTTGCATAAATTCTGACGATATAGATCTACTTCTTCATCAGTTTTGCAATGCGATTTGGTTCTACGAAACATGGCATCAATATTTGTGCGAAATGACGAGTCCATTAAATCAGCTATATAACCGATTACAATAATATGAGTAAAACCGAATACCTTGTAAGATTTTTCAGATTCTTTCAGGCGTTTTGCTAATTCATCTTGTACGTCGATTTCCATTTCGTTGTTATCCATCTTAATAAAGTTAAATCACAAAAATACAGTGTTAATAATAATGTATGTCAAAATACTTAAAAGTTATACAGTTTTTAAGTTAAATCAAATTTGTCAATAAAATAATTAATTATTACTTTTTTTCATAAATTAGTACCTTTACTACCTTAATAGTAAATTACTAAATTGTAAATATTTGTTTTTTATCATATTTCGTTATTTTGAAATTAAAGTTTATCCATCTAATATCTATTATTCTATCAGTGGTTTCCATTTTTTTTTTTAACCTAACCTAACCTAACCATAAATTATTATGATATTATGTTCATGCCACAGCTATATGAAAAAATTTTTATGGCGGGCTAATTTAAATACTTCTTTGATTGTTTAATAATTCAGTATTCATCTCAATTGAAGTTATCATTAATTTATTCATTATTACTTTATAGTATGTATCCATTATTACTATAAAAGTATATATTTATTTTACTTAATATCTAAAATCTGTTATTTACATCTTATACTCCTAGTTATAACTTTATAAGTAGTTATAACACAGAAATACAGAATAGATTAATAATAATATGGCATATTAATATGTTGTCTTTAAGAAAATATAGATATAGACAATAATATACTGACCGACATAGAAATTCAATAAATGGATATTGCAATATATTAACATAATATGGGTACCTAAGTTCTGCAAAATTTAAATAACTTTTTATAATATATATTTATTCTTCATATTATTACCTACTTTATTCTTCTATACTGTAATTAATTAAATATTGAAAAAGGTATTAATATACTAATAGTGAAATTTTGTGAGATCCAGTATCTATATTTTAATTTTATATTATGTGAATCTCTTTCAAGTCAATTTGTATTTAAATAATTTAATAATCATGTATGTCTAAAAAATTACTTTTTTACTTTGTATATCGAGTTGATTATTAAATAATCAAATTGAGACATTCTTTTAATTTCTTCTAATTAATGATATTTGATTTTTATATGGGCTATTAAATTTAGTTAATGTGCAAGTGTGCTACCACTGTCATGCCTACCGTAGGTTTACCAACCATTTTTTTAAATAAATAAAAACCAAAATCCACAAAAATTTTACTTTTATTTTAAGCAGATACGTATTTCGGTAACAAAGTTGCCATCATCAGTGCAAAACACAAACAGATGATGGCAACTTTGTTACCGAAATACGTATTTGCTCAAAAAAGTAAAATTTTTGTGGATTTGGGTTTTTATTTATTTAAATATATTATCCACAAGTCAATACTTAAACTATAAATATTACCACCCATTATTTGACATTATACGGAATACCCTAAGACCTAACTATATTTTTAACTTCGAGTATTAATTAAGTTATTTGAAACATTGAAGATTATTATACAAATTACATAAAATCCTCTGCTTTGCAATCTGTTAAGTAGTATTATATTTTTAAATTTTGTTTTGATAATTTGGTATTAATTTATATTTATTATTTCTGAGAAAAAAATTATATTATCTATCTCCTGGCAAGATTGAATTCCTTAAATTTATTAAGAATAAGTAATCATGTTTTAAATAAAAATGTATACAATATTTATTTATTATAATATATTTAAAAATTATTAATTTTTATTAGTTATTAATTTATTATATACGTACTATTTATTATGACCTAATATTAAATAATAAATATGTATAAATATTTCTTTTAGACTTATTGCATTTGCACTAAAATGTAGGTATTTCAAGAAAAAAATATTATTTTAAAATAATAAATACACTGCAAAAAGTAGTTACCTATTTGAACTTGTATTTATATAACATAGTATTATGCTTAATATGCTATTTATTAATTTAAATATTAGATTGAAGATATGTATATCTATAGAAATTATCCACCTCGATCAAATATTTATTATTGTAGAAAGTTTAAAGAACTTTATGCTTTATTTAAAGCATTAGTTATTGTTTATTTAAACATAACGTTATATTCAATATAACATAGTATTTACTACTTAATTATTTTTGTTAATTTATTTAAATTAATAAAATCAATATATATATATATATATATATTATAATTTGTGTTGTGCATCGTGATTTGAGCACCGGTCACCTTACGTCCGCAACAGTTATTATCTGGATATGATATTGATAATATGAATTTTACAATCCACGATATAATTGATTAAATAATTACAAATAATGACTTCAGAAATACAATTTTTCCAATAAATTAAAAAAAATCGGTATCTTCATTAAATCATAGGTTGACACATGAAAATTATCATATATATATACTCTATAAACTGGCTATCTTCAAATTTCACAAAATAATTAAAAAGTAATAAAAATATAAAACAATATTATATTCCTAATCCTATTTAATAATTTAAAAAAAAAAACATTAAAATATCTTAATTTTTCATGGAGATATTTCAATGAATAAATAGATCTGGGACATTGTATAGTAAAATGATAGGTCATAGGTATAATAAAAAAAATATCATTAATTTATCATTATAAATATGATATTATATATCATTACTTTAAAATTGATATTAAATTACTGCATAGCAGACCATGACTTTTTATTTTATAATTTTTGTATGGAATTATATACATAAGTGCGATTTAATTATATATGTATTTTTTATACCACAATACTAAATCACAGTCCAACAATACTATTAAAATATTACATCTCTAATTCACAATCAAATAACATAACCATTTATGAAAGTTTTTAATTAAATTTGAATTTTATTATTCAAAATAAGAACACAACATTTTTGTTTTATAAAAAATGTATTAGATTTATGTAATAATTGAAGTAAAAACTTTGTGAGAAACTTATTAGTAATAATAATAATAAAAAAAAGAAATGGGATTAATCATGATTAAAAAAAATATATAATAATTAATGTGATTATCCTTTAAGTGATGACATACCAGCTCTCATTATTTCATCAACAAGCAAAAGATTACTTGCAATAATTGTACTAAAAGAAATTAATCACAATTAATACAAATTTTATATAAATGTAAAAATAAATTATAATTTACCAAGAGTTTAGAATTTGTTTTTTAACACAATAGTTATCAAATACTCCAGCATCCACTGGTTGAAGAACTTCACCACTATCAACATTTACACCTACTGGCCCAGCACTATCTCTACATTCTTCTTGTAACTTAACTATCATATCTTGAGCATCAAAACCGCTGTTAATTGCTAAAATTATTAAGCCACAAAAATAAAATGTGTTTTTTAAATTTTAATAAGTTAAAATATTAAACTCACAAATGGTTTTAGGTATAATTAATAAAGCCTCAGCAAATGCTTGAATTCCTAAACGACTTTTACCCTTAATTTCATCTTTATATTTTTGTAGTTCTTGCCAAGCAAATATTTCAAAAGCACCAGCTCCCGGTACAATAGCTCCTGCAATATTAAAAAATACAAATTTAAATGTTGTTAATAATGAAATTAATTTTCATAATTACCATCATCAATAGAATTCTTAATTGCTCTTAAACCATCATGAATAGCATCTTTTATTTGATTCAATGTATATTTATTAGGTCCTTTTATTAATATAGTAACACTAAGAGGATTTTTACAATCTTCAACAAATGTATACTTATTTTCACCCTAAACAAGATTATATATTTATGAATTATTGTAATACATATAATAAATTATATAAAATAAAATAACATACTAAAACATATTCATAAACAGAGCCAGCAAAACCAAGTACGTCTTCAGATAAATCATCAACACTGTTGACAGCAGACCCACCGCATGCTAATGAAAGACGTTCCATATTACGTCTTTTAGCACGTCTTAAACCAATTATACCTTCTTTGGCTAACATATCTAAAGAAAATGGATCAATACCCTGACAAAAAATTTAAATATTAAATTATGCAATAGTATTATAAATAAATAAATATTACCTTTTGATTTATGACAACAAATGATTTTCCAGAACCAGGAGGACAAACTTTTCTTTTTAATTCAATAACTTTTTTTACTCTTTGTTCAATAAAATCACGTTCTGCTAATGCTAATTTTTCTCTTTCTTCGGCAGTTTTGTAGAAGAATCCAGAATTAACTTCACTGAATAAGAATATTTATGTTTATTTTTTAAAAAGATTTGATTAATAATTATTTGTTACCTTTTCTCATATTCCATACTGACATTACAAGTCAATATAAAAGCATTATCAACTTTTCTTGGCATATCTGGATGTCTTGATCCATGATCAAGAACAAGACCTGAGAAAAATAATATATTACTTAATGAATTACGTATAAATATTAAAGTACTTACACAAATATATATATACAGTGGAACCTTGATTATCCAGGGTAATGGCGGGGAGGAGGTCACACGGATAAATTAAAACCGCGGTCAATCGAGACTTTTTATAATGACATTTTTTATTTAATTATAATTAGAAATACATACAATAATATTATACATCCATAATATTTTGTATGTATTATTGGCTGTATTGTGCTAGTTAGGTGGTAGATAGTAGATATAAATTTGATTCCATTTTCATTTTCTAGATTCTGAAGGGCGAGCATTATCAAGCAGAAGAGCTCATTTTTTTGTAATAAAATTTTTACAGATGGTATAATTTAATTTCTGCCCCTTTAAATTTTTGGAAGAGTGAGCATGGTCAAACACTTATAATCGAGGTTTCACTGTACATATTTATAATATTTAATGTAAACTTAACATATACTGTTAATAAATTAAAAAAAGAAAAATCCTTATTTTAAAAATAAGTTGATATCTGTCTTCTTGTATACTTTCCAAGGTAAATACTTAGTATTTATTATTATTACGTAGTTTTACTTTATATAAATATTAAAAATAAGTTAAATTACCTTTAATAAGAGTAGTTTCAGTAGATGTCTTATGTTGCATTTCCATTAATTCAACCATGTGTAAATCAATACCATCTTCACGCTGAATACTTAACACAGCATCAACACACATATCTGCCATTTGATCAGCCAATTTTTTATCCACTTTTGTACGAAGAGAAGTAGTAGCTACATCATAAAGTCGTTGGCGATCTGGTTTTCCTTCAATTTTGATTTTTTCCAAAAGTTCCAAAGCCTTATCTCTAGCTTTAATCATACCTTCTGTCAAAACTCTAGGATGTACACCCTAAAATAATAATAATAATAATGATACAATTATCTTATTGTATTTAGAATTTAAATTTCAGATTGAATATTTATTTATTTATTTATATTTGTATATTTTAAAAATAGTAATAAAATAAAATGTTTACTTCAGAAATAAGACTTTCAGCTTGTTTCAAAAGTTCACCAATAATGAGAACAGTAGATGTAGTACCATCTCCAGTAGCATCATCCATGGCAGTAGAAGCTCTAGCAATGAGACTAGCTGTTGGATGTTGAATTTGCTAAAAATAATAATAGCATAGTTATTATTTCAACATATATTTTAATATTTGGAAATTTACAATATTTAGAAGTCAGTATTTTAAAAATGTTTGAATAAGGGACAAGGGTAATTAATGAGAGAATTAATTGTACACTAGATTTCCTATAATATTTTAAAGGATATCACTATGAATTCCTATGGATTTCCAGTACTTCACATACCAATTATCTATCGCAAATTACTTTCTGTTAAGTATTTAGTGTTAAAAATGTTTATAAATGAATACTTAAAATTTATTTTTTTGATCATTAGTTTAAATAGCAAAAGTTTTATTTTTTAGATATAAAACTAATTAGTAATATAGTGTCATGACGAGAAAATAATAAAATATCCAATTTTAGATTCTGAGCGAAGCGAACAATGTATTGGTTTTACAATGATGTGTGATTATTTTTTATTTCTTTCATGTGTGAAAACACTTTTGCGACCAGAAATAATGCTATGATTTTCACTAATAGCATATGTTTTCGGTTGGAAAGTGGATGTAGTTGGTACTTTATTTAGGTTACTTAATGAATTTTTACTGAATATAGGTATAAATACTTTGAATATTTCGTAAATTTCTCATTTTTATTTATATAATGTTTGATAAAATTGGAAATTTTTGCTATTAAGGTCTGAAAATTTTACTTAGGTATATATACATATTACTTAACATCATATCAAATTATTAGTAAAATCTCTAGTCTCAATTTTTTTTATAGCTGTTATAAGTTGAAATTTCAGTAAAATCAATATTTAAATTATATATATGGATTTTTCTTATTATATTACAATATTTTACAATGTTAAATAAAATTGACAAATATTTTTTAAAAATTTTGAAAATTTAATTTAAGTTGTAATACATTTTACTTAACTCAGTTTCAATTAATAATAAAAAATGTCAAAATTTTAAAAAATACCTACATTATCTGACTGATAAGAATCGTTTTTTTGAATGCAATGGTTTATCATTGCATTCAAATTCTAATTAAAATTAAACACTATGATTTGCACACTTGTTTTTCATGCGGCAGGAGTATCAGCTCTTCTTCTTTTTTTTTATTTTTATTATTATTATTATTCTTATTACATTTCAACTATTACCAAAACGATAAAAAAAAAAAAAAAGTAAAAGCGTGTAGTATTATTTTTTGACATAGTTGCAGAATATAATTAAAAACTGATTTGATAAGAAAAGCATTATTACTTGTTAAAGAACCTGTTTTAGAAAAATTATTATGACGAGAAGAAAATATGAATTTGAGATGTCTAGCGAGAGGGATAGCTGGACAACAAAACAGAAGTTTGAAGTTTACCTCTGCAACTATCAAGAATGCAGGCAGAACTATGATTGAGTCCTACCATGGGAAAGTAGCAAATTATGCCCTAAACACAATCTGGAATAAAGAACAATGTTTTGGTCAATGTCTAAATCCTAAAACCAAGGTTGAGTAAGAGTAACAGGAGAAATTAACTTATAAGCAGGGAACAAGAAACAGAATGGGACTCCTATTCCAACAACCACAGTTTGTTGATGTCTCGATGGAGAAAAGGAATTAAATCACTGAATGGATATAAAGAGGTCCTGATGGAAAAATATTATTTATAGAACAAGCAAGGACATCCGCCTTTTCATTACTTAGAATACCCATTTCACCAGGAACTCAAAAAACAATATAAATACTTAAATTAGTGAGTATAAAAATACTTAATATATTACCATTTCATGTAATAATACATTTCCATCTTTTGTGATTTTTATTTCGCCTGCTCCAGAAACCAACCTATAAAGAAATAATAAAATACAAATATTTATAATGATATACGTAGGTATAAAATATATATACTAAAATAAATACTAAAAAAACATTAAATACCTAGTAGCATACCTATATAAAATAATTTACAAAATTTTCCAAAATCTAAATAGGTACACGAATTATTTTAAAAACACTAATATTTAATAGCTACTATAAATATAAAAACAAATTATAAAACATCAAGGTTTTTGGAGTAATCTAATAGAATAAGTCACAGATTTTTAAATATTTTAATAGGTATACCTCCCTCTTAATATATTAAGTAATTGCTAAATTAGGTAATAGGTATTAAGAAAAACTATAAATATTGTACTTGTATAGTTGTATATAAAATAGTTTTGTGATAATTTTTAAACGAAAAATAATATTAAGCTATATGTAATTCAGAACACAACAAAACACCTGTGCATTTTATTTATTATGGCAAAATTTTTGGGCAATTTAAAGTGCTTACATTTTCATTGTTCCTTTTGGTCCCAAATTAGTTTTCATTACATCTTGTATACCTTTTGCTGCTGAAATATTTACAGATAATGCTTGTGCGGCACGGGCAAATTCTGCTTTTGGATTTAATAAACTTATAGCAGCCATAATATTAAAATTGACTCGAGTTTTAATTAAATAAGTAAAAAAAAATATTAATTATAAATATATATTGTTCGGTAATTATCTTTTTACAAATACAACTTTAGACTTTAAAAATTTAAATTACTAAAAGAACGTTTTGGAGTTTAAAACGGTATTTAACAATTTAATTCCGTCACTTCTCACTTTTCAGCAATGCAGTTCAATATTTAATTTATTATAACTTAACCACTCTTTACTCAATAGTCAATAGTTCAATTTCACCACTTGGTCATTAAATGATGATAGTAACGATATAACTGTAACCGTGTTTCTTATTGAATTGTTTATTACTTCAGTTAACAAAGACCTTGTAAGTTTTCAAGCAAGTTGTATAATTTTTAATTGTTTACCTTCAAATTATGATTCTATTTATCAAAAATTGATAATACAACAAATAAAAGACAAAATATATTATTTAACAACTATTATTTAACTAACTTATTAAAAATTTTTATTATTATTAAAAATAAAATTTGTACAATATGTAAATTATTTTAAAAGATTTTCAGTTTATATTTTGCTTGATATTCATAGATAATATTTTATTGAGATATTTATTTTTCGATTTTGACAAGTCATATTTCTTTATGCAATTATCTAATTCTTGTTTTGCCTATAATAAAAGTACATATAAATAATATACAATGTATCACATTAGGGTTGTTATTAAACCCTCCTCGACTCCTTATTCACTAAAAAATACCTCTATATAATCCTGACTTAATTTATAGCTTAATAAAAATGACATACTATCTTCCTTAAGATTTTCAAACAAATTAATTATATTTGTAAGACAAATAATAATCCCTAAAAACCCAGTTTTTCTTTGGCTATTTAATAATAATTCTCCTTTTGGATGAGTTTGGTTACTTTCAAAATGTAGACCTTCAACATAAATCATAAAATCAATTAAAAACTGTTTGATTCGTGGTAAGGTTTCGTCATTAACTGGAAAAGAAAAGTCCCCCAATGATAATTTGTTTCTACAGTTGCATAGGTCAAAAGCATCATTGAATATTTTACAAAACTCTGCGGTACCTTTTAAATAATTTAATTTTTCACATAATAATAAAGCAGAACTAACATTGGAACTTAGGGTTTGTACTGCCAGACGAACGTTCATCTTATTTTCAAAGAATCTTATATGCTTTTGTCTTAATTTGTTTGCAGCATGTAATCCTTTTGTTTCTTGAATTGATTGTAACATTTGTATATCGTATCATTTTATTTTTTGCCCATTACTATCTATTATAATTTTTTTATCACCTTAAGTGTTTCGCACTAACTTAACCATATGAGCTGCATCCCAAAATATGTATATAGGTTTATTTTGTTCTTAGGGAAATGCTGGATTTTGTATCCACGGTTTAAATTGTGCAGAGAAAAAATCAAAATTGGCTCCTAAACTTTTACACATTGTCATATTGGATTGGGCTCCATCAAATGTTATTGATTTGCATAGTGCCCCTGTTTCTGAAAATAATTCTAAACACCTTTAATATTAGTTTCGAATTCGATCATGACTATGAATATCAAATACCAGAGTTGGAGGAATTTATTATTGATGTTGTTAAATATACTTGTGGTTTTATCGTATGTAAAATGAGGAGGAAAAAAATATTTGTGGAATATGTGATTCACTTTTGAGTGAAGAAGAAAATGAATCTAGTTCTTTGTTATATCAATTAAAAACTCGAGGAAAATTAATAAATGCTTCATCCGATGTCTACAAAACATGTCTAGCAGCTGAATATATAATACGGATAAATTCTGATGATATATTGAAAAAAAATAATATACATCAAATATTATGTTTAAAGACACTCAATGAAATTAGTCAAGATCCTACAATTTTCAATTCAACAATAAT
>JAIUCT010000008.1:10755408-10771996 GCA_021307375.1 Tetraneura akinire
ATATATATATATATATAGTAGATACCTATGTGAATACCAAATAAAATATGTATGTATCTAAGTTCAAAATTGCCTGAGTTTTCGTGAAATATTTAAATCGAATTCATCGAAATTTCAGTTTTCGTGAAACAATGTTAATAAATAATGTTAATTTTAAGTAGATGGGTAACTTAATTATTTGTAAAATTGATTTGATGACAATATAATCCTTTATAATATAGATATATTTATATACATATAGGCTATAGGGTATTCATAATGTGTTTAATTTTTAATAAGTAAATAAATAATACAATTTCAACTCACTTATAAGACGTTCTTTCAAAAATTGAATGTCATTAAATGATTTATGTGTTATAGTTTGCAACAATTTTATATATTCTTTTGAATTTTGTTTTTGATCTTCACAAAGAGTAATTTTTGATTTCAATTCTGTTACAATTATTAATTTCAGGAACATATTTTGCATTATACGAAGTGTTAACTATATATAGTAAAAAGAACCAAATTTATAAAATATTTGTATTAATAAATGATTATTAATTAATTATAAATATTTAATTTAAACAAATATTGATTTAAATTAAAACAATTAGTATTAGGTGGTGCATACTGATTCAGTTTCAGGAAATAACTCCAAAAAATCCAAATTATCCATTTTAATTAATAACTAAAAATATACAATAATCTAGAAAATATAAACAAAATAAAACAATAAGTTAATTTAAGTTAAGTTGTAAAATCCATGGCTAGATACCAAGGTATGACAGCAATATACATTTTACGTTCAGTTGTGACATTCATGGAATAAAAACTAAAATTGTGACGTCAACTGCCGAGGATTTTTAGATGTTATAAACATAGGTATAATAATCATAGCGATTATATATTAATATTATTATTCTACTAGCTGTCCTTGGATACAGGTTCGCGTGAAAAGCTTTACCACCACCATAGCTGCCAGTGGAATACTGGTGAGGGTGAAAAGCTTTACCACCACCATAGCTTTTCCGCTACCATAGTGTTCGGGTGCATACTATATACATTGAGTCCTGTGGAAGTAGATCTTTATCGGTTATAACGATTAAAGTATTTTATCCGCCTCCGGCGTATTGAAGGGCGTTCGCAATCTAGTGGTCCTATTTACACTCTCTTCGGGTGAACAGTCTTTGACCGATCACGGTAGTCCCCCCACGCGGAGTACGCCTTCGGCGCACTAACTTACCCCAGTCAGGTTCCAGTGGGATACAGGTACGTGTGAAAAGTTTTACCACCACCATAGCTGCCAGTGTAATACCGGTACCGCCTGTACTATATTTTTTAACTGTAACAACGTATGCGTTCGAACAATTATTGTTTATAATATAAGCCAACGACCACGATTTGTATATAAATCATACGTATAATCATTGATTATAAATACTAGTATTTATAGTATTTATAATCAATGGTATAATTTTACAGAGTCGAGAATCGATACGTAGAAATATAATCGGTGACATATCGATATAGTGTATAACAATTATTATAAGTATTTAGATAGTGTCAAAAAAAAACGGAGTATATAATATTAAGGGTATAATAAACGATTAAATATATTAAATCAAAATATAAGTATTTTCAACGTAAAAAAAAAAAAATAATAACTCGTAATAATATATATTATTATTTATTACGGTCGAAATCGGGCGGCCATAATATAATTCCGTCGGTAATACGGTCGCGTAACAGGCATACGCGGACGGTTCGGACGACCGGCGCTTAATGCGCACGCGAGAGAGCGAGAGCGCCGGAAGATTAACGAAAAAAAAAATAAATGCAAAAAAACCGAAAGCGCTCCGCCGCCGGCGGATCAGGATTCGAACCAGGTCGGTCGGGTAACCCAGCCGGGTGCGGCGGCCGTGTTAACCGCCGTAAGGAAACCTGCCTAACCAGTCCCTAATATCTAACGCCTAATTCTTACCTATCGAGTGCGCCACGGTGGCTGCTTGGATACTAGTCGAAAATTGGTGTATTTAAAGTGTTTCGCGATATCAAAAAATCCGCGAGTTACGACGAAATAACGTGCGTAACGGTCGGAACCCCGACCGCGAACAGTCCGAAAACCGTTTTCGACGTTTTTTAAACGAAATATACGCGAAAAAATGCGATCGGAAAAACGATTCAGTTACGGTACGGCGATCGACGGCGGCGCGAAAAAACGACGGCTACGCGAGAAATACGAACGAAAAAAAAAAAATATTAATTAAATTAAAATCAATATAATATTAAATATTTATAAATATATTATATATTATAAATTTATTATATAAATATTGAATAAATACGGGAGAATTCGTAAAAATAATATCGATATCGAATAATAATAATACCGCGGTAAATTTTTGACAGTATCGGGCGAAAGGTGCGCTCGTCGGCCGGCTTATCACGGGATCGGCGAGAGAAAGGTAGACACGACTATCTCGCAATTAAGCGAAAAGCGAAAAAACGCGATTTAAAAAAAGGTTTCGCATAAAAAAATTACGAAACCGATTTTAATAGACGGACGGTAAAAAGTTGACCGCGAAACGTGCATATTTCGAAGACGTACGACTCACCGGAGAATTTATATAATTAAAATAAGGAAAAAAACCGTTGGAAGAAAAGATACCGGCCAAGTATTTTTTTATTATATAAGAAGAAAGATTGAATCATAGATAAAAAATTGAATATAAGAAAAATAGAAAGGATTAAGAAAATAAGAAATATATTATGACATATATCGAATAATCAAAATAATAAGTAAAAATAAATTAAGAGATTTTAATCTGTGAAAATTATTATTGTAATATTTTTTATTTTGAATGAATATGTCTCCTTTGAAAAGAGAATACTTGGTATGTTATATAATAAAAATAAATCCAATTATATGATTTATATTAAATTTTTAAATATACATTTTCCTTTAATACTAATCCGTATTTAAATAATTCATTATTTTATAGCCTCCACCACTTTCTCCTAGTCCAGTTTTGGATATAAGTGATGATGAATTAGTTACAATATCTGTGCGTGATTTAAATCGTCAATTGAAGATGCGTGGTCTAACAAGAGATCAGATAATTCGCATGAAACAACGTAGACGAACATTAAAAAATCGAGGATATGCAGCAAGGTAATTGTTATTTTAAAGTTTTTACTAATTTATTTATTGTTAAATATCAAAACAACCTGTATTTGAAAGTATAATGTTGACTAGTATTAATAAACTTGTATCTGTATTTCTTGAATACTACTTTGAAAAAGCATAGAATTGTCAAATTTGGTACTTTTTTGGATAAATTGACCAATAATTTTTATTTCAAAATTTAGAAATTGTTTATTAATGTATAATTACAAAACTACAAAATGAAAAAAACAGTTAAGTAACGAGTTTAACGAGTTAGTAACAGTTAAGTAGGAAAATAAACTATTATACGTTACTGTTAAATTTTAATATATAAGTAGGCACTTCAATATATTTTAGACGATGTTTAGATGAATTATATTATATGTTTTGATAACGCTATACTTTCATTTGCAAAAGTTTCTAGTATTCTTTTGTTATCCTATATATCAGATAAGTCTCTTTCACAACTTATCATCATTAGATCTTCCAACTGCTTTTAAGCTATAGTTGTCCTTGATCTCAATTTTATAATTTTTTATTCTGAAAAATACCTTTCTGTTGAAGCGCTTGATACAGACAAGGTTAATGTAATTTTTAAAGTTGTATTAAGCGATAGAAATAAAGTAACCAAATTAATCTTGAAATACTTTATAAACGGTTTTCATACTAAACAAGTTCATTTGCTGTACTTTTTTTTTATCATTGTCTTTAAACGATGATAGAATTGAATTATCTTCATCTAATTTATCAGAAACATATTCTTCATATACATTTATATGTTTTGAATAAAGTAATTGTATTTTCAAAGAATTTTTAAATTTTAAATAATCATTTCTTAAATCCACCTGATTTATAAATTGTTTATAAACCGTACAAAATTTTTAAAATGCGTCATGTGGAAGTTTGTTTGAATTCATTTAGATTTTCATTTTAGATATTGTTTTTTTAGAGAAAAATGATAGATCATTTTAAATTACTATAACTGAATTATTAACATATTGATTCAAATAACTTAATAAATTTCTAATGAAAGCAGTACAGTTTATATTTAAAATTTATTTCTTACTTTTCTCACCTAGCATTTTTTTTATTCTTCTTACTCTGACAGTTTTTAACTCTGAAAACTCTAATTCATTTTTTTTCATTAACCAAATTATTTACTTTCTCTATTAAATAATCAAATATTTATGTATTTTGTCTGAATTTAATGAAACCATTTGTTACACCTAAAAGATTCAAATCTGTACATTGTAATCAAGTACTATGTGGTGATAATATAATATTATATAACTTTTGAAACCTTAATGTTGAAAAAACAAAACGCTTAGATAATAATCAAGTAAACAACCAAGCTCGATCAAGCCAGTCTTGGTAGAATATATTAATAAATAGTTATTGGACTATAAATTATTAGTGGTACCTTGGATGCCGCTCAATGCTCGTCATATGGATATGGCAGCAATAATCTAAAATCGGGTATACAATTTCATATTAGATAATGCTGTATGAAATAATACGTATTAACATATTATTATATACTTACATTGACATAATAAACCTAATAGTCACTACTTTTTAACTCCTTAATTAAAAATTATTCACTGCCATTAGTTTTCAACTCATAGGTTCATCGGCTCATCCAACACACCCTCACTAACCCACCTCATAAATTATTAATAAATAATATAAAGCAACATCTGCTAACACTTTATGTACACAATATCCACCACTGATTGATCAATTTATGTTACTATATTATTATTTTATAAACTAAAACTAAGTTATTATTGATAACTGATAACAATCCAAAGTTACATATATAGTCTTATTTTAATATTACAGTTGTCGAATCAAGAGAATTGAACAAAAAGACGAACTAGAAACAGAAAAATCTCAAGAATATCAAGAGCTAGATGATTTGCAACATTCAAATAACATGATTAGATCTGAGGTAGAGAATACAGTTAGACAATTTGAAATGTTAAAACGTTTTGCTGCAGCAAATAAAGTAATGTTACCTTTAGAACTCCAAGTATTATAATTTAGATTTAATGTTTTATAAAAAATATTTAATATTAAAAGAAGCAATCAGTATTATTATTAATTAGATATTTTATTGTAATTTGTAATATGACATTTTTAATTTATAATTAAGTACAAATATTATGTATTTATAATATATAATATAAAATAGATTTGTGTTTATTATTTAATAAGTGATCATTATAAAATGTGTTTTATGTAATGAGGTTGGGTTATACAATATAATTTTAAATTAATATTTTATGATTTAATGTCAATGGATAATTATCAAGTGGTTATTGGTTTTAATATGATTTTTATATTTTAAAGTAATTGTAATTATATTTAAATAATATAAAATTGTATATTAATATATATATATATATATATATAATATAAAATGTTGAATATTTATTATATATTTGTAGAAAGAATTCATTTATACTAACATATGAATTTAATAAAAAAATATTATTCTAATGTGTACATCCAGAACTCTTATGATCAATATCAAACCGAATGTTATATTTTTATCTTATCAAAAAATTTACCATTATATATACATATATTTTGCTTTAATTTATATGTATTAGTATAATTAGTTGGCAAAATAAATTTACAACCAAACAATTCTAATTTCTTCATTTTTTTTCATATGTACAAATTATTACGTTTATGCTAACATGCTAATTTAATCATTAACCATTTCAAATAATTAACTTAATATTGAAATAATAATATTAATTTGTATTATTTTAAGAAAAGGACAGCAGTGCCGGCGGAAGGGCAGGGCAGAAGGGGCAGCTGCCCAGGACCCCGCTATTTGAGGGGCCCCGCACTTTTTTATGGGATTTAATTAATTTATTTTTTTTTAAATGAAAATTGTATCTATATAGTAGACGAGCCAAATAATATTTTTGTATTTGGATTTAAAAATAAATACATATTTATTTGAAAATTTTATGTTTAATTAAACACTTATTTAATTGTAGGCGTAAAAAAATGTGTTACAAATCATAATATACAAATTCTAGGGCCCCATGAAAAAATCTGCCCTGGGCCCCGCAAAAACTCCCGCCGACGCTGAAGGATAGCCTTGATCTTGGCTAAGTGGTTTAAGACTTTGAACATATGTTAGAAGTTTATATTATATAAAGTCCAATAGTCCATGTTTAATTCTAGAATTGTCAAAATTTGAAATGTATATGTGATTTATTTTATAATGCATTTTAATTATGTAAGTATCAAAAGCCAAGAACCCAACATACCCAAGAAGCCAAATAAATATGGTTATTTCAGAAGAGGGAAACGAGTTCGCGGAAAAGCGGAGAGCGAGGTTGTTGGTGTTTGGTAGTCGAACTAGGCACAAATCAAATTGACATTAAAATATATAATGTGGCATAAGTATTTTATCATATTTAAATATAGATAATATATAAATATATCTATACATGTATAAGTTAATGAGATAAAACTATAAAAGTCAGTAATATAAATGTTAATATTTTCAAGTACCTATACTTAATAACTATATTATACTTAACTATTAAACGTATACAAGGAAACTAGAAATAAAAGACTTCGATCAATAGCTAAAACAACCTCAACAACATCGCAACGACATATTGAAGAACAAACAAATATATTGTTTGTGATACAGAATATATTACGGTAATTAATTATTTATATTACTTTTACTGTATAATGAAATATTTTAAAAGAAAAATATGTAAAACATAAAATACGTATATGAATTTAAATTTAATATTGTTTTTTTAAAATAAATTTAAAAAATAATGTAACTCTTTAATATGTTAATATTGATCTTAACTTCGATAAAGTCACTCAATGACCTTCTCCAGGAAATGATCACCCATAATTCACCCCTATTCTATTGGGAATTTTACCCTTCAACGAATTTTTATCGTTAAAGATATATTATACCTTCGTTTTCTTTTAAACACCACATAAATATCACCGTTGGTAAAGCCCTTAAAATCTTAGGTTTCTTGAAGCGTAATACTACCCTCTACGTGTCTACGCACTTTCTATTTCTGTTTGTTACGTTCAGTTCTTGAATATGGTAGTAGTCTGGAAACCCTACTTATCTTTCGACCAGTTTCGAATTGAACGAATACAAAATCGTTTTCTTTCGTTTACTACGTTTCTTCTAAAAATCTACCATTTTTCACATGACTACAGTCTCCAGTTTCCTCTTACCTTATCTAAATGTCCTTTCACTTGCTTCCCGTCGTATTAATGCTGATCTAGCTTACATTTCTTCCCTCCTTAATGATTCTCTTAATGCCTCTAATACTCTGATAGTCTGATCTACTTGCATCCATGATCCATCCCCTTTCGTGTTCATACTCATTCCACCAGAAATCATTTCCCAATTTCCCATTCTCTATTCCCACCCTGCACCCATATAACAAATAACAATTTACGGACACAGCCACCTACTCCATAGGATGTTACGTTACCTTAACTTATCTTAGTTCTGGACTTCACTATTTAAGTATAATAAATATGTATGTATGTTTTTATTCAATGTCTTTATATACCTATTTATCATTTATAATATTTGTCTACTATATTATTGTGTAAAAATGCCGTAGGTATGTCGTAAATTTATTAGGTAAAATATAAATAAAATAAAATAAATATACCTACACCTAACCATTTACACATATACTTACATATTTTTTTTATTTAATTATAATTTTGAATTTTAGCAATTAATTATTAAAAGTCACAAGGTAATAATTTGAATTTTTTTTTAATTAATCATAATTTAAATTTAAAATAATAATTTGATTTTAAATTATAAAAAAATAATTAATTTTATATTTTTAAGAACGCTATAATGTTAGATTTTATGAAAATAAAATAAAAACTATTATTTTTATTGAAAATTTAATCTCAATTTTTTAATTAAATTTTTTTTATAATAACTTAACCTAACCAGTAGGAACGTAACAGTCACGGCTTACTTTTTGCTGGCTGTACTATAGTGTTTTATATTTCTATAATAAAACTGAGTTGCGGCCTATTGTTTTGTAAAACGGTAACACAGTGTCCCAATCCGAGCCTGAAAAAACTTATCTTAAAACGTGGTTTAGAACTTAAGACACGACGATAGGTCGTGTATATTTTGAGGAAATTAAACTAGATGGTTCTTTGTTACATATATTATTAGGTACGTTTTACAACTACTACTTGGGGCTTGGGTACATTTTAAGTTTTATCTTTTATTGTATTATTATAATAAATTTTAATATAGATGGTCGAAGGCGGATTTCCCAATAGGCAGATTAGGCACTAGACACCTCTCTAGAGCTGCACAATTTTCAGTGTTTTAATAAGAGGTATTTTTATAAAAAATAAATTAAATTGTATCATTCTTTTTAATTAAATTATTTATTATTTATTTAATTAAACTTGGAAATTTTATATTCGATTTCTAATTCCTATAATTTATATTTTGTAACAATATTATTATTTATAAATTATAAATTATAATTAATAAACAAGTATAAAACCAGTAAATGTCAATAGTAGATGAAGAATTGAAGACAATAGCTATGAATGTCGAAAGTGGTATACTGATATCATTATTTACTACAATACTACCTATAAAGATATAGGTAAGATTTTTATAGACAGTTCGAAAAAAAGCAATAGTGAATATATTTATTTTAGTAATAATAATATTTTCTTATTATCTGTCGCATATATATATAGGTACTCTCAATCTACATCTAAGAGAGTATTTTTTTTTATTTATTTAATATGAATTTTTATATAAATATAATATTTAAACATACATGTAAATAATATTATTCATCCTAAAAACTTATAAAAAAAACTTGTTAATATTATGATTTTCGTTTATATAATATATATTATAAATAATTATTTTAGGCAATGGCGTATTCTAAACCTACCTATAATTTTCTTTAAAAATCTTAATTCGTCATAATTATATTATTTAAAATAATTTTGGTAGTTATATGTAAATTGTATAGGTATTTAATTATAATACCTAATGGCTAATACACTCATAACTCATACCTTGAACATAATAAGCAATAAAAATTATATTTTAGGAATAGTTATTTAATTTAATTTTAATTTTACTTTTATCGTATATTGAAGACGCGAGATCGCTTACAAAAAATTACAACAACGCTGTCCATAGGTCTAGTAATAAAATAATAAAATTTAAATATTTAGATATTGTACATTTATTCTAACTACGCCATCACATTTAGATAATATGTACCTAAATGGCTAAATGGCGTGAAAAAATAATTATTTTTTTTATATTTAAATATATTGTATACTATATTACTATATGTATTTTTTGTATACTGAATGTACTTAATACAATTGAATTGAAATACAAATGAGGTTTTCATTATAATTTATTTGATTACAAAAATATAATAAATTCTTCAAAAATAAAAATTATAATTGTTTATATAGGTATATAGAGTAAATAACTAATAACATATTTTAATAAACAAAGTAACGCTAATAGTTAGTTTTCAATCTTAATAATAATGGATAAAAACAAAGTGATGTATCTTTATATATAGGTATATAAAAAAAAATAGATCATATGATTTAAATATTTGTTGTGCCCCCTCGGCCACTAAAGTCTGGACACACCTATGATATATAGGTACTTTTTATATAGACATATTACATATAGTTATATACTCGTATAGTGTCCTGGATCTATTTACTTATTGTAAATTGTAATATCTCTACAAATAATTAAGATTTTTGAATTCTGTTTTTTTTTTTAAAATTATTAATTGGGTAATAATAAATAATATTATGATATTATAATTATTATATTATTGTATTATTATATTATTATATTACTATATTATTATATTATTATATTACTATATTATTATATTATTATATTATTTTATTATTATATTATTTATATTACTTTTTTAAATTTAATCATCTCTTAAAATGTTTTTTTAAAAAAAATAACTAATTAATATTCAACACTGAAATTATGCGAAATTGATCAGTAAATTTAAGTATTATAGTAGTTACTAGTTAGGTCTTAGGTATATATTTTAATGATTTTTCTGTTACCTAGTAATAAATTTTTATACTTTGTTTGCGCGGAATAAAACTAGACACTGGACCTGGACCATAAATTATTTTGGCTTACAATAATTTTAACTCGTGTATTTTGCGAATGCGCAATACAACTTATGTTTTTTTTAAATGGAAATCTAAATTTTTTTATATCATATTCGGATTCTTTGAATTTTTTCAAACGATTTGATACACCAACGTATGCTCTAAATTCAATGTTGCCAAATTTTAAATTACAAATATAAAATTATTTTTTGCAATCAATTATATTATGTTATTTCTTTATAATTTTGAAAATAATTGAAATAATTACGTGAAATTTTCACTGAGTATGTATTTTACTATTTTACCTATTACCTACCATAAAACATAAATAAACTTTTAGTTATTTATTAATTAACATAGTAATTTTAGACTAAAGACAACGCATTATACATTAGAAGGGAATATAGTAAATTCAATATGATATTTTTATTACATACAAAAAAACAATTTAATCATTTAGTATTCAATTATTCTATAAATTGTTCAAATACCTATTTTACCTAATGGGAAAATAGCTGGTTATGACATATTAAGAATTTAATCATATAAAAATAGATAACACAACAAGGTTATTTTAATTGTTGAGATAAATGTATAATTTTTACAATTCTCTAAAAAAAAAAAAAAAAAAAAAAAACAGCAAGAAATCGTACGACTATAGGAAACTTATAATATTAGATAATTATGTAAATCACATGTTTTCGCAATTAAATCATAAAATTTCCACATTGGTAAATTAATTGGCACTACATTTCAATAAATATTACAAAATTCATTAGGTATTTTATTTGTTTCTTTATCCATACATGGTGAAAATTTCATGTGATTATTTCCATTATTTTTTTTATAGGTATTCTTAATATTTTACTGTTTTATTGCAAATGCCCCAATAATTGTCCCTGCATAAATATGATCCCTAGTATTTTATACCTTGATGAAGAGCGGCAATATTTAAGTGCCTATAACCGCAAAAAGCTAAATCCGCCTTTGGATAATTTTGTAAAACAAATGTAGAGATGCAATATGAGTATTTTATATTTAACTATGAATAAAAATTTTAAATTATAAATATGAATTTAATATCTTTTATATTAATTATATATACAAATTATAAGTTGGACTCATTTGAAGTGATTTATCTAATGGGAAAATCCACTATAGAAACAATAGTTTAGTTTAACAATAGTAGAGTGTAAATATTTTTCTTAATGAATATTTTGTCGATTTATGTTTCATCTGGTTGGTAATAGGTTTATATACCTGAATGGTTATAATACGCTCAGCGACAGGTAGTGGTAGGTAAGGTTATCATTTATTTTATCTAATTCAAATTTTGATTAAATTAATGTGTTATACTGTTATGTTTATGTTAATTGTTGAAATTTAATTACATGAGACATCACCCAAAATTATTTAATTTTTTAGTGGTCCGATAATTGAATATTTTAATTATAAAAGACCGTTACATTGTAATATAATAGGTTCATTTATATAATTGCATCCAAATTAGTAAGTATAAAATTAATATTAATGTGACAAATTGATAAGTATATTAAATACCTAATTAATTTTGACTTATGTTTATAGAATTTTATTTATAATGACTGATTCAACAGTAATAAATGGTGAAAAGATGGATGAAGTTGGCATTGATTACAATGCAGATGCATATTTTGCCAAATTTAGGCCAGATCGAGAAAGTCGATGTACATGGACTAAAGATTCATGTCCAAAAGATTCCCCTCACCATCATAATGAAAATATGTTAGTATATAAATTATTTAATAATATAATATTGCTAATTTAATATGCTTTAGTGATTTATATTACTTATTTAATTTTTTTTTTTTTCAGTAATAATAATTTAATTTTACCAAATATATTGCATGCTATTGGACATACACCTTTAGTCAAGTTAAACAAAATACCACTAGCGGAGAACATTGAATGTGAAATTTGTATGTATTTATCAGAGATTAAAAAATATGTCTATAATATAAAATTCTATATTAACTTGTATATATTTTGTTTAGTGGCAAAATGTGAATTTTTAAATCCAGGTGGTAGTACTAAAGATAGAATTGGTTGGAAAATGGTTGAAGATGCAGAACGTAATGGCTTATTAAAACCAGGAATGACAATAATTGAACCTTCATCGGGAAATACAGGTGTATAATCAATTATCTATTATATGTATATAATTTTTATATTATATTGCATCCCTAATAATAATATTTGTAGTGGACACTAAGTACTAGAAAGATTCATACAATTAAAATATGTTTTAAACAAATAAATGTTAAAATAAAATTTATATCATGATTTGAATAAAAGATTATTATCTATATGGAATATTTGGATGGTGCGCGGGTAAAAGGGAATAAGTCCAAAAACATTACTTTTGGGAAATTAAAAAACTGTCTAAAACATTAAACAATTATAAAAATTTGTTTTAGACAGTTTTTTTTTAATTTCCCAAAAGTAGTGTTTTTGGACTTATTCCCTTTTACCCGCACACTGTCCATTTATAATATTAAATGTCAAAAAACAATAACTTTTATTTGATGATATAAAATAAAATAAAATAAAATAAAAATAAATTTGTTGATATTTTAAATATATATAGTGTATAAAATATAACTGTATAAGTGTGTGCCAATATATTAAACCAGTATTGAAGTATTCAACATAATGAAAACCATCCCTATTTTTGTTAACCTATGGTTAGTACTAAAGTAGCCACCAAAATTAATATAATATAATTAGAAAATTCTATATTGAAGTATAATAATGTACCTAGTTTATTTAGTACATATAGATTTTTTTTAGGAATTGGTTTAGCTATGGCTTCTGCTGTTAAGGGTTATAATTGTACTGTAGTAATGCCAATGAAAATGTCTCGTGAAAAAGTAGATGCTTTACGTTTACTGGGTGCAAAAATTGTACGTACACCTACAGAGGCAGCATTTGACGACGTAAATGGGTTAATTAGGGTAGCACATAAGTTGCATATGAGTGATCCAAAGAATACCATCATTCTTGATCAAGTAAAGAAAAAAATGTTAATCCTTTACAAATAACTATTTATTTTATTTTTTTTTATTTTTTTAGTATCGTAATAAATATAATCCTTTAGCTCATTATGATGGTACAGCACAAGAAATATTAGAACAGACAAATTATAAAGTTGATGCTGTTGTAGTTGGAACTGGAACAGGAGGGACAATTACTGGAATTGGCAAGAAACTTAAACAAGTACTCGGAGATAAATGTCGTATAATAGCAGCTGATCCTTATGGTAGTATATTAGCATTGCCTGCCAGTCTTAATGAATCAGATGTACAGACATATCAAGTTGAAGGTATTGGTTATGACTTTGTACCAACTGTTTTAGGTAAGTACTAATATATTTTTGTGTTTATAACTAATAAGTTTAATTTATACAACTTAATTTATAGATAGAAATATCATTGATGAATGGGTTAAAACTGATGATAAAGATGCTTTTCCAATGGCAAGAAGACTAGCTCGTGAAGAAGGTTTATTGTGTGGTAATATTTTATTAAAATAATTTTTTTTACTAATGAAAATAATTATTTACATATTTTATAATGAAGGTGGTAGCAGTGGTTCTGCTATGTATGTTGCAATTCAAGTAGCTAGAACTATGAAAAAAGGTCAAAGGTTAGTTGTGGTTTTACCAGATGGAATCAGAAACTATATGTCTAAATTTGTTCAAGATGAATGGATGCACGAAAGAGGATTTGATCTAGATGAAAATAAACAATAATGAAAACTAATAAAACTACTTTTGTTTCCCAGTTATATAATTGAAACTTAAAAATAAAGAAATACAATTATTGACAAATACAAATTTTACAATTATTGATATACGTATATATATATATATATATGTATTTTACTAATAATTTCAGTTAAAATTTTTGGAGGCCAAAACCAAAATGTTTCCTTATGATGTTAGTACCTTAATGGGGTATGTTTTTGGTAGAGGTTTGGATATAGTTGGTATGTACTTATTTAGGTCATTTTTTGAATTTCTAAATTGTTACTTTTAAGATCAGGAAAACTACCAATCATGGAAAATAGCAATATTTAAGGAAACTATCCTTAATTTTATTTTATTAATGAAGAATAATCATAAAAATTAGAAATTTAAAAATCCCTTTTCTATGCTTAAAATTTTTAAGTACCTATCTATATTCACATAGATATTATACAGAAGTGAGATACAATTTTGGAACAGTTACTTTCATTACTAATTTAAAGTAAAATTATATGGTATATATCACAAACCAGTACCTATGTTTGACTGAACTTGGCTAGATGCTTAGAATCATTTTTTTGAATGCAATGATTTATTATTGCATTTCAATTTAAATTATAATATATTAATATGAGTATAATTATTCTATACCATCAACATATCATTTCGATGCTTATATTCTGTATTTTTATTAATTGAAAAAGCTTATAAATCTGGAGAGTCAAATGATATTATTAGTATCAGTAATTTTAGATAATATAGGATAATCAAGAGTGTAAAGCAAATTCAAAGTAGAGAAGTAGGTAGATAATTTTTTGTTAAATACGTACCTATATGTGAACACACATTTAATAAAATGTTAAAGTTGTTCAATATTTCCTAAATTATCGTAAAATTGAAATATTCATTATTCATTAAATTAGTTTCTGGGAGGGAATATTGTCAAATTTTCGTTATTTTTGGTGGTCTTACATTAGCACAAATTAAAATTTGAAAATGACCTAAATAAAATATTGACTATATATGTTATTCTTTATCAGATAAATAATCTATTAGTGATTATAAAATATTTAGGTACTATGTACCCAAGAAAGTGTCTTCAATCTTTTAGAAGTAAAATTGTTAACTTTAAACAGCCAAGCCCTAAGTGTATAAATATTGGGATTTGAAATTTACAAGTTATTTTAAAACTATGTTAAAAAATATGTTGCTATATTTTTATGAAACTTTCAAACCTCAAAAACCAAAATTTCCAATTTTATTAAATATTATTGCAGAGAAAAAAAATGAGAATTTAAAATTTTCAAAGTTCTACATTTAGAAAATCAACTATTCATAATAATCGGACTTTATTTCTGGTTGAACTACACACTGAATCTTAAATGTATTTAAATTTTAAAAATTACTATTACAAAATGTAAAATTTTATTTATTTTAGATTCTGAGCGAAGCGAAGAATGTATTGGTTTTACAATGATGTGTGATTATTTTTTGTTTTTTTTTTTTTTTTTTTTTTTATGTCTGTGTACAAAAATACTACCCGAAATAATGCTCCGATTTTCACGAATAGGGTATGTTTCCGGTAGCAAAGTGAACGTAGTTGGTACTTTACTTAGGTCATTTTTTGAATTTCTCAAAATTGACGCTATGCGGTAGAAAAAACGGCGAAAAAATGACGAAAAAACTGCATTTTTCGCGAAAAATGAAATTTCGACGAATTCGATTTCTATATTTCACGATAACTCAAGCAATTTTTAAGATAGAGACCTGAAATTTTTTTTGGATGTTCACATAGCTACTATATATATGTGGTATAATTTTGGAACCGTTACATTAATTTTTCTCCAAAATATAAGACTTTGAATATTTCGTAAAATTCACGTTTTTACGTATATAATGTGTGATAAAATTGTCAATTTTGGGTATTTTAGTCTGAAAATTTTACTGAAGTATACTTACATATTACTTAACATCATACTAAAATATTAGAAAAATCCATTGTCAAAATTTTTTTTTATAGCCGTTTTAAGTTGATATTTTTAGGAAAACGAAAATCTTAGGATCCATACGTATAAATAAATATTCTGAAAACACTTTTACTACCCGAAATAATGCTTAGATTTTCACGAATAGCGAGTTTCAGATGTAAAAGTGGATGTAGATGGTACTTTATTTAGGTCATTTTTCGAATTTTTCAAAATTGACTATAAGCGGTAGAAAAAACTTCGAAAAAATGACGAAAAACTGCATTTTTCGCGAAAAATGAAATTTCGACGAATTCAATTTCTATATTTCTCGATAACTCGGGCAATTTTTAAGATAGAGACTTGAAAATTTTTTTGAGTGCTCACATAGCTATTATATATATGTAGTAAAATTTTGGAACCGTTACATTAATTTTTCTACAAAATATTGGACTTTGAATATTTCGTAAAATTCACGTTTTTACGTATATAATGTGT
>JAIUCT010000008.1:10772006-10815217 GCA_021307375.1 Tetraneura akinire
TATACTTACATATTACTTAACATCATACTAAAATATTAGAAAAATCCCAGGTCACAATTTTTTTTTATAGCCGTTTTAAGTTGATATTTTTAGGAAAACGAAAATCTTAGAATCCATACGTATAAATATTCTGAAAACACTTTCACTACCCGAAATAACCCTTCCATTTTCACCAATAGCTAGTTTCAGATGTAAAAGTGGATGTAGATGGTACTTTATTTGCAAGCCAGTATCCAGGGGGGTTTAGGGGTTCAACCCCCCCCCCCCGAAATTTTTAAAGTAGTTTTATATTTATAATATAACAGACTAACTACATATATAACTACGTATAATATAATCATTTATTTTTACTTCATATATTAAAAAATTTTAACCCCCCCCCCCCCGAAAATTCATCCTGAATACGTGCTTGTTTATTTGAGTCATTTTTCGAATTTCTCAAAATTGACTATAGGCGGTAGAAAAAACGAAATTTTGACGAATTCAATTTATATATTTCACGATAACTCGGGCAATTTTTAAGTTAGAGACTTGATAATTTTTTTGGGTGTTCACATAGCTATTATATATATGTGGTAAAATTTTGGAACCGTTTTTAAATTTTTTTACTAAAACTTATAGCTGTTTTAAGTTGATATTTTTAGTTCAAACGAAAATTATAATCTGACTGACCTTCGCTCAGAATCGTTTTTTCGAATGCAATGGTTTATCATTGCATTCAAATTCTAAGTAAAATTAAACGCTATGATCCGCACACCTGTATCCTGTGCGGCAGGAGTATCAGCTCATTTATTGTTAGGTATATGTAGTCATATTATTCTTTTATATATTATAAAAATTTTTTCTTATATCTACATTAAAAAAAAACCTATGTAATATATTACAAAAATTGAAATAATTGGCTACATTTAATGTAGGTAACAATTAGATTATACAATTATTCATAATACCTAATACTTCAACTACTTATTTGGAAAAATTATAATTCGGGGAAATATTGTGAACAACAGTTTATCCACAATTTATTATTTTATTGAGTTTAATAAATTATATAAATGTAAAAATACACAGTAGATGAATAATATTCACAGATAAATCCGCAGACAATATCTTCTTATGTGCAAGTTATAATCCACATATATTTTTCAATATATTGATATGGTTAATATAATCATTGTTGCTATAACATAACTATAATGATCACCATTCAATTAGTTGTTGAATTGTTAACTATAAAAATTGAAATTTATGTTAAAATATGTCCTATATTAATATGATTTTTTTTTTTTAATTAGAAGTAAATCATAACTAATATCAAAAGTTTTTCTAAAAAATAGATGTAGCAAAAACATAGATTCATAAATATTAATATATTGGAATATTTCATGCATAAATTATAGATACACTAATACTATACAAATATGTTGCTAGTTGCTATTAGAATTAGTTATTTTATTAAATATTATTTTATTTAATCGTAAAGAATTTGAGTAGACTAAGTAGGTAAGTACGGTGTACATAAAGAATTGATTTTTAATATATTAGAAAAACATTTAAAATTTATGTCATTTAATCTTATAATGAATACATAAAATCTAATATGGAAAAATATTAGATTATGTACCGTTATATTTTATTTGATAAAACCAAAAATCAACCTGGAATATATAGCTTGAGTATTTCCAACGTTTCCAATCCTTTATTGAATGATGTTAAATCCATTTTTCTGTTAACATTTTATGAAATAAAATTGATTACAATACAACAAATATTTTATAAAATTAATAAGATATTCAATAAGTACTGTGGTAAATTTTTATTGTTAATGGGTACTCCCATTTAAAATATATGGTACCTACTTATATAATTCTAATATAGTTCAGGCAATTCTATTTTTTTATTCTATTTGATTTTAGTTAAGATACATTGATTATTTCAATGTCTAGTTTTGATAATTATTTACTTACCTATACCATTATTTGTTGAGTAAATAAATAATACATATAATTATTTTTTCGAACATCCTGATTAAATACGAGTATAATGTAATGAATTTGAATTCCAATAATTTTATACATAATAATATACTGTATTTATAAATTAATTTTAGATTCCTTTCCCTAAAAACAATTAAAAATTGATGAGACCTTGTGTGGAGAAGACTAGGGTATACTTTTGATTTATTTATATTATACCACATGTATTTTTTTATTATAGATAAACCACTGGTAATAGTGAAAACTATTAAAAACAGATTTACATTATTTTAATAAGTGCATAGTTAATGTTAAAACTATTTGGTCAACTATTATACTTCTACAAAATGTTTATATAGAAATGTAATATATTTAAACGAATATATAATATATACATCATTATCATGCTAAGTATGATCAAAATGTGAAAATACCAATGCAATAATTGATGAGTGGTGGTCAGTTGACAGTGTACAGTGATGTGATTTCGATTTAACGGAGTGAACAAGTAATGTTTCATGTCCGATGTTTAAATAATGAAAGGTCAAGGAAGTTGTCCAAGTTGGTAAGCATATTATCATCAGGAAATTTGTTTCCAGTATAACTTGTAACAATCAGTCTAAATAAACAAAATTAATTTAACTATAAGCAATTCAACTTATAATTAAATATTTCTTAGCACATAAATAATGAGTTTTTATTTTACTGTAGTATCAAGAAAAAAAATATTAAGTGTTTTATGATGGAATATTAACTAGATAACTTAGGAATAAACCAATAACATTATTTTTATAATTTTTATGAAATATAATAGATATAACGAGACAGTATATTGGTAGTTAATTGCTACGATGAATTAACAGTTGTATATTATGTTATTTATCAGTTTCTTATTTTTTACATTATTATAACAGATATTAATTAATCATATATACAATTTAAATACATTTTATATAAGGAAAATAACATTATCAATATTTTTCATAAATTTATTTTAATAAATACAATAAAATACATGTCTTAAGTTTGTTAAATACAAAAAAGAAAAGTTTACAACAATAATTTAATAATAATTGACTAGTCAAAAGTATAATGTTTGCTCTTTATATATTATTTAAAGAAAATACTTACCCATGGTACATGTATAATGAATATTACATTACACGAATAGTAATATTATATTATTGCACATAATATAAATATGACTAATGATGTCATTAGTATTAGTCTATTATAGACAATATAAGAAAAATATTTTGATTATGTATGTAAATTATGTAATTAACGATGAATAAATAATTTAGAAAAAAATCAATAATATTATCATCCAATTAAAATATTCAATTTTACCATTATTTTATTTATTTATTTATTTTTTGTAGCTATCTACAAATTAGGTACTTATCTAATAATATGCTACCTAATTATACAAATACACATATACACTGTTGTAGGTAGTAAAATAAGACAAGTATTACAGATTATAGTTAATCTATTAATATTAAACATATATCTAAATTATTTATTTTATACAATTTGAACATCAATTTAATATATTTTATAATTAATAAAAATAATTTTGGTCCAATATATAAAATTTATGTCCATCAATATTATTGAATCTATCCATCTTTCTCTAATAGTTCACGAGTTTAAGTAGTATTATTATATGTTAATTAATTACATTTAATGAGGTTTATCTTAAATTAATGATAGGGATACACGAATATTTATTAAATGTTAATTACATTATAAAATACATTAATAATTCATTAAAAATAATAATTATAACTTAACAATGTATACATCTTAATATTTTGAAGTTAGATTGGGTTATAAAAATGTTAGTAAAATATATTTTTAATTATGAAATAGTAAATAGTAATGTTGCTGAAAATAATAAATTAATAATTGCAGGTACTTAAATAATATTATTTTGAATTTTGCTTATATATTAAATAGTTCTTTCTTATTAGGTATTAGATTCTAAAGATTTTATATTATTTTGCAATATACTTATTTAGAATTGAAAATATTGTATTTTAAATTAGGTTTTAATTCTATTTTTCAAAATTAAATTTGTTAAAAATAATTTATATTATATAGTATAATGATAAATAATTTAAAAATATAGATAAATAATTAATTTATTAAATATAAAATTACATATTTTAAGTTACAATTCAATACAAGTACAAAATGAAGAAAAATGCCAAGTGTAATGGGTGAGGACTAATATTTGTATATGCTCATTTTAGTATAAGCAATAATTTTCATATAAATTTAGAAAACAGGATATTTTTTATATTTTAACTTTAACATTAACAATCCCAATTTCAATATTATATAGTTTGTTAATTATTTTACTCTTTACAAAAGTTTGTAGCTATTTTTAAAATTTGCAAAAATATAAATATAATTTTAATTTTTAAAATATTGCACCTATACTATATTCACAATTAGAAACATGGTTGGTGGCCAACTTCTGCACAAAGGCGAAGCATCACTACAAGCACAAATCTCAAACGATGGAAATATCTATTGATGACAAGGCATGTGAACAGATAACTTAAAATGTGTTATGTACTTTTCGTCAATAATATAATAATAATGTGGTGTAATGATTGTTTTGCCCGCCGTTGAGCGTCAATAAAGGCTATGAATAGTTAATTTATTCAGAAGGGTATACAAATGTGTCGTGCCTGACCGTGGCTGATTACATTTCTAATTGTGAATAGAGTATAAAATCAAATCTTCTTTAATTTTACAAATAATTTAGTTTTATAAAATATAAGATACACATTATAGTGTAAGATAAGTTTTATAATTGGACATCAACATTTTTTTTTTAGTAATCTGATATGATTTAATTTTTTTAGTAAATTATATTTTTATGGAAAACTAAATTAATATAATTCATGTTTAAACTTAGATTAATAAATTCCAATAAACTAAAAAAGTTGATCCTAAGATCCATTTTTTCCAATTTTAGTAAATTCATTTGTAATCCAATAATTAGGCAGGTTCAGAAAAATCCACTTAACTATGATTTGTCCCAATATATCCTATGTCCTGGATGTCCAAAAGAAAAGTTGTTTCAAATTCTGATCAATCCAATAAATAATGAATGTCCATTAATGTTAAAATAATTCCAGATATATAGTTTATTATTAAAATTCTAAATGTGTGTCCTACATGAATAACATGTTTCCAGAATGTCTTCATTTTCAATAGTATTTAACTAAGATCCCAGGAAGAAAATCCATTTGAATGTCACTTATAAAATTGATGTAATAATATCATCCATCTTTTAATTTAATTGTTTGAATTCCTACATATATAACCACCATCATTAGTACAAAAAGTGTTGAAATTTAAAAATCCAGAATTGTTTTTTTTAAATTATGTGTTGTATGTGTTCCTAAATAAGTTTCTTTCCTTCTTTCACATTCATATTTTTGCATCCAATATATCATGAGGTAAATAAAACATCCTTTACATTCATTAAGTTATACATTTTAAAAAGTTATTTTTCCTGACGGTAATCATATTATCATTTATATTAATTTTACTCCTAGAAATAGTCCATTTTTCTTATTGTTATATATTTTTAATTTTAGTCCATTTGATGTATATATATATATACATACATATATATATATATATATATTTTCCAAGTTTGTAACAAGAGGTTTCAAATAAAATCAATTAGATATCCTTTGTAATAAATGCTATGTGTCCTTTATTTGTTTGAAATGTCCAATCCAGTAATAATCAGCTACAATATTAAAGTTTTAAAAATGACAAAAATACTTTTAACTTAATTTAACCCTCGTATTAAAATTTATCAAATTTATATATATAAAAAAAAAAGTAAACAAAAAAAAAAAAAATAATAATAATAATTATAAGAAACAAACACTATAATAATGGAATGAGGGTCAATAAAGTATTGTTGCATGCTTTACCATTTTGGTTATCCTCGATATTATGAGCGGGAACGAGATCTTGAATAACTACGACTTTTTCGCACTGGAGAATATGTTGGTGTGCCACGATCACGGGGTGAGTAACTAACAGAACGACTGCGACTGTTGCTATTTAAGTCACGACTGCGACGACTGCTTCCACCGCAATAATCATCTTTTACACGAATATATGTTACTTCACCCTAATCAAAACCAAAATTAATAATTGTAAAACATTTTTTTAAATTTATATACAAGTATATTGGATACCTAACAAATAATATAATAATAAAATTGACCTTATAATAAAGTTTTAATTCAATCATAAATATTTCCATTAATTAGGTAATTAAAATGTAGTGTTGGGTGAGTACACGACTGGATTTAACTAATTTTTAATACTTATAAACATGAGTCCTCGATTGTATTGTAAAAATAAATGTAAAAACCATAAATACCTCAAAACTAGTGCTGGCAGAACCAATAGCATGCCCAGTACGTAACTTTTTACTGTAGCGACCCTCTTTTTAAATTTCAATTTTTTACCATCCCATTTTATTTTTTTTTATATACTCGCATAAACAAAGTTTTACAGGTATAAATAATAAATATAAAATAGATATATTATTTAAATTATTTTTTATAACTGAACTTAATAAAAACAATGTGAACGATGAACAGCAATCAATATGATTGACAGTCACAAAATTATCATTTAATTAGAGTCTATGCACATGTACAGTGATTATGATAGGTTGGTAATCTATTTTCAATGTTTATTATAAAATATAAGATAATAAACGGTCTAACAATAAGACCTGTTTTTAATAAATACATTCCGTTTTAAATTATATTTAAACTTGTTATACAAGATAACATTTTGGTATATTATTCACGTATTATTATTGTAATATTTATTTATTTTATTATTTGAGATTTAAAATTTTTATAATGACTTAAATGATATGATTGCGACCCCCAGATTGAGAAACACTGGCATAGCCTAAATTATTTAGGTGCAAGAAATTATTTTCAAAATCAATTAATATCGATAAAAGGGCGTACCAAGAAATTTTGTAAGGGAGGGGCAGTTAAAAAATTGTATTAAAAATTATTAAATTAATTAAATACTTATATTACTTATGAAAAAAATATATATTTACACATAATCTGTATTAAAAATGTTAATTTTTATATTAGATATAATTATTATTTCAATGGGATTCTGGACCCAAAATCCCCACCTCCTTGAGTACGCCCCTGATCAACAATTTTTATTTAATTATTAGCTATTATCTACTAAATAATACACTTAAAACTAATATATAATTAGTAATATGTACCTAATAACATTTAATAATAAGCTGCAAATACAGTGTATGCTAAAAATATTCTAGTACTCGACAATTTTTGAGTATTTAACTTTATATCTCGATTCAAAAAAATAATACTTAACATAAAAAAACGATACTCCTCCAATAGTACATAACATTAATTAATATAAAATTTATACTCGTAGTTAACATTTTAATTTTTGAGTTAATTTTAAAAATAATTAATGATTGGTCAACAAACCTCATGAGACCTAAATCTTGAATCATCTAGTTTACGGACAGCATATTTCATATCATCATAACGTAAAAATTCAACAACACCAGATCCATCTTTATAAACATCTGCATAACATACATCTCCTGCTTCACGCATATGATCTTTTAAATCTTGCCAACTACCAGAATTTGGTAATCCTAAAATATTTATAAATATATATTAAATAACTACTTTAAATAATTTTTAGTAGTGCTATATTATGTTTTATTTGAAAATATAAATGTGTATAAATTATTAATTAAACCCAAACAATTGTACATATTAATTTATTTTAATTGACATTCTAAGGTACAAATTAAAATAATTTTAATAAAATAAATACATTTTGATTAAAAAACATTTAATGTTTTAATTATTTTAAATTATTAAAATGTTGTATGTAATTAATTTAAAAAAAATATATTATTGAGAATAAACATTACATGTCCTTATATTTTGCACATTATAATAAAAACACCTTGTATATTATATAGTATATATATATACTAACCAGTAACAAGCACTCTATATTGAGAACGTCTTGCTGGTGGACCTCTACTTCTTCCACTAGTACCACTAGTACCACCTCCTCCCCTGTTATAACTTCCACCACCCCTATGAGGCCCATTTCCACGTGGAAATTCTACTCGTAATCTATATCCATCATAATCGTAACCATCTCTTGCATGAACTGCATCTTCTGCATCTCTAATTAAATATAATAATAAAAATTAATTTGGTAATGATGTTTATAATAATATATCATATATATCTTATATAAAATTAAAATAAATTAAATTTTATATACCTATTTAAACATTATTGTACCAAATTAAATTTAGTTTTTTGCTTTGGCTTTATATTTTAAAGAATTTTTTCTTAGTAAATAATTTAAATTTAACTATTAGGTACATTTTCTTCCAATTTACAGTTATATAAATTTATCTATATCGTAAAATTATAACTATTATTAATAATTACCTATTTTATATTGATCACAAATTTATTATTTTTAATAGTAATTTAATAATTAACTAGGTATGTGTAGTATAGTATATGTGGAGGAAGTAATGTTAACGCAGATCCCTCTGGGTCGTCGATTAAACATGAAAAAAAAATAGGTATGTTATATGTAAAAAATAAGTATTAGGTATATCAGGAACAAAATTAAATACATATTTTAATAATTAGTAATATAATTTTGGTAGGTAGTAGTAATTTTACTAAGATAATGATTATTACTTGAAATTAGATGAATAATTATGTAATTTTAATTAGCAATTTAGTATTTACAAAATGAAATATTATCTTACCTATATCTACTTCAAGTTAAATATGTATTAAATATGTAATCTGTGATTTAAATTTAAAACCTCAGAGTTATACATATTTTGTTAAGCACCATTTTATTATCATTACATTAGGTAGGTATTTCTATAATTTTTTTTAACTTTTAACTAAAGATGAATAATATAATTTATAGACTATAGAAAAGTATAATCATTAAGAATAGTAAAATAATTACCTGGGATCGTCAAATTCGACGAAAGCAAAAGGTGGACCTCTTTGATTTTTTAAATCAACAAACAACACTTTGCCGAATTTATAAAATAAATCCTGAATGTCTTTTGTACGTATGTCTGGCGGGAGGTTTCCTACGTAAATCCTACAATCGTTATTGGACATTTTTCTACACAAGTTGTCACAAAAAAAACGCTAGTAAATGTAATAAATGAAAAATTATATACTTATTTAACAAAACCGCAGTAAAAATGATTTTAAACAATTATATTCACAAAATGAGAACATAAAATGGAAATTCACACTAAAATACTAAATCCGCCACCGAACGGTGATTGGAGAGATAAAGCCATGAAAACGAAATACAGAACGAAAGCAATTTACAGTTTACACTTTGTACAAGTCTCAATTCACAAACACTGTTGACTTATCGATAACGATGTTTTATTTTAACTATCGATGTTTAGGCCGACAATATTGCTATATATTCACCATGGTTAGAACCACGATTATATTATATTATAGATAGATCATATCTTAGATCATATACTATAATTATCATTTTGTGAACTGATGAACAGACAACACAGATATAGATAAGATAAAACAAATTTTAAATATTATATATCTCAATATCTGTATCACGATTTATTAGTATATTGTGATTTGTATTATATGAGTGTGTGAGCTGTGACTGACTGACACTTGACAGTGACAATAAATATTATTGTTTATTATACAGTATACAGTTATACACAAATAACAGACATCACAAACTGTCAAACTCACAATTCAAAAATATGAGTACCTTCAACTTTACAAGTGATTAGTGAATACTATGATATTAGTATAATATTATAGTACTTATAATACTTAATATCATAGAACATAGACCCAAATTCCAAGGGAAATAATATCATAGATCATAATACACGTATTAGGTTATTGTCTAGGGATAGATAATGTAAAGGCAATACGTATAAAATAATATTTTTCTTTTTAATTTATAAAACATGTATACATTATTATTAGTTATTACCGTTTTGTACTTAATTTAATACCTATAAATATGAATTTTTACCACAATATTACATTTAGTAATTAATGTTCCATTGTTCCAATCTTATTTTTTTTGTAAACAGCAAATCATTCAGTCATATATGACTGGGGATTCCTCAAAAATCGAATCAAAATAATAAAATTGAAATTATAAAAAAATATGAACTACATTAACCTTGGAATTAAGATACCATCTTTTTTCGTTGGTAACTAGTTAACTACCAAAACCAAAGTACCAACTATAGGAAAGTACTAAAGTAGGAAGAACTACTATCGATAAAATATAAACGATAAACCTGTCATCCACTCGATAACAATCGCAAATGATTTCAATTTTGGAACCATCAATTATCAATAGAAAGATTGATAGTGAACGGTTTCGTAATAATATTTAATTGTATTTCTTTATATACAAAAATTTTACCTATTAAATGAATATAATAAATTAGACTTTTTATTAGTTGTAAATTTATTAATACATTTTTATTTAACATACTAAAGTATGTAGTAAAAATATATACTTTTTGAGCGGTTAATAGATTCACATTTGCACATCGCACATTGCAATTGCGGTAATAAAAAACGAAGTATGAACTAATACACAATATTGATGTTTTAAGCTGTTCGTTGTGAGTTTCATGGAAGAAAAACCAATTTATCGATTTACTGGGGTCGATGTGTCGACGATAGTAGAGTGGCTGATAGAAACCACCGTTTCCCAGCCAATGAAAATTGAGATTTTTACTCAAACAGAGTTGTTAACATTACTACTCAGGCATTTATTTTATCGGCGAATATTTGAGAATTTTAGTAACTGAAGAACGAAGATTTTTATATCTGGTATCGTTTTTGAACGATATTTTGGTTGTTAGAAGTCTTTTATTGAATAATTACAAAACTACATAATAGTTCCTTGTATTTTTCTTTAAAGGTAAGCTTTTATTTCATACTTGCTTATGCTTACTATATTATATTATATTTTTAAAGAGTAATTTCATTAAATTATTGGTTTTTTTTATGGAAAAAGTGGCAATTTAAAACTTAAATGATTTTTTTTGTTTGATTCAAAATAATTTTTAAATAATTTTTCAGATTTCTATTACAAAATAAGATGTCTGATCGCAAAGCAGTTATTAAAAATGCTGATATGTCTGAAGAGATGCAACAAGATGCTGTTGACTGTGCTACACAAGCACTTGAAAAATACAATATTGAAAAAGTAATTAAGAATTATATAATAATAAAAAATTGAGCAAAAAAGGACTAAAGTATTATATACTTAATCTGTACTCATATTCTTAATAATTTGATCACTAAAAAAATTCATTTTTGAAATATATTTTAAATTTAATAGTGTTATATTACACTCAACATAAATAGCAAATTTACTTTTTCAGTTATTTGTGTGTAGTTAATCTTAATGTATACTAATAATTAATTGAAATATTTTGTTTTAGGAACTTACCAAAATAAGTATTAAAAACTTTTATTCTCAATATAAAGAAAAATGTTGAGGTGCCTATCTTTTTAATTATTGAATACATGTAATTTAATAAAAAGTTATGATAAATGCTTTTGTTTACAAATATAAAATTTTTTAGAAGCATATTTCAAGATTTAAATTTAATAGTTATTTTTTTCTAGATAAATGGATAAGCATCTCTTTTTATTTAAATAATAAATGTTAATTTTTATAGTAGGTATATTAATTTTTTTCTTTTTTGTTCAAGAATTAATACTTTTAACAATAACATAAGTTGTGGGTATTTTTTATATGATAGTTGACACTAATTGTGAAATTCCTTAAAAATATTAATCTTTTAGATGAAAGTAAAAACACAATTTATAATTTGAATTAAATAATTATTTAGTTCTAAAATCAATTTTTAAACATTTACTTTTCATGAATAATTTTATAAACGAATATATTCAAATAGCAAAATTCTTAAATAAACTTATAAGTAGAAGTTGTTTGATACAATAATTGTGTAATTATACTCAATCTAATATATTTAGAAATTATATTTATCTAATGAATAAATAAATAATTAATTATACTCTTATTTTGAATAATTTTAGTTTAAACAAACATAATTTTACAATAACAAAAAAAAATAATTTAAAACTAATCTTTATTTTAAAGTGTTTACAAGTTATTGATGGGTTAATTTATAATAAATATTATATTATACTTTTTTATTTAAAAATTTTGTAGTATAATTGTATTATTTGAATTTTTTATTTTATTTATTTTAATAGGATATTGCTGCATATATAAAGAAAGAATTTGACAAAAAATATAATCCAACTTGGCATTGTATTGTTGGTCGGAATTTTGGAAGTTATGTTACTCATGAAACGAGGCACTTCATATACTTCTATTTAGGCCAGGTGGCCATATTGCTATTCAAGAGCGGTTAAACTCTAAATCGACTATTGCACGTGTCCCCTTCCAATATACAAATATTAATTTAAAAAATGATAAAAATATTTGACCACTTTCACCTTTGAATACTCTTTAGAAATAAATATTTTTATGAGCATTAGCCACACTCGTCTTTTAATTTTTAAGTACCAAAATTATATAATATTTATAACATTCCCTGTGCATTTTTTAAATTTATGATTTATAAAAGAATATTGACAATATTTTATTGGAAGGGCTTGACAAATTTTCTCATTACTAACTATTTTTATTACTTTTTTTTAAAAAATTAAAATGTGCGAGTAGCTTATATACATTTTTTTTTTTTGAGTGCCATTGGTTGGCTTATACTCTATTCTTCCCTCGCCATTTGTAACTCCCTTCTAAACAGGCTACTCATTCTTGCATTACTATTTTATTAAAAATATGTTAACTACACAGTAAATAAATATTTTATTAGTATTTTCATGTTCTCAAGTATATTAATATTGTAATTATTTCTAGTCCATTAAACGAAAAAAAAACATGTATGAAAATTGGGACTGTTTTGTGTGTAATTCAAATAGTTCTTAGATTATGCTGGATTGCATTTATATATATATATGTTCATTATATTATAATATTTTTTGTAACCAGATGATTGGTTTTTGTAATGTTCTGTAAATTATGTGTAATCCAGCATTATAATAAATTACATTATTTTCAATGCAATGGATCACGTCACCAACTAAGATAACAGTTAAAAGTGGATTATGTTGTTATTGTTTACTTATGTATAATTTTTTTTTTTTTATTAATATGTTTAATATGTCTATTTAGATCTTTGAAAGATTTTTAAGTGATTGGTTTTTTTATTATTATTTTTTTTTTTATTTATATTATTTTGCAACAGATATATTATTGTATTAGTGTTCTTTTGGCTGGTGTAAACAAGAATGTTTCAAGTAGCATCTTAACATTGATTAATAAATTCTAAAATAAAAATTTAATTTAACAGTACTATATATTCTCATTTAATTATATTATCATAATTAGTTATTACAATACTGTTTTTTATTATAATTTGTAACCTGAATGAATGGCTACAGTACCAAATGTTAAGTTAGTATAAGTGACACATCTAAAGCCAGCAGACTCTATCATATATTTGAAATCTTCCTATATATATATATAAAAAAAAAATAATATTAATTAAATAGAAGAATAAATTATTTACAAAAATTAAATATGTTCTACTTAAAATTAAGTTTAATCAGGTAATTACTATAGCGTTGACTATTTTTATTAGATTAACTAAGTATATTTATTATTTACTTGGCAGGGAAATTTTCTAATGCTTTCAATTAAGTACTGGTAAGGTTTCCATTGTCCAGTAATAATATGACCCATAACGGGAATCACGTTAAACGAATACTGATCATAAAACCTTTATATTAAATAATATATATTATATATACCGTATTATTTATATAAATGTATTATGTAGTTATTACCATCTTAGAGCTGCTGGATTAACTTTGCTGAATTCTAAACAAAGAAATCTACCTCCAGGTTCAAGCACTCTGTACGCTTCATTTAAACACTTATCAATATGGGTTATATTTCGAATTCCAAATGCTATAGTATAAGCAGAGTAAGAATCAGATTCCATTGGCAATTTCTCTGCATTACATTCTACCCATGATATATTGTTTTCATTTAATTTCAAATCCAATGCTCGTTTTTTCCCTTCTGCCAACATTGAACTATTAATGTCAGCAATTGTTACGTGTCCATTACCTTTTATGTAATTCAAATATCTAAAAGCAATATCTCCTAAAATATATCAAATTTTATAATAAACACTAAAATAATCAACAATTTTAATTTAAAGATTATTATTAGGTATTAGTTAATATAAAGATGACTTAAGTGTATATTAGTTTATCTATCAAGATCAAAATCATAATATTCTAATAGTTTTATTTGGACACCTCTGTGAGTATAATACTGCTATTTTATAAATTATAATTAATTTTGTGTTAATGTATTGAATAAAACATAACTATAAAAGTAAAGTTTAGTTGTATAACATTAAAATTTATAATATGAATTTTTGTGTTTAAACAATTTTAAAGTTATTGTGAGGAATAAATTGCCTATATTTTATAAATTTAAAACTTTAATTTTCTAAGAAAAAGTAAATATATATATGATTATTGGTATTTCAATACACATAGAACTGACTAAATATATTTAACCACTTTAAATTAAAAATCACATCAATGTATAGCTGAGTGTGTAAGTTTTTAATGGAGATTATAAATTACTAATAGAAAATCATGATTATACCTGTTCCACCAGCTACATCCAATAACCGTGTATGAGGACCAGGATTCAATGTTTTTATTAACTCATCTTTCCATAGTCTATGTATTCCACAGCTCATAACGTCATTCATAACATCATATGACTTTGCAACATTTCTAAAAACTTGATGTACTATAAATACAATAGAAGTATTTAAAATAAATAAATATATTAAAAAAAATTTAGCTGGGTATTATAATTATTGAAACTTTATATTTTTATTGCAATTCATTAGCATAATTCTAATTATATAATATATTTATAGATTTATAAATAAATAAATACTTTTTTAATATTTTTGTAATTATTTTTTTAATATAAAAGATGGTAATTTATTATTTATTAAAAAGACCAATTCATAATTAATTAACTTAAATTTTAACAATTGTTTTTTGTAGAAATATTTATTGATGTACTAATACTATTTCTTAATTCTAATATGATTACATATTAAAAAAATTAAATACATATAACACTAATTTTAAATATTGATGTACCTAAGTATTACTTAAGTATTCATATTAATATTATAATATTTATAATTAGCAAATATAGATGAAACATTAAAATTTTAAATTATTAATCATCATCACTTGACCAATTGTAAGCAATAGAATTTTTGTTATTTCGATTTGGCGTGTTATCCCAATTAGGCGTAATAGATTTCCTCTCTTTCTCAGAAGAATTACATTTTGATATTATCTTTGTACTTGAACTTTTACTTTTTTCTTTCTTTATTCTTAAATGACTTTCTCGTTTCCTTTGACTAGTAGATTTATTATTGTCTCTGCAACTATGAATCGAGTTTTCACTTCGATTTCTTTGAGGTTTTGATTGATATTTATTTCCTGGATTTCTATATAAATGTAAGAAATTACAATTTTTTCCTTTTGAACACATTTTTCTGAAAAATAACCCACATATTGCTTCTGACCATGAAGGAATATTACAAAATTCTGCTGTTATCTTGCGTCCACCATAATAACGACCACATAAGTTACGATAAGCTTTTAAAGCATGCCGTTTACTTCTATATTGCACATACACATTACCCATTAGATGTATTTCTTGGTTTCTACAAACATTTAACTCAATAATTTGACCATAGCTTTTAAGTTCAACTAATATATCATTAAAAAAATCATAAAATTTTTCATATGCTTCTTTTTCATCACATTCTAGGCTAATATCTATGTCAAATTCTCGTTCATAACGCATGTTTAATTCAAAATTTTTGTAAAAACCAGGAATCAACAATGTATTACTTATGCCAGGCCGAATATGATTTCTAGAACAGTTGTCACGAAAACGACAAGCAGCAACTTTTGTAAAAAAAGGACATATTGGTTGATCAGGTCTAGTACTTGTATTGACATTTATAGATTCAGGCAGAGGTCCAAGACCATTAATATACATTTCTATTTGTTCAATGAACTTTGCATGCATTTCTTCGCGGAGTTCTTCCTCCTTTTTCTTTTTTTCTTCAGTCTCTTTAATTTTTGTCTGTTCTTTTTCCCATTCTAATTTTATTAATAATTCTTTTTGTGCTTTATCGTGTTTTATTTTGTTCAATTTTTTCTGTAATAACTCCCATTCTTCAATTGCTTTATATTCTCGTTCAATCCATTTATTGTGTTCAATAATAGCAATTCGTTCATTTTCAATAAGTTCAAACTCTTCCAATTCTTTTTGGGATTTCATCCACTTTTCATAAGTTGGTGAATTTAAACGATTTTGATTCTCTATTTTAATTAATTCTTCTCGTTTAATTGCTTGTTCTTGTCGTTTACGTTTACGACGAATTTTCTTCCATTTATTACGTATTTTTTGATGTTTTTTCATAATCTTGTCTAAATTGTAACTATAATTAAAACTGTAGAATCAAGACAAGTAATTATATTAAATACCTTTATTTGTTTTTTCTTCTATATCAACTTCTTGAAAACCAAAATGCGTTTTAGTTGAATACATAGGCGTAGCAGCAAATTTGAAATAACATAAACCGTAATTATTAAATCTACTTAATATAATATTCATTGTAAATAATTAATAATAAAATTAAAAATAACGATTTTCACGTTCTAATTGATCGGTAAATACTAATAAAGTAATAAGTAAAACTCAATTCAATATAGATTAAAATGAAATTAATTTGTTTATTTGTTATTCGATGATCTGTTCATCACGTGAACTGAAAGGTGGGAGTTAATAATTATAGTACTTATATAAGTATGAATAAGTAATAATAATTCATTTGTTTTCAACTTTATATTTTATTATAATTTATAATTTTATAGTATAATGAATTAATAAATATTAAATAATGTCATAATGAAAGATGATAATGATTAATATTTAATGTGATATATTCATATCAGATAAGGATTGAATTATTATTTTTATTTTTTTAATAAATATGCTTTTGATAATTATGTTATCCTTTGCGAATTTACATCATAAACCACAGAATAATGCTCTGTCTTCTGTGCATGAACTATGAACAGCCGCGGGTTTAAAACACGATTATAATACCTGATAATAATATAATATCAGCACAGATTACAGAATATATTATATATCCACCACGGTTTAAGAGTATATATCTGACATATCTGTGTTCTTATCATTTCTAATATTAAAACATCACTATCGATAAATAAATCGATAATCTTATTATCGATATAATAAATATCGATATTCTACTATCGTTTGAGCTCAAACCGCAAATGGTTGTCGACTTCAATTTTTTCTTAATGGATTATGTAGGGAGCACGATTTAAGATATCTTAAATCGTGATAGGGAGTTAGCTATCTAGTTGTTATATATATCTGTGAATATCAATCTATTAATCACAGACATATAATAATAATACATATATGTTGTACTATATATCTGTGCTATTAATACAATCTATTAATGTAGAGTAGATAAGGAACTATAATCATTTGTTTACACATACGACAAACTTCTGTAATACAAATATACTTCACACAGACTTCTCTTCTCTAATATATATATATATACATATAGTGTTTATTTATGATGCCGGTGGACCTTGTAGACCACGGCTATAGATAATTATATATTTATATATCTAATATCTTATGGGCAACAGTATCTACCTATAGTCTGTTCCAAAAGAGAAGACACGGGTTCTGCGCATATCGAATGACGGCCGATCATTTCCGATCATTCCCGACGATGTATACACCGTAATTAAAATGCGGCACACGATAGCCGTGTACACTTGCACGGTTATCAGGTGACACGTTATATGTATATTCGCCAAGTGTCATAGATGTCAACAATCCCGGCGCGCCGTATAATGGTTTTTAACGATGCAGCTGGGTGTCAGAGGTCGCTGATGAGCATACGTGCATTTATCGGAGTAGGTGGGGAATGCGCGCCGCCGAACGAAAACTGGTCACCGCTTCGTGTCTTCTCTTTTGGAACAGAGTATAGATAGTAGAACCACAGATTAGAACGTAGAAGCATTGTAAAACAATTTTATGAAATATTCAGTCCTAAATTTAATATTTTGTAGAAAAATTAACGTAACGGTTTCAAAATTTTATCACATATATTCTTATATATGTATATAGTACTTCCTACACAGATAACATAAAACATTTATGTTGTCTATATCTGTGGTACCTATGTGAACACCAAATAAAATTTTCAAGTCTCTAACTTCAAAATTGCCTGAGTTAGGTATTGTGGAAAATGTCATTTTTCATCGTTTTATCTATCGCATAGGGTCAATTTTGAGAAATTCTAAAAATGATCTAAATAAAGTACGAACTACATCCACTTTCCAACCGAAAACATGCTATTCGTGAAAATCAGAGCATTATTACGAGTAGTAAACGTGTCAAAAGAAATAAAAAAAAAAAAACAGAAAAAAGACACACATCATTGATTTCTCGCTTCCCTTAAAATCTAAAATATTAGTTATAAATAGACAATATAAATTTTTTTAGGTATTCTGTAATATTAATTAATGTACATTGTTTATATCGTTAAAATTAATTATATAATTATATTATGCATAATTTTAAATAATGATATATTAGAAGTTTTATGTTATGTACCGTATTTAAGTACACATTTAATTAATTCAACGAATAAAATATATTTAATTTCATTTTAGTTTTGTTTAGATTTTAAGTAGTTGTATATTTTTCTTTCAAAATATTTAATATATAAAATATGTACCTAGACATTTACAAAAATTAACATAACATTTTATAATTTAATAAATATCTCGAAAACAGGAACATGTAAAAATTATTTATTACAATTTAAACATCCATATTAATAAGCTATGTGAATAATTAACAATATTATCTAGTGTATATATATCTACAATATTATAAATTGATTTTTATCATTTGTCATTCATTTTTTTTTCTTTTTATAATTCTATCATGGTCTTTTATTGTTTCATTCACAACTTCATACATACACATTAATATAAAAATAGTTGAAAATATCATAATTGTCATTAAGTTGTAATTTTGATGTTTTATCACTTGTTGCTTATATATTTTTTGTTGTGAGACTGATTCTCGTGCTTCATACTGCCGTTGATAAACATTTTTATAATGAGCTTTAGACCATTCATCAAAGTTATAATCTCTATTTAAGATTTTGGTTTTATATAAACTTTCTTTTGAATTCTTTGTTTCGAATGGTTGTTTACTATTTTGTTGTATATTTGTTTTGTTTAGATTAGCTCCACTATCATATAATTTTCTTTGGCGAACATTACCCAAAATTTCATAAGCTGAAGTAATATCACGGAACATGTTAGCAGCTTCTTTACATCCTTTATTTTTATCTGGATGATATATCATTGATAATCTGTAATAAGCATCTTTAATTTCTTTATGTGTGGCAGTACTAGGAATTTTAAGTGCTTCATAATGGCTTTTGTAAGCTATACAAATAATTGTATTAACATTGCAGCAATTGAATAATTTTTTATAATTGGCCAACATATTATTTTAAGAATATCTGAAAAAAATTAAATAAAACAAAATGTATAGAAAATTGAGAGAATTAAACATTTATCAATACACTAAGATAGTGTTAAAAACATATTAGTAGATTAACATATAATACTAAAGTTTACAAGTTTACTTACTATATATATATTTATTAAGTCAAACATTTTTTAACAAAAATAAATATAATATTATAATAATCGTAATGAATATAATTAATTAGTTACATATTTATGCATACTATAAGTATAACTATTTATAAACTAATTCATAAATAAAACTGAATTTAAATAAAATAAAAAGGTTGTGTTATTATTCATTCATTACTCATTAAGTACCTATTATTCAATTGGAAATAGGACATCCTTTGAAAGATTGAGTTAGGACTTAAGACATCCTTTCAATTTTTTTTGAATAAGTGATAATGAAATAATGATAAAGGAGTTTGTTCTTATCGTAAACAGCAGTTTTCAATGATAATTTAACATACCCAAGGTTAATATATTTTGCATTTAGTATTTACTATTTACTATTTTAGTATTTAGTTTTCTTTAATAATTGTAACCAATAAATTATTTATTCATTAATAAATTGTGTTTTTTTTTCATCAATATTTTTGAAATTTTTATATAGGTACAATGCCAGTAAGTATATGTATAATAGGATTCTTTAGTTGATCTAATTAATCCAAATTATATAATTTTTATAAAAGTAATAAGATAATAATATTTAATTTATATATAATCTTTAAATACTCTGTTAAGGTTAATTAATTAGTTAAATTATTATAGAATTTATATTTTATAACACACCTAATTTAAAATGAAATATGAATAGATTGTAAAATTATGAATTGGCATGGACACAATTTTGATTAAAGAGAGTACCAAACACATAAACATAACTAGGAAATTGTAGTTTCAAGTATTTTTTGCGTTAAAAATGTAAAACTGTATCAAATATTAATACGTTAAAACTAATCTCGTTATTAAAATCAAATATTTATTATTATATTATTATTTAAATAAATGCAAAAATTTAATATAGATTACAATATGCCAATTGGAATTTTATTTTACTTTCTATGTGGATTTTATTTTTTAGGCATATCATTCTAATATAAAAGATTACAAAGAACTAGCTGGAAATATGGCGATAGTTCCAATAAAATCACAATACAAAGGCCCAGCAGCATTGCTTAGTCCAACAACTATAGATATGGATATAATTGATGAGGCGTTATCTTATTTCAAAGCAAATGTATTTTTTAGATCTTATGAAGTTAAGGTAATGATTGTATACAGTTATAGTTTATAAACTTTTTATATTAATAATTTCATTTATATTTTTAGAGTGAAGCAGATCGTGTGTTAATTTACATTACTCTCTATATAACAGAATGTTTAAAAAAACTACAAAAATGTCAAAGTAAAGATCAAGGCATGTCTGAAATGTATTCATTAGCACTTTATAGATTTGATATCCCTGGTGAGGCAGGATTTCCATTAAACTCAGTTTATGCAAAACCATCATCAAATGGTGAAGCTGGTAATTTATATTTAAAAAATATTTTTAGAATGTATTTTAAATAATATTAATTATCTAAATTGTTTTAAATAGATATAATGCGACAATATTTAGAACAATTACGAAAAGAAACAGGAAGAAGAGTATGTGAAAAAGTGTTTTCAACTGATGATGGCAAACCTTCTAAGTGGTGGTTATGTTTTGCACGTAAGAAGTTTATGGAAAAATCATTGCTTGCTCCTGGTCAATAATTTAATAATAAATAAGGACCCAATTAAATTTCTGAATTTCTAAATAATTTATTATAATATATTTTATTTTTGTATTTATGTTGATTCTTAATCTATAATATTTACATTTTTAATTATTAAATTAAGATCGCGACTTTTTTAAAAAAATTTATTAAATTGTATCCATGTATTTTAATGCATTTAATATTATTATAAATAATTATAAATTAAATGGATTTGATTTTTTTACGATGGTAATTAATGTTTGATTTAATGTAGATGCTATATTTTTAATGAAGTTGAATATATTAATAATAATAATATACTGTCCATATAATTTACTTGTTAACATATTCTGTGATAGTATAATAATATATAAATAATAATATACCTATTTCAAAAACTTTTGATTGGTACTTTGATCTTTAATTGATAAAATATATATTTACTGAAACAGTATTAAGGTTATTATTAATTATTTTATGGAAGATAGGTTGATCAAGGGATGAAGTGATTACATGATTTTATTCTTCCGTTGCTTTAATCTTTTTGGAAATATAAACTGATATTAATCTTAGTTTATTGTATTAAACTATTATTTCATTAAGAAAAATGTTTAGATGTACTATGTTAGAAATTTTAACATGCTGTATAAAGTATAAAGTATATATTATTCAATTTTGAGTGAAGTGAAAAAATTTATTGGTTTTATAATGATGTGTGTCTTTTTTTTTATGAATCTAAACACATTTACTACCCGAAATAATGCTCTGATTGGAAAATGGATTTAGTTGGTCATTTTTCAAAAAATTTTTTATAGCTGTTTGATATTTTTAGTTTAATCAAAAATCTCAGAATCCATACAAGTAATCTTCTTATTTCTCAATACTTTTACAATAAAAATTAATAGCAAAACCAAAAAATTTGGAAATTTTATTTGTGAATATTAACACAATTTTTTGTTTTTTTTTCTTTGTAGTTTAAAGTATAAAAAGCAAGGGAAAGGATACAGGTGTAAAGAATAGTGTTAAATTTTTATTAGCATTTTAATGCAATGTAAATCATTACATTTGAAAAACGATTCTGAACGGAGTACTGTCAGAATTGGGTATTTTGGTGACTCATTTGGTTTTATGATAAATTATTTATATTTGAATGTAGAGACCGATAAATGTAAAAATTGTAATTAGTACTATAGATTATCTGCTAAACTTTGCTTAAAATCGTTTTCACGAATGTAATGATTTATTGCATTTAAATGTTAATCAAAATTCAACACTATCCTCTTTACACCTGTATCCCTTCCACACCAGTATCCCTGCCCTTGTTTTTTTATTATAATAATCTATATGAAATTTTTATCAATCATCTCTTTTAGTTTATTTGATCAATAATAATTATATATTTTTAACTCATCATTAATATGGCTTGACTTGAAACATTAGGTACTATTTAAATTACAATGTTTGTATTATGATTTAAATATATAAGAATATTGTAAATTTGTAATTATACTTCTACTCCATCAAAGTTTTGTTGATAAAATAAAAAATGTCAGTGTAAGAGTGCATCACATACATATGAAAATATGCGTGAGAAAAATGTATATCCCTTTGTGGTACCAATTTAATTTCTAGTGATATTGATAAAGTTATAAAGCAATAACCTTGTTACTTGTACTCGTATGTTTAAATTATGTTGTGTTTGATCAATACGATTTAAGAATAATTGTGTAGTATAATTTCTTACATTCATTGTTAAACTCGTAATATTATGGTAGGTGATACACTGATAGCATATAGAATATAGTTGATTTGCTGATTGTAAGTTTTGGCAACTAAAGTTTGTGTAATATAGGTAAATTTTATTCTTATTTCATATAATCCTTAGATTAGGTAGGTAAACTCTAAGATATAATCTATTGGATCAAATAGGATTAACAAAAAATAAATACATTAATTGATTATTAAAAGCATCATATTTATTATTCATTCATCAAAAAATAACGCACAGCCTATAGATACAATAACAATATGTTTTTGCCTATTCATTTAAATTGCAATGGGCTGTCATTTTATTTAAAATTAAATTTTATACAACATGACAATATTATATAATTTTAAGTATGACAATTAATAGGTAACAATAAATATTTTGTAAAAATATCAATAGTAAGTTATAATAATGGGATAAATATTAATATTAATAATATAGACTAAAATCTAGTCTAAATATAAATTGTAGGTATAGTATAAAGTAAAATATTTGTAAGACAAACGTTAAGCAATATAACAGAAATAAAAATGGTTAATTTCAATAGTTTGTATGAAATATTTGAATACACATTCATTTCTAAACATTAATTTATTCTTTTAAAATAAAAATATAAAGTATTAGTTAATTATAGGCATAAGTTATTATTATACCTATAATTTATTTAAAATTAAATTAAATTTTTATAATATGAATTAAATTGTATTATAGGTATCTACTTAAATTATAATATAACATATTATATTTTAAATAGATACCTAGGCATATGTGTATTCAAGTATTTATTGGAATGCATTTTTCCATTTACATATTTTTTCAGATTGACCTACTAGTTTTTTATTTTACATCATTAATAAAAAATACAATTATCTACTTATAATAGTGGTGCATGTAATTCAGAATTGTATTTGACTTTACAATTCAGACACATTTTCTTTTGGTTTTGATTTTCCAGCACTGAAAAAATAAAAATAAATTTTATTATGTTTATTTTAATTTATCATATTATTACAAATTAATATGTATAAATGATCACATTTTTTATTAAAGATGAGTAAGTAGATATGCATTGTACCTACTAGGTATACCTATATACCTACCCATAAAATTGTTCAGGTATTCGTAAGTAAATTTATTTTTAAGGGAGGTTTTCAAACCAATTTTTTTTTTTTTTTTAATATTTGTGGTAGGTACTTTGTTATTTGTATTTGTAGTCTTAGACTTTATGAAAATAAACAACGATGGTGAGGATAATTTCTATAATAATAGTATAATACCTCCTTTGTATATGGACCTGAAATTGTTACCTATATAGCTATATGAATAATATAAAAAAAACCTATCTATATTATAATACCATGCGTAAAGATAAATTTGGGACCTATGATTTAAATATTTTTTTGCACCGGAAGTGCTTATTAAAATATTAGGTACATTTTTTTTTATCATATTGTCTTTTAATAATGATCATAATTCATAATAAACATTTTATAGGTAATATATTACAATTTTATGTTAGGTAATAATTAAATATTTAAATGATAACAGATACGAAATAATTTCAAACAAATTTGTTTATGAATTGTTATTACCTATTAGTTATTAGTTATTATATTAGGTTAGGTTACCAGGTTACCTACCCAGGGGTGGATAGGTAGTTTTTTTGTTACAGGGAAAAATTTTTAAAAGGCCACCAAAATAAAAAAAAATTGATCGCGTTGCTCGCATTATTCGTATATTCTTATTTTAAAACAATAACTTGTAAAATTGTTAAAAATCGAGTGGTGCCAAGGGGGGCCACTGACATTATACAAGATGAGGGCCCACAGGGAAAATCTTTCCCTATGTGCCAATCCACCCCTGTACCTACCTATTAGTTATTTAGTTATTATATTAGGTGTAGGTGTAGGTATTTATTAGGCGAATGTATTCTTTTGGTAGACACCTACCTAAATCATAATTTTTATACTGTCATTCGATTTTGATGTGTGAGTGAGGAGAATGGTCGGGATGCTTACAGAATTACTTCAAAGATATCAGCTTAGTGGCGCAACTAGGACGAGGACTTATTTTCCCAACTTTAAATATTGCAGCCTAATAAAAATTTTTTAACAACACGTCATTATGTATGATAAATACATTTATATTTATACCTTAAGCTTTCATCCCCAAATATTTTGATTCTAAATTTCTAATGTTTCAGCCTAGTCCGTAGCTATGCGGGGGGGGGGGCGTTCAAACTTCCCAAATTTATTTTCAAAATTAAATTAAAAAAGTTGAATCACGCAGGTCAGTTACCGTGAATATAAGTAAATAAAAACCTTATAAAATGTTATACGGTTATACCCATATTCTATATTGGTTAGATAAATATTTTCGTAATATAGGTATACCTACCTATACCTATTATACGTACGAGTACGACGTACCTACGTATATAATAGTTCATTCAATAATTTTAATTTTAATGTAATTTTTATTATGTCAAACAATTTTTATATAACTTTTATAGTTATTAAATTATAAATGAATAGGTATTTATAATAAAACCCCCTCTCCCCTAAAATTTTATTCTGGTTACGGGTTTGGTTTCAGCCTCTTAACTGCAGTATTCTTTATAAGTTATAAGTTTGACCACTCTCGCACATGTAAATATGTAAAATGTAATATAAACAGCGGCGGGAAGGAAAGATTAGTTAAAGATTGGTCGAAGATGATCGGCGACTGACGTTACTCTACCGTCGTTTTGTACACAGAATGTTATTATATTATATATTTTGAGTTTGTAATATTCTATTGAAATATACTAGTTGTATGGGAGCGTAACGTCGCGACGGAAATAATAATTATTAATTATAGGTACAATTCGCTACATGCGATGGTCAACGTCAGCGTTCGCTGTCGGAATTATTTACTAGAAAATAGAAGGGAATGATAATGATGGTAATGTGTGAACGTGATGAATATATTTTCGTCGGTCGTGTGGTCAAACTTCATCTGAATAGAGTTAATAGTACACAATTTGAACAAAAAATGTAATCATTATTTTTACATAGATACCTATGTATTAGGGCATTAAACTTATTTAATTTAGAGATGTTATTTTAATATTAATTAATTACAATAATACATACCATCCAGACGTACTTGGCTTTATAATGTCGTCAGGTTCTAGAACAGAAATTATTTTATTTTTAGTTTAAACTTTAATCCTTTAATTAATGAAGTACTGTTTTTGTTAAAGATTTTTTTTAGGGTATAGTATAATATAAATATATTATTGTTTATTAGTGAGTACTAATTAACATAAGTAGAAAGTAGGTTTCTTATACAATAAAACCAAGTGGTATCAATGTAAGTAGATACCATTATAACAAAGGTTAAAGGTTAGATACATTAAAAAGTATTATTATCCAGGTTTTTATTTTGATTATTTTCTACATATTGAATTATATTATTTTTAATAGGAAATAATGATGAAGTCTAAAAATCGTAAAAAACATGTCGCACTATGAAATATCAAATAAGAGTTTGTGAGTTATTCAATTTTTTAATGTATTTTATTATCAACAAATTTAAAATTGAGTGGAATAGTTATTTGTACTCCTATATACTTTTCAATTTATAAAAAAAACAGTTTAGGTTTTTTTATTATGTATAATTATTAATATGGCCATTTTTCAAATTTTGTACAGAAAAAAAGGAAAAATTCTCTGTATGATATACGGACATACAGTATAATCTACCTTGTATGATATCCAATATTGATAAAGATACTTCTGTATAATTACCTCTATGGTTCTATTAATTTATTAAATTTAAATGAAACATCAAACACCCTAACATTATTCGATTAAAACATAATATAATCATAATATAATTATTCAAGTCCACGAGTATAAGGTACAAGTATAAGGGCCGTCGAGAGTTTTTTGGGGGCCTAGGACATTCAAGAATATGGGGCCTTTAAGCTAAATTGCCCTAGAATGCTTAGTTTGGGGGTAAGTTGTATCTTACTACCCGCTTCTAATATTGTCTATTATTGGTTTTCCGTTTTTGTTAGCTATAACGGTGGTGATATATTTATACAATATTATTGACAATGAATAAAGATATTAGTATTTATAATTATAACTTTTACATTCCACATTCTACACTCGTGTATATCGAAAATACAATCATAATAATCTATTAATATAATGAATAATGTTTATCTTATAAATAATATTATAATAATAATTGTGTATTAATAATATTAATTTAATCGATTAAAATACATTAGTTTAACATAATATATAAAAAATAATTTGACTAGTTTTGACGTTTGGGGCCCCCTGAAGTCGGGGGCCTGGGGAAAAATGGTCCCTCTGCCCTCCCCTCACGACGGCCCTGATAAGGTATACTCATAAAAAAAAAAAAATGAATTTATTATTTATACCTAACTATAATAATTAATTTAATAAAAAATTTTAATTTTGGGGTTTTAATAAATAATTACATATTTTTATGTAGTTATAGGTATTTAGTATTTTTAATTATTAACCAGTATTTAATTGATGTTGAAAACGCCAATCATGCTCGCGTAGATCTATTTCTGTATCGTCGTCCATACTAATTTCACACTTCAATTCCGGTTTTGATGCAGCCACTTGCAATTCTACCAATCACCACAAAAAAAAAAAAAGAAGCGTCTAAATCTAATAAGAAATACTTCTAAATTACTAAATCTAATAGCTTTAATTGAGTAACTAATATATTATACAGAATAGGTATGTACCTACTTGATACTTTCCTATATTAATATTTAATATTAGTTTTTGTTAATCTATTTATAATATACATCTATTTATATACACAGATAAAATCTAAAAATAACGATTTTTAATAATTACAAATTAGGAAATATTTACAAATTAGAATTAGAATTAAAATTAAAATTATATATATACCTTTATCTATATAGGTATATTATCTATATATATATATATTATATGCATAACGATATATTTTCTTAGTAATTTCCTTAATAATTTAATTTTTAATGCATGCATATTTATTTATTATGTTAAATTATTTACCATTTTTTGCATCAGATGTTGTTGGTTTTTGTGTTTCTTCAGATGAATCTAAATAATATTTAAATAATAATATTTATTTAGTAATTGTTTTTTTTAGAGTATTAATGATTGAATAAATTTCATATGTTATTACTGATTAAAATTAATGATCATTAAATTAAATTATTATAAAATATAAGCATGCACTGGTTATTAAAATCGTGTAATATAAAGAAAGAATTATGGGAATAATAGAGAAATAAACTATGAGATGATTAGATGAAGATGATATTATATAATATCATGTATTATATATATATATATTGCACGTAATACCTGCAGTGTATGTTGAAGTTTTCTTACTAATTTCAGATTCACTAGGTGTATCTATAGAAAGTTTCCTTAAGCATTCATTCAATTCTTCCTCGGAAATTCCTTTACGTGCAAGTTCTTCGGTGTCAAATACCATTCGTTTTTGTATAATTTTCTTAATAATTATATTTCCATGATCATCAATGCATTCGGTATTGTCTTGGTATTCACCAGGTGAAAATTGTTCTACAAAATCATCTATAATTTTTTCTTTATCTGGTCCCCTAGCAGTTATTTTATGCAATTCAGGTGGCAGTTTAACAATTTTATGTGTAAAATCTGTTCCATCAGGGTCTCTTTTATATGTCTCAAATGTTTCATGTTCATCAAACCAATCGTGTTTCCCTCCAGCGTTATCAAGACCTTCCATACTAGAAACCATAGTATTTGAACCACCACTAGTAAAACTTGAAGACATATTTGATCCTGTTTCACAATGATAGGTGGCATTCGTTGAAGTTGAACTTACTGGTCCTAGTGAATCATTGCTACCTAAAATCAAACTATTTCTATAAGATGATTCTTTAGAATGATCATCCATAATAGGACTACTAAACCCACGACTTGAAATACTTGAATTCATGCAATCATCGTAGTCATTTTGTTTTCCTTCAATGACTGGCATATGATCAAGTGAAGCTGATATTTTCATTTCAGTTACAATTGTTTTTAAGTCTAACGATTCTGTACTAGTCAAATTATCATCTTCTGACACATGGGATTCGGAATTATCTTCACTTTTTTCTAAATTTATCTCTTTATTAACAATTTCATTTGTTTTAAATATAGTATCTTCATCGGTTAATGAATTTTCAGTATCTAACGCTTTCTTTTCAATTAATTCAGTTTTAAAGCATGCGGCTTCAATTGTTTCAAATTCTTTTAGGGAAGCTAGAGATAAATCATCTTTTTTACTATTTGATGAACTGGTTGTAGATGCTAGAGATCCCGAAGATTTGGCTTTTAGTGATTCAATTCGTACTAATTGTTCTAATCTTTCGAACTCTTGTAAGGAATTAACAGATATGTTATCATTTTCTAATGATCTTCCTAAATATTTTTTACTTTCTGGAGTACTGCTAAATGACTCTTTCATGCTCCCAAAACTATCAATTGAATGACTGACTTGACTGCCAATACTTCCTACCTTGCTACTTTGTAAATCATCAGTATCTTCTTCTTTAATATCTTCAAGTGGAGGTCTTTCAAACTCCAGATTATACCCATAAACTTCATTAATATTATTATCATCTTCAAACTGTAATTCTACCCATTTTTGATTTCCATATTCTAATTCAAATTGATTTTTTGATTCTGGGCTTTCATAGTCTAGTTCATATATAGGAGAATTAGTTTCATTAATATTTTTTTGGTTTATTTTTATTTTTCCTTCAATTTGTATAGCTTTACCTTCAGAATCATCTTCTCTAGCTTCTTTTCCTATTTCTTCAATAACTACAAATTCATCTTCAGAGTTTTCGTGCTTTACTTCAATATCATCTATCAATTCAAAAGATTCACTTAATGAAACGGACTCTTTGTCATCTGTTTCTTCAACTTTTTCTAGGGCTGTATGTTCATCTCTGGTCCATGAAGGTTCCTCGTGTGTGTCATAATTTTGATTTATAATATATTCTTTTCCTTGATCAGTTTCTGTTGATTCTTTGCTGCTAATTGATGCAGGTGTTTGTGGAGTTGATTTTATTTCAAGCTCTTCAGCTTCTAAATCTAAGTCAGGATAATGAAAACCTCGATCAACTAATGGGGCCATATGTTCAGTTATCATAATATTAGGTACTGCATCTTTAGAAATATCAATTATATCATCATCTTCTTCATCTTCTGAAAATGGATCTTCTGGAATTGTAGGTGGTAATGAGGTGGGAATTGCTGGTGATACATGAGGAACCATTTGAAAAGCAGCATCTGCTTCGGCAATGTCATCAATATGTTCAAAACTATGTTTATCAGGTACTATATACCCATGTTTTTCGTGATCGTGTTTGTCATGTAATATGATATTGTCAGTTTCTAAATTTGATGCAAATATTTCATTTGGTGAAATATCATCGATTTTTTTTTTTGATATTTCTTGTTTATGTTCTAATATTTGATTGGTCGATTTTTCGACTTGATTTATAATTATATCGTCTGTCTTATTAGTAATATCTAATTCATTAACTAATATTTTATTAATTGAGCTACTATTTCTTCGATGACCTTTTTTATGAATTTCTTCAGATTTTGTAGTCATTTGAGTGCATACATTTTGGTATATACCATTAGTTACTGAAGATGATATAATTGTCACATGCTGGTTTTGATTTTCGTTATTTTCCTGACCATTATGCGTAGTTAATGTTTCAACGGATTTTGGATTTTCATTTTTCAAACTAGGTGTTTCGAATTCTGGAAATCCGTTCATTGTTTCAACGACTGTTTGTATTGCTTGACCTTCCGTACTTGATATACTCATACTGGCATCTTCACTTGAAAATAATTTTTCTTCGTGGGATGATGAATCAGATAAACTGTCACTTGTTATATGTTTGGGTATAGGATGGAAAGTCATTTCATGCGATCTTTTCATTTTTTGTATGTTTTTTTCGCTATTTATAGCTGGTTGAGAAAAAGGTTGCGTTTTATACATGCTACTATAATTCATTTCAGTTGATTCTGCTATAATTGGTAAGGATTCTCCTCTAATTATGTGCGTTGGTATTTCTTGTTCATATGGTTCAATTTTATCTTCATCTTCTAGCATAGAGCTTGTACCTTCTTGATCATAATCTAAATCGCCAGTTGATGCAATAAGTGTTTCAGATGCTTCACTATTTTCTACTGATGCAAGGTTTCCTGAACTTTCTGAATCAAGAGATTTCATTGATTCCCTTGAACTTAACGAACTAATTGCTGTATGGAATTCATTTGATGGCACAGAAATGGCAGATTCATATTCAGACGATCCAGCTAAAAGTCCATCAATATCTGATGAGCATGGTCTGCTTGAAGATGTATGATCAAAAGAATGATAATGACTATCACTTGAGCTTGAATCTGCAGGTTTTTTTGTTGTTAATTTATTCGTGTTCGCTGAATCGGCTTTTCTTAAGACAACGGAGTCGAAATTAACATGTTTTTCTTCACGAATATCAATTGAAGATGACGATGGAGAAGTTGGTGAATGGACAGAATTATCTTTTGAAGGAAAAGATTCTACACTTGATTGTTTGATAAGTGATTTTGATGAACATTGATCGGATTCATTAATTAATGTTACTTCACTTTTATAATTATTTACAGTTTCTTTTAAAATACAAGATGTTGATTTGTATTCTTCTTTATCTAAATTATATATTTCTAATCCACTATCTGTAGTTTGTTTGATATGTTGTTGTTCTTTAATAAGTTCATTATTAAAATCTTTAATTACATTTTCTATGTGTCTTTCATTTATTGAAACATTTTTATCTTTACCTTGCTTGTTTTCATTCGTTTCTATATTATAACATTCCTTTGAGTGAGATTCATTACTATCGTGTTCAATAACATGATCGTCAAATTTGTTACCCTTTTGATTTTTCGTTATTTTGTTTGAATGAATTATATTATGTATGTTATTATTGTTTTTAGAATTATAATGTGATCCAAGTTCTTGTGTTTTAATTTTTTCATCATTTTCAATCATTGTTTTATTTTCAGAAACATCAGTTTTAGAATTTTGATAGTGTTTATCAGTTATTAAAATACTATCTACTTGTTCATTAGGATATATATCTTTTTGGTGGGATTCTATTCGTTTATTATTTTCATTATGTTGTTCTTTTATAAAAGTTTCAATATTGACATTATTAATATCAATTTTATGATGTTCTTCATATTTATCATGTGTAGATTTTTCATATTTGTTGGTATTTGAATTTGTAGTAGGCATATTTTTTTCATATTTATTGTGATCATGTTCTGGAATAATATTATCAGGTAAACGGGTTTTAGTTAATCCATCATATTCAATTTCAAAACCACTACTTTTTAAATCTTCGTCGGTAATTTCTATACTTGAAGTAATTGTATTATGTTTTGAAACATTTGTCAATTGATTGCGAGATTTTTTTGCTAATACCGATTCCATTATTTTATATTGTAAATCTTCTCCTTCCATATCTAAATATCCACAATTTTCTAGTTGTTTAAGTTGATCAGGTGATATGATTAAATGGTGTAAATTTGCTAATACATCATGACGTTTTGTTAGTTCTATTTCTATTTCATTGATTAATTGTTCAGCTACATTTCTAGCTTGTTCTTCAGTAATTTCTTTATTTATATTTTCAAGTGATTCTATAGAATCAACTTGTTTAACAAAACTTTGGTGAAATAAACATTGATCTTTAATTTCAATATTTTCTAATTCTTGTTCTTCCGTTCTTAATTGAGTTACCTCCCATATTGTGTCAGGGATATGTTCTTCTGGAGTATGAATGATGTGATCTTGTAGAATTGGAGAAATTATTTCATTAGTACATTTTTTTGAATTAAAACTTTGATTTTGTATTTCATCGTCGATCATAGAGGAATCAATTGATTCAGTAAATAAAATGGATTTTTCCTTTTCCTCAATTAATGAATCTGAAGGAATTTCGTCAATATGTTCTTGGGTTAAACTAAATGAATTTTTATCTCTTGATTCTTTTGAAATTATTCTATCAATATTTTCTTCCAGTAAATCGTCTATTATAGATGATTCAGCTGATTCTGTTTTTGTTATTGATTTGTCACTTGTACTACATGAAGTTTTATCAATAGATGAATTTTTGGAAAAATTTCTTTCAATTTTGAGTCCCAAATATTTGTCTTCTGGGATTAATGAATCAATTTGTTCATCTAATTCATTTGAAAAAATGTGTTTATGAATTTGTCGATTAATAAGGTCTTCTTGACTAGGAGATTGCTGATATGAATTGTTTTTTAAAGATTTATGCTCAGGTGAAGATTCTTGTTCCATTTGTATACCTTCCATTAGAGGTTTAATTTGTTGAAAATACTTTTTAGAAGGAGTAGATTCAATATTTTGGGATGTAAGTGACATTGACTGAGAGTCATTTTCTGATTTAATTTTATCTATGTCTTGAGAATTTTTTATTTCGTTTAAGGCTTTATCATCAAAAACATCTTCCTGAAAACCTTCATTTTCGAAAGCTAATGATTCTTCTCCATATTTATTTATATATTCAGTTTCAGAATCTAATCTTGTATTGTCTTTGAGGGTATTAATATTTTCTTCTAATAAAGGTATATGACATTGTTTATCGAATAATTCCGATTTTTGATAAGTTAATTCAGAAACTACAACATTTTCTGTAGTTAGATTACTTATCATTGATTCGTTTATCATTTCAGGTACTTCTGCATTATCAGAAGCACCGAATGAATTTTCAGTGAAATCTAATGAAGAATTTTTTATCACAGATCGTATTGAACTTTTTATTGGCAATGAAATGCTATATCTAGGTTTAGGTAAAGGAGGTGGATTAGTTTTGGTTATTTCTTCCCAAAATTGTTTTTTCGTTGAATAGTTAACATCATCTTCATCTATAGAAGATGTAATACTACTGTCAATGGAATGTCTAGGAATTGGTTTAGGTGGGATGTTATCTATGGAATTCTGAATTGCTAAGTTGTTGGCGTTAGTTGTTAATTCTGGGCTGCGCTCTGTACACACAAATACATACAAACAAAATACAGGATTAAATTTATATTGGTTATTTATTATTTACATGGATTACTAACACAAACTCGCTAAAAAGATAATATTTTGGAATATTTAAATTATGTGAATTGTATAAAATTTTAGTCTATGATTCATTAAATACCTTTTTATAAATAAGCTATATTTTTTAGTGCTGTAATGGATTTTGTTATACGCTGATTATAATTTATTTTCATAAATAGTTATAAACGAGTATATATTTAATTATAAATAAGTTATACGTATATTATTATTCTATTTTTTAATATTAATTTTTTCTTTTTAATATTTTTTCAATGTTAGTAAATAAAGAAGCATTATTAATTGTTTTAGATTCCAAATGAATGAATTTACCGGCTTCATCCCAAATTTGATTTGCAATATTGACTTCTTCATTTGATAATTGAGAAATTATTCTATGATATTCCCCTTCAACAGCTTGTTTAGCAATTGGGCTATCTTCTAATGTTTCTGATGCCATACGTTCAAATCTTCTTTCTACTCTTTTTAAAGTATTTTCTCCTACTTCTGTATTCAATTCAAATTTCATATCCTCTATATGATTGTTTTGATTAATGGTTGATGTAAGCGTATTATTGACCATTAAATTATTTTCAATGTCACTTTGGCCTGGGTAAATTATTTCATCATCTTCTGATTCAAGTCGAAATGTTACTTTTCTATCAGGTATCTTTTCTTGGGGTTCTGTAACTATGTATTTATTCTCATTATCAGATTCACTATCACTATTATATTTATAAATTTCTTTGAATGATGGTCTTTGAATTTTTGATAATTTTTGAGAATCACCTATCCAATTTCGCCGAAATCTTGGTGAGGATATTATTGGAATAGAAGGGCTATCTGATAATTGTTCAATATCTAGAGTTTCGTGAGGATCAGAATCTGAAGATCCAGATGATATTTCTCCAGATGCAGCTAATTTAGCTGTTTCTTGTTCAATTAACATATCGATAAGTAAATTAGTAAGTGTTTCATCATGTTGTCCAGGATCACTTAGCATTATCTTTAATTTTTCTTGTACAGTATCTGGAGATATTTTAGAATAATCCAATTGTTTCCATTCATCTAAATGTTCATAATCATCAGGTACAGTGTTCTCTGAAGGAGTTCTAACCATTAATGGTTTTACTTTGGTAGTATCGTTTTCTGAAAACGATATTTTCTCAAAACGGTACATATAAATTATAATATTAAATCTGTTTAAATGTATATTTACACATTATTTTTAATTTTAGGAATTATAAAGGAGTAAAGGATATAGCAGTTAGTTGCATATGGTTATAAAAAAACTTATGTCACACTTCAAAACCATACACCTCACCTGTTTTATTAGTTTTATTATATGGCAGCCATATACAATAGCCAGAATTTTGGGTATTTGATATTCTCGATCTTGATTTTTTCTTCTTTTGAGGAGTAAAGTAGCACACTTGAAATGATTCAGTTAATGAGTCTTGAGAGCCAGATACATATTTGTGGTTTTCTAGTAATCGCAAACAAGGCATTGATCTATTCCACCACCTATATGGTAAACTTGCGGTATTAAAATTACTACGGAGACTAGGCCCTGGAATTTGTCCATATTTCTTGTTATCAACATTTTTAGATAATTCAAAATAGTCTATTGTTTGTTTAATATCATTTATTGAATTTTGTATTTTATTTTCTTGGATTTGAACATCATTTAATAAATGATAAATTGTTTTCTTTATATGGTATAAATTATTACTTCGGTTTATAATTTTTATAGGTTTGTCTGTATAAATATCCTTTTTTAATTCAATATTTTTTTGTATGTCTACTTTATCCTCTAATGTTTTCACAGCTTTCACTAATTTCGCTAGTTCTTCTCTGCTGTGACTAATTGCAATATTTAGCGAACTATTATGAAATGAATTTGTCACGATTTCGTCGAAAATTTCGTTTGAATAATAATCTATAAGTTATTGTTATATTCAAAAATTTATTGAAATAAAAAAAACATACATTAAACTTCTTTTAAATATATAATGTGTGTTATACTATGTATTATTATGTTTAGTATTGACACTTCAATATAATATAATATATATATATTATGTATTAAATATATATATATATTAATATATTTATGCGCTACGTATATTTGATTAAAATAAATTTGTTTGACAAATTTTGTTAGTTTATTTATTTATATTATATTTTATAAATATTAGTTAATATGAATTTTTAAACAAATATATAAACAACGTATAACAAATAGAAATAGTGCAATATGTTACATTTTGAAGATATTTTTTAAGCATTAATTGTGTTTTTTATCCTAAAAAGCCACTTGGTTAAATTTAATTTTTACTGTTGCATTGAGCGAAGCAGGAAACTGGTTTTTATGGTAATTTCAATTGGAAATAAAATATGTTTAATCCTTTTTGCAAGTTTACGTTAAAACTGCCGTATAGTTCTTAACTTTACTTATATTTATTGAAAACTTACCAGAATTATTTATAGACTTTGCATTTTCTTGTTTGGTGTAATTGACTTCATCTCCTAAAAAATAATTAAATTAATAAACAAAATATAATATGTACAATCATATGTTATAAAATAACTAAATGTTATTGTAATGTTAGTGTTTAGTATTATAGCTGCATGGTAATAAATCAAATAACTATATTCAATTATCATCTATTGCAGATTTATTTAACATGAACATTGACATACAAAAAATTTTTTGATTCATATTAATAATGTTTATTTAGATATACTATTTTAATGTGTAACATATATAAATACTAACGTAAAAAAGAGTAATCAATATTTGATCTATTATAATGTTAATGCATACTACAATTTAATGATTAAAAATAAAAAAAAAAATTATTTTTTATGTTATATTGAATTTATGTATATTGAAAAATGAAATAGAGATATTATTTTTATAAGTTATTTAAATCAATTAAAATTATTTTGTAGTATTTTTTTTTTTTTTTTTTTTTTTTTGCTTAAAATGCTTAATATGTTCGGTTGGATATTAGTTTAGTCCATCACCCATTGAATAATTGTTTTCGTATTTACCTATTGGGATTTTTTTTCTGTTATATAAAATATTGCCTTTTTTTATTTAAGTAAGAACTTGAATTAGGAACTTTTTTTAAATCAATATTTCGTTGTAATTTTTGATTATTGTACATATTTTCAAATATATGAATTACATCGGAAACATGTTTTTCTGATTCAAATTTAATTTTCTTATTTACTTCATATTTTTTTTCTTCTTTTCGATTAAATATTTTGAATGCGGACAAGCGTGTTATTGGCGAAGGATTTAATTTCTCCATGATTGGCAATTTGTCTTTAAGAGAATCTATCTTAACTAATGATTTATTTAAAGTTGTAATTTGTATCTGCAATAGTTTATTTATATATAATTGAACTATGTTTATAGGTTGAATATTGGGATATATATAGATATAGGTAAAGTAACTATTTTGGGATGTTTTCATTGTGCCACATGTGAATAAATCTACTTCCAATTGATATTTTAAATCATTTAAGCTACTTTTTATAAAATATCCGGTTTCTACGTTATTACAATCAATTGATAATATGCTACCTGTTTTGAATCCATTGTTAAATAATTTCATTGATAAATTCCCATAATCTCTATCAATATTTAATAATATTGAATGGTGGCTATCAAAGTCGATAGAAATACTTAAATCATATTTGTTATCATGCATTATAAATTTATTATTGTTATTTTGATGTTTAATTGCATTGATTTTATCAACTTGATTTTGTGTAGGTATAATAACTTTGTTTATCGTTTGTTCAGACATATATTTTGATAAAGATTTCTTTTTAGTTTCTTCTGAACATCTTACATTATTTTCTTCTATTTCTGAATTACTGCGATTTTTATTTCGAATTCGTCTTTTACCACATTCTATTTCAGGCATCATAACATTTTTTGTTACTAATGTACGATTTTTATATTTAGGTTTACAATGTTCATGTTTTGTGGTTTCAACAAATTCTTTAACGGTTTCTACACCAACATCTATATCATGGTAATATATATTATTTTTTGTAAGACACTTATCATTTCCTTTATATTCTAAATCTGCAATAAATTCTTCTTCGGATCTATAACCTTTTCCAACTTCTTCATTAAAAGATTTGAGCCAAATTGGATTTGATTCTTCTGTTGGCGTCAGAGTACTGATTGTTCCCTCTTTTGAGTGATATAAAATTTCTTGATGAGGCTGTGGGAATTTAGATAATGATTCAAATGGAGTATTAGTTTGTTCAATTTGTTTTTTTTCAGGAAATATAATATTATGTTTGTCTTCAATAAAATTTTCGATATCAGTATGTTCACCGTTAATATTATAATTTATTTCGTGTCCTTCGTCTTCACTTAAATCTTCTATATCGGTTAGAATGAAATAATCTATAGGACCTGGAGTAAGATTTTGAGTTCGTATGTAACATTTTTCATCATCAGAATCAGACATAATTTCAATATCTGTCACATTATTTAAATCTATTAAACCAGGAGAAAGAGATTTTTGTAAGCTGTTTGCGATGGGAGATTTTAATAAAATTTTTGATTTTTGCCTAATTGGTGTAGGAGAAGCTGATTGTGATTCGTGAATTTTGATATTGGTTTTATCATGTTTTTTGTTAAATATATTAGTTACTTCTTTATCATCTTCGTTAGATTCATATGCAGTTATTGCAATTTGGGGAACAGTATTTTTGCTTTCTTTCGACATTTTATGTAATAATAAATATCTGTTTAATTTGCATAAAACTAAATTCCAATATATTGATGAATTACCAAAAGTTATTGTGTTTATCTGTGGAAATAACGTATTAAATAAATTAAACTGTAATTTAAAATTATAAAAAATATATACATGTAAATCAATATTAGGATATTTAGCATTACCACATTTAAAAAATATATTCATATTAGTATTCTGTATCTTAGCTTATTATAATAGATAAATAATGTCTAATAATATTATATACAAATCTATACTTAACATATAAATAAATAGAATAATATTAATAGTAGGTATGTCTTTATTAATTAATTAATTAATCTATAATCATTAATATTTTGTTTATTTTAGTTTTACCTTACCCTTATATTAGAGTTTAGACTTATTATTGTTGACTTTTAATATAATTATATACAATGCATCCATAAATACTATTAAACTAATAATATGATAATCTATATAAATTTGTAATTCGTATATTATTTTAATATTTTTATTAGATTAATGATTTTAAATGTAAATTCTTTATTAATTTTATAAATCGTTTATATTTTTAAGAATGTTACTGCATCTCATGTTTCAATACGTTTGAATGTATTTTAAAAAATGCATTATATATTTTGTATTATAAAATAAAATACCTACGCTTTAGGAAATTTATATTGTATATATACTATACCTATTATTATAAATAATACAATTCTTTAAAAAAGTAATAGTACCTATTAAAATATTCATAAAAAGTATTGTAAGGAACTCCATAATACAATAGTATGAAATGCACCTATGTGTTATTATTATACTTATTTATTTTTATATTATTTAATTAGATTATAAATATATGATAATGAGATACCAGTATGTATGTTTTTCCTTATAAAATATAAAACATACAACTCTCTTATTATACTAATTATTAAATCATTTAAGTATAAATGCAGGTATATGACAATGGTTTACTTGTATATTTTATATAAGATAATAATTAAGAAAATGTAATTAAATCTTTATATTTCATATTTATTTTGCAAATATTTAAATCATTTGTAATTAAAACATTAAAGTATAAGTGCAGGTATATGACAATTGTTTACTTGTATATTTTATATAAGATGATAATTAAGAAAATGTAATTAAATCTTTATATTTCATATTTATTTTGCATATTTTGTTTACATTTTGATATTAATATTTTTATGTATACCTCTGAATCCTGAATGGTGTCTGAGGTCGATGAATGAGTCGTTTCATTGTCTTCTAATGATACCGATTCAGTTAACGAAATAGGTGGTTGTTCGGACATTGATGAACATGAAGAACGATTTGGTTGTTCATATACTAATTCAACTGATGAAGTTTGATCTGAGGAATTTGAAAAAACCTCAGATGTGATTAGTACTGAGCTGATGTTTTTTTCAACTTTAAAACATCTATGAGCTGGACTTGAAGGTAGAGATGTGGGACCTGACTTTCTAGATGAAGTCATAAAATCAAAATTACTTCTTTGTAATGGTGCACTTAACATTTTTGAATCAGAAATGGATGATGATCGTGATGATGTTGTATTCAAAAGGGATAAATTTTTTTTGGTTGAGCTTTTATTCGAAATATTTTTAATGGGTATTTTTGACGGGGATGTAGAAAGTTTTTTTTTATTATTAGAAATATTTTGATATCCAATTTGAATTTCAGGCGATCGAAGAACTGCATTAGAATTTTTTTCTAATTTTCTATCTCTAGATTCAGTAGAAGCCATATAACTTTTTAATTTTGGAATAGAATCTAGACCAGATGTTTCACAAGCATTTTTAATTTTTAATCGTTCGTTAACTGTAGCTTTGTTAATTTTTTCAATTTCAGGTTTTGACAACTTTTTTCTTGATAATTTACTTTGTGCTGATGATTTCATTGTTTTGTCGTCTAACTCAAAATTATATCTCTTCATTGTTGAAATATTGTATGAAGAGCTTTTTAAATCTAAAGATTTAGAATCTGTTGATTTTTCAACTGTAGAATTGCTTGAAGAAGGAATTAAAGATTCATTTGATACTTTAGGTTGAACTCTAAATTTTAGTAAAGTATTTTCAGGCAACTTTTGATGATTTTTGATTCCAACATCAAATTCATGTCGAATTTTCGACATTTTTTTAGTTAGATTAGAAACAGATTGGTTGTTATTAGGCCTTGAAGACAATTTTAAATCATTATTATCGGTACACTTTAGTTTAGAAGATGATGACGATGTCAAATTTTTTTTTTGTATTATATTCTTTGATGATTTAAGATGTATATCTTCCATATTAGAGATGGGTAACTTTATAATATTAGATTTTTTATCAGTTTTTTTGTTACTAGTTATAGTACCGGTAGATTTTTGTATAGATGTTTTAAAATCTAAAGATGAATGACCTATTTTTGTGCTTGCAGATCTCACAATATTAGATTTATTAGAAATTGTGGATGAACTAGAACGCATTGAGGAACTACGTATAACTCTACTAGAATTAGTTTTAGAAATATCAATTGACTTTTCTTTATATTTATTAATGCAAATTTTAGACATTTCAATTGCATTATTTTCCTTCCTAGTTGTAAAATTAGATTTTGTTATTTCAGAATTTTTAATATCATAAGATTTTTTAATAGATCTTTGATTAATCGAACTACTTTGAACTGACTTATTCTCACTCGATATGTTTTTTAAATTTTTTGACGATACATTATACATACATTTAGAGTTATTATCAAGAAAAGAATTATCAAAAGTTACATTCATATTTTTCAATTCAGTGTTTTTTTTAAAGTAATTATTAATAGATTCTGAATTATTAATTACATTTTCTGTCACATTCATATTTTCAAGAAGAGTTATATCCACAGTTTCTTTTATACTAGGATCAAATTCAAAGTTAGAAGAAGTAGCTAATGATATATTAACAAATTTACTTAAATTATCACTTAATTTGGAAGATAATTCCTTATTATCATCAATTAATTCATATAATAAATTTGATTCACTATTTTCTACAGACATTGAATCAATATAAGATTCAGACAATTTCTTGTCAAATGTACTGAAATTAGAAACATTAATATAAGAATCTACAAATACAGGCAATTTCTTAGTAGAATCAAATTCAACAATATTGTCACTTGTGGTACTAATAATATTACATGTCTTATTATTAAATTCTTTAATTTTAGTTTCAGAAATATTAATAGAATCAAGAGATGGAGAAAAATCATTATTATCAATTTGAGATTGAGAATCTTCAATATTATCTGGTATTACATTACTTGAATTAATGTCAGACTCATCAGATTTTATGTCAATTCTATTTACATTGTCAATAATGACAATTTTATCTGTGACTACAGGTGCCATTCTTATTTCCAATGGTAAATCAGATTCCGAAATGATTGATTGTACTATTACAGGTTTATCCATGTCTTCCAAAATGGGTTTTACAGTGGTCCCTTCTAATGCATTTTTCGAAAAGCCTACAGAATCAGGTATAGTCATTTCGGGAGATATTTCTTTACTTTCGATATCTTTATCAATTTTAATTAATTTTGTTTGCTCTACTTTTTTGGAGTCTAAAATATCATGAGTATCACCCAAATTAGAAGTATGAGGTAATATAATAGAATCGGAAACGACTGATTTATCAACAGTTGGCATGGATGTATCATGTTTTATTTTATTTATATCCTTCTCATCCCTAAGTTTCTCATCTGTCTTTACATCACTTTTAATAATATTATACATTTGTAAAGTTTGTGTTTTAATTATAGTATGTTTGTCTGTCTCCATT
>JAIUCT010000008.1:10840217-10908290 GCA_021307375.1 Tetraneura akinire
GTTGTTTTGTAATATGAAATTCGGATGAGTGGGTTATATTTTTTGGTAGTTCAATAGTGGATTGTTCTATATCTTTATCATGTGTTACGTCTGGGGATTCAAGTTTCACGTTTATTGGTTTGAAAATATCTGATTCAGTAATGGACTTGTTTAATGTATTATCCGCCATTAATTTTTTAGGTAGCTCTACAATGTTTTTAACAGTTTTGGCTCGTGTGTCTTTTTTATTAGTAACAGGGCTTTCTCTATTAACTATTAGAGCCCCCTGATCTACTGTTGGGATATTTGATTCTAATGGATGGAAATATAAAATGGATTTCTCAGTTATCCCTTCTAATGGATCCCTATTCGTAACTTCAGTTTGGGGTTTCGTGTTTTCATGAATATTTTGATTACCTACTATATCTTTAGTAATATTTTCTAACACCAGTTCCTCTATTACCCTTCGCTCTGATATATTATCACTTTCATTAACTTTATTTGAATATTTAACTGTATTAGAATCGGGAATTACTGATTTATGAATTTTTCGCTTTGTTGACGAATTTTTATCTATTATATCAATACTATCTATTATTAAGTTAGATGTTATTTCTTTTTTTAATTTTCCTATATCAACTATTGTGGATTTTACAATATTTTCTGTTATATTATTTTCAGGTGTGTCTACTAATTTAATATTTGATATATTATATTTAATTTTTTTTCTGTCGTCTATTTCTATTTCATGTGTTTTTGGTTCTGTGATGTTATCATTCTTTATTCCTGACTTATGACTTTTGTCTTTGTTGAGGTTTTTATTATCAATTGTTATCGCTGTTGCTATTTCAGTTGCTTCTGGATTGGTTATCGTTAGTATGTATTCATTTGTTTTTATATTTTTTTCTTTTAATTCTTCTGTCCTTATTATTTGGACATTTGTTGATTCATCATTAATTTGTTCCTTGCCAAAAGAAGCGGTTTGAATATTTTTGTATATATTTTTTTCGTCTTTGTTACTAATTGTGGTTTTTTCTAAATTTTCATTTTTTTCTTCTACTAATTTATCTACCCAATTGTAGAATTCATCAAAATGTTTTTTCTCTGTTTCATCTTCTATTAAGTTTAATTTTACGATTTTATATGGTGTTTTAGTTACATACGCATCATTTTCTTCTATTTCATTATTTTCTGGATTATATATTTTTAATTCTTTCTCACTTGTATTCTGTATTTTTTGTTTCATAATGTCCTTTGTGTTTATATTAATATTTGGTACATCGTCTTCTCTGTTTTTTTCATCATCTACTCTATTTAATTTTCTTTCTGTTATATGAATTTCATGTATATTATATTTTTCAGTAATTTGTATTTCTTCTGGTTCGTTATGTGATATATTTTTTAATGTTTCTTTATTTAGTTTTTCTTGTTTATTAATATTTTGTGTACTTTTTATTATTTCAGTTTCATTAGTATTGTATTCTGTATGTTCATTTATAGTTTTACACTTTTTATTTTCTATTTTAATGTTTCCATATAATTCTTTTTTATTCATTTCAAAAACGTCATCATTATTTTTTTTATTTATTTCTATTTTTTCTAAGTCTTCTTTCGATCTATCTTTTAAAATTGGTTTTATATTTGGTTTTGTTGGTAAGCTATATACTGATTTTAAATTTGAAGAATTATTGATTGGTACAATTTCTGGTTTTATTGATGACCATGTGACTGATTTGTTTATTTCAATATCTATAACGTTGTTATTTTTAGTCTTTGTGTCTACTGTTAAAGTTTCAGATTTTATTTCGATGGTGTTCGGTTTAATTAATGAATTGTCGTCATTAGTTACCTTGTTTTTTATAAAATCTTTATTAATTATGTTACCTTTATTTAAATTTTCCATATCGCATTTTTTATTTTCACTATCTATAATTATGTTATTCATATTATTTTTTAAATTTTCACATTTTTCATTATCACTCATAATAAAATTATCATCTACTATTGATTCATTATTTTTTAATATTAATTGGGTATTTTTATTAGTAATTTGATTATTTTGTTTGTTAGATTTTTGTTCTTTATTATTTTTATTTATATCTATATCATGATATTTAATTATATTTTCATTTGATAAATTTGTATTTTTATTTTCTGACATATCATTTTCGTTTTTCTTTCCTGACATATCATTTACATCCATTTTCTTTACAATACTTGTTAGTGTCATTGTAATATCCTTTAATCCTTTTTCAATGGATTTTGGAATTATTGATATTGATTTTTCTTTTTTAGCGTTTACATTAATTTCAATTTCTTCATTGGAATTTTCTTTAATAGTTTCATATTTTTTTGTTTCTATTTTATCAGTTTTTTCGTTTTCGTCAATTATTTGTGATAATTCTAATGATTTTTTTAAATGTTCTCGAGTAAATTTTTCAAAAATTTCTGATTCAACCTCCTCATCGTCATCATATAATATTTTCTTATTTTCGATAATATTATTTGATTTTCTTAATTCAATTTTATCATTATTTAACTGATTTTTTTTAGAAGTTTGAATTTTATTTATGGTGTTAATATTTTCTTTTATTGGTGGTACTGTGTCTTTCTCTATATTTATAATTGAATTAGGATCACTTAATATTTTGTTTGAATTATTACTTTGTGTGGCAGATGAATTTTCATTTATGATAATATCTTTCTTAGTAATTAATTTTACGTGTTTAGGGATTATAATATCTTCAATTACTGGCGTTTTATTTCTATTTATTTCATCACATTCTATTGGTTCATTCATTAGTGCTTTATAAATTCGTTCTTGTTCTTTTTCATCTTCATCAATTAACTTTTGTAATTCTTTAGAAATTCCTGTATGTTTTATTGGTACATTAGTAGTGTCGTTTTCTTTCTTTCCCGTTTCAATATGCGTTTTCTTAATTATGTCTTCAATATTTTTTTCCTGTGACGATTGAAATGAATCCAAAGGAACTGATATTATGGGTTCTTGAGATAATATGATTTCTTTTTCTACATTTTCTATAGAATTATTATGGATTTTTTGTTTCTCACGATTGTCCATTATTATATCAAAATTTTCCAACATATTTTTTTCAATATTTACAATTTGTAATAATTTACATTCTAACTCTGAGTTCTTATTAACTGATGTATTTATATTTTCCAAATGTCCCAATACATCTTTTTCTGTTTCAATTAAATCATTTAGTTTAGAATGTAAATTTATTGTTTTGTTTATTTGATATTCATCATCATCTTTCGTAAAAATTTTCTCATTTTTTAGTTCTTTTTTTGAAACAAATGATTTAGTTATTGGTTGTAATTTTTGGCCAAATGTGTGGATAACTGTTATGTGTTCTTTATCTTCTCCAGAGTTTTCTAATTGGAACACCATTTTTTTTACGTTTACTGTTGTTTCAATTTTATTTTGAACTGTGTTTGTTTCGATTGGACTGTTAGCTACATCAATTATTTTTAAATTGTCAGTTATAGTGGCAACATCACTAGTCACCGTTTCGAAAGGAGATAATGCTATAGATTCTGTAAATTTTATTGGGCTATTACCGGCATCATACATTCCAATTTTCTTTTTTATTTCTATTATTTCATTTGTAGAAAGACCAACATCATCTGGTTGAATTGGACTTAACCCAGCATCAGTTAATTCTGCTTCTTCGTCAAACGCTGTATCTGTATATTTAGGTTTAGTTCTTAGTCCTGAACTAGTAAGAGTATCAGAATATTCTCTAGTTAAACTTATTCCAGTGTCGTGATGTGAAACACTTTTCTCTGTTAATGGACTATCGAATGCAGGTGAATCATCCAGATGTTTAATAATTTGTACTTCATGAATGTTTTTATTTGGTTGATCGAAAAAAGGATGTAAAACAACAGACCGCTCTTCAAATTCTTCATCAATGTCCGCCAACGACTTATAATTTTTTGATTTAGTTAAGTTTGGAGTTTCTATACCGTTGAGATGTTCACCAAAACCGTGAGTGTCCAACAAGTCATCATTGTCCTGTGACCAGGATGCTATGACCAAAATAATCAGGATATCAACAATATCTTTTTTCTACTATCTAATATTTAAACAGCCAGTCGGTCCATAACAAATTGTTTTAAAGGATTTGACGTGAAATGAAAAATGTTTTATGTATGTGTATATGTATGTGTATATTTGTGTAATCAAATAGAAACCGCAAAAAAGCGAGACAATTTTATTATAGCTCTTCATTCTCAAGCAAGGTTCTACTTAATAATGTAGCATCAGCGATTTGAATGTGCAATTAATATACTGTGGTTTGTTTGTTCACTTTTCTGTTGGTTATCTTGTGTGCCGATGGTGCTTTGATTTCGATGAATTTTTTCTTATATAGGAACAAAAATAGATTCGTCATGGTAAATTTAAATTGGTATTTTAAATTATGTTTATAATGTTTTCCATAATACTGATAAGTCATATTATACTTTTTAGTTTTATAATATTAAACAAACCCAGTGGTATTAATTTTAGTCTTAAAAAATATATATTTATTTTTTTTGGCAGTTAAATGTATGTATGGTAAATATTTTTTATTCTGTATTTTAATTTAACTTTGTTTTAGGAAACTTGATTATTTTTATCTTAAAATGTTCAATATAATTCATAGAGCATTTTCTAAGGATAATATCTAAATATTATAACTACCTAGTATTACCTACTATTAATTTATTTACGATTTATGATATATATTTTTAATGATAATATAATATATATAGATGTAATTTATAATTAAAAATAATGCCAGGACGTTATAATATTTTAATGTTTTTAGTAATAAATTATTAATACCTACTTTTAATTGTACGGATTATTTATAACATTACAATTCTATTTTATGTTGGACTCAAAACATTTATTATTAAAATATCAAAACCAAGTAATATTTATATTTAATACCTATTAAAAATTATAATATTCATAGTTAATGAAAGTGAATGTCAAAATAAATAGATTTATGATAATTAATTGGATATAAGAGTATTATAACTACTAACTTAAACTAAAAATATGTTTAATAATAATGGAGCTATAGATTTTGGAATGTTCGATTCTTTTTAAAGGATTTTTTACTTTTTTTTAGTCAATAAATAATACAATTTTAGTTATATTTATACATTATATACTAAATTGTTATTATATTTTAATTAAAAATTCTTAGAAAAAAAATTTTGTTAAATTTTTATACATTTTTCATCTTTACCTAATGTATATACCTAGTATATTTAATAATTAATAGTAATAAAAACAAATTTAATAATTTTTAATGTTTTTCATACTTTTTATAGATTTATAATATATACGAATTTGATTTACTAACCACAGATTTTTAGGTTAATGTTTTGTTTAATATTTTTTGTACGGAGTAAAATCCTACTATTAATATTTAGGTAAAATAAATTTTATGTACCTATGCTAATAATACGATTATTTTTCAATAAAATATTTATTAGATATTGAATATAAATATGAATGGGATTAGATTAAATTTCATGCATTTATATCTAAATTTTATATTGTTAAAAAGAATGATATAAATAAATTATAATAAAATGAAACATTAAATTTGTTTGACATATAAATCGATTAACTATAAGGATAAGTTCTATATTTCAAATTTATTGTCATACTATTATGAAAAGCATCATATTTATTATAAATGTTAATTACCAGAATATATTGATTTATACATTTAAGTTATACATATCAGTTCTTTAATAAAAACATAGCCAGTTAAAGAATTATATTATGTTATGAGTTAATCAGTTAAAATAAAAATATGTAGGACAAAAATCAAAGCACCGTAAAGAGGTTCAAAAACATATTTTAACAGAAAAGTAATACAAAAGTATATAATATAGAAGCGGTATTTAGAAGGGTTATATAAGTCAGGCTTAATATAAAAATAATAACACATAATATAAATGTTTGTCGAAAATAAAATTAATAAAAATCATATAGAAGCCTCGAATTCATTACCTATATTAATAATTATTATAAAGTCAATAACCCTTTTAACCGCAAAAGCAATAAAAAAAAATAATGAATTATTGTTATATAATTAATTATATTCTTTTTATATAAATAAAATCCATAACCAAATGATGAATAAATGGATTAAAGGAAAATATTGTGTTGCAATCATCACTATTACTGTTGATTAATATTTATAAATATTAAATAATTTGTATCTAATGTGGCAAAAACAAATTATGTTCCCAGTATTAATAATAATTTAAATATCTTTATTTATATCAATTTTTATGTATAGAATATTACTTACAATAAACAAACTATAAAAATAAGTGAAAATATTTAGTTTTAAATAAAAATGGTAATGTTGCAACACAATTATTAAATTTAGGATTAGTTATCACATATTCAAGTCACTCATACGCAAAAAACATACTAGGCTATGTTAGTTATTTTTATTGAAATGCTTTCAACTTAATGTATATAATTATATTCAGAAATGTATATAAATGCAAGCCGAAAACTTTAGTTATTTTAGTAACTTTTTGGTTAATGAATAAATAGATTTCATATTGGGATTAAATTATTTATTAATTTGTATTTAATAATGATTAATGAGTACCTCGGTTTTGTATAATAATTATAATATTTTATAAGTGGTATTGCTTTGATATCATATTTATTGATTGTAATATTATTATTACTATTAGAAGAAAATAAAATATCCAAGTTGGTACTTACGATAATTTTGTAATGTGTGAAATATTAAATTCAATCGTTTATTATACGGACACAGAAACTAAGTATTCGAGTCTGTTGTGTTTAGAAAGTAAATTTCAATTAACAATCTTGTCATAAGTCTACTAGCAGTCACTACATATACCCTTTATCCCCACTTGTATATTTGCATTAATGTAATGTGATTATCTTGTTAGTGATAAAAGAAGCCATTGTTTTAAGAAGAAACCTTAAATGATGTCCTAAACTTGGATCGACCTATTTTGTTTATTACATTTAAGGTGAATTGAGATAATTTAATAACCAAAACTAAGACATTTACGGCTTGCATTATGCTACATTTTATTAGAATAAATCGTAAAATATTTCTTTACACTTACCTGTTAGTTGTTGTTTTTCTGTAGTTGATTTTGATTGAAAATCTTTTTGTTCACTTTGTTGCTGTACGTCCTTGAATTCTGCAGGGCTAGGCGGAGGAGTTCTAGATGATTGAGGCGTTAGTAGTCCAGCTGAAAAATAATGCACCACAATTCAATATATTATGTATTAATACATAATATTTCTACTATGATTTGTGTTTTTTTTTTTTTTTTTAGTTTTTATGTATTGAGTACCTATTGAGATTTTGGTATTTAGGTGACTTATTTAGATGTTTTATGGGCATTTTTATTGAACGTAGAGACTGTATGAATGTAAATATTTTAATTAATACATATATATATATATATATACATATGTGTATATATCTGATGAACTTCGCTCAAAATCGTTTTTTCGAATGCAATGATTTATCATCATTGCATTTAAATTTTAATCAAAATTCAACACTATTTTCTTTAGACCTGTATCATTCCATTAACAGTATCAGCTCTTCTTCTTAATATTATTTTCACGATGATAAATTATAAATTTACACATACGAGTATGAGTATACGTTTTAACTTACATTTGTCTTCTACTTTCGAGCCAACCGTATCTAGTTTCACCAAGCCTTGAGAAACTTCTTCAAACAATAAAGAATCACGTCTTATCTTATCTTCAGTATTCTTAGTCAATTCAATACTTGGACTAGATTCTACTTTTACATTTAAAGGACTTGGATCTAAAAATATTTTTAAAAAATATATTAGAAAACGTGATAATAAAATTTACTGTAGTTAATTACATTTTTTGAAATAAAATATCTCTATGCGTATCTAATAAATAATCTTAAAATTATTGGCTAAATACGTATAATAGACAAATTGTATAGTCATATTATTTATAATTTTTTTTAAATAAGAATATATTAATAGAAATATTATATAAATAACTTGAAAATTCTGTATTTATTATAAATTATTAAATTATAATAATATTTAATAATTCATTTTTATATTAAAAATTAAATTAAAAATGTTTAATAATATTGATTAAATATTATATTAAAAGACTTATACTATATTTCAAGGTCATTCCATTAATATATTTATTTAACATTTAATTTAAAAATTGTTGGTATTAATATGGTTGATATTAGATTTTGAGCGAAATTAAAAATGTTATTTTGGTGTTGAGTCACTTGTAGAATTTTATTAAATAAAATAAAAATACCCAAAATACAAAAAATTTGTTTTTATTTCAACAAATACGTATTTCGAAAACAATGTTCTCATCATCAGTGTTAAATAAAGAGTTTGTTGTTAAATTTCAAATAGTTTATTAAAAATAAATTTGAGTTTATTATGATTAATAAGTTTATTGTTTAATAGGTCATAATATTAATTTAATATAATAAATAATTTTATTAATTAATATAATATGTATTCTCGGATGCTTTCTTACGTTTATAAAACATAAAAGATAAATTTAAAAAAAAAAATATCAATTTCAATCTGTATTTGGAAAATTTAATTATTATTATTGTTAAAGTAGGTACTATTTTAATTTATTTTATATTTATAAATAAAGAAGTAGTTAATTTATAATATGAGTTACAATTATAATTTATTACCTTCAATAGATGTTGTCTTTTTCATTATTTCTGAATTATTATCAGTTTCTTTTATTACCACAGATTCATTTTCATACTCATTGGTATGTTCAGGCACTGTAATAATTTCCTCGGTCTTTTTCTGTATAATTTCCTTCACAGGTATACCTTGCTCGAATGATAATCTTTTTTCGTGGAACGTTAGACTCGTTGCATCTAGATCTACGTCAATTGGTTGCTCTTCGATCGAATGCATTTTTTTCTCTTCAGATATAACTGGTTTTTCTTTGACCGGAATATCTTCCTGAAGTACTTGTTCGATTGATACACCTCTTTCAAATGACATGCGTTTATGTTCGAATGATACTTCAGTAGGTTCAATTGGTTCAACTAAGACCTCCATTGGTATTAGGACTGCGTCATCTTTAATGACTGGTTCTTGTTTTTTCTCAATGACCACCGGTTCACCAGTCAATCGTTGTTCGATTTCCATTCGTCTTTCAGTTACAGTCTTAATAATCTCATCTTCAACCACTTCTTTTTCTTCAGCAGCATATTTGTTGGAAGAAGAATGATAGCCTAAACATAGATAAATATATTTATTAGTATTTATATTGAAATTAAAGAATTAAAGAATTATTTGATTACTTTTATTTTTTTGGGGTTCTATGTAAACGTCATTTTGAGAGGGATAATGTCCGATATCGGCAAAATTACACTTGTCTACAACATCGTCTCTACCAATATTCTTTAATGCTCTTTCTAGTGCTATAACTATTTATAAAAAATACATTGTTTCATATTATCATGTGAATGTAATTTTGAAATTTATTTTTATACATTTTATAGTTAGAAAACAAGGGCGTCCCCAGGAGGGACAAGTTGGGGCAGTTGCCCCTTCCTTGGATTTTTCTGGGTAAATTATTATAATCACTTAATATATTATAGGTAATACCACAAAATAAAATTAAAACATTTTTTAATTTAAAAATTAAAATTATTTGCACCTTAACAAATTCCTGCGGATGCCCTTGCTAGAAAACCCTTATTTTTATCATATAATATTTATTTATACACATGTTATAAAATGAAATAATACCAAACTAAGATAAATAATAATTAATTTATAAATGTTGAAAATGTGAAAAGTGAAGCAAAAATATTATACCTGAATCTTGTCCAGATACTTCTGTCATCCATAAATTTAGCATACTCATACACTGTTGGCCACTACTATCGGGATATTCCTTTTTAATTTGAGCAATAACTGTAGATTGGAAACCCAATTCATGTGCGAGATTTATCCAATCGTCAGATACAAAATTACTTATATCAGTTATTCTTAGTTCAGCACCCTTATGACACTCTACATCTAAAAGCCAAAGTGGATAAAATTAAAAATTAAAATCATAGAAAACTAAATTTTTTTAATATTTACTTGAATCGTGGATATAAGTATAATTATATTGTTCGTCTTCATTGATGTCATTATCAGGTACAATATTTTCTGGCAATCCAAATTGCAAAACGCAAACTGGAGATTGTGAAAGTTCGTTTTTAGAGACCTAAAATGTTATGTACGTAATGATTATGTTATTCGTATTTTTTTTTTTTTATTGTTTACCTTTGGTTCTTTCATTATTATAGTCCAAGAACGAGCCTCTGCACTAGGATCTTTCACGCGCATTGTGAATGGTAGTCTATTCTCTTTAAATGCCCGAACCACAAGTCTAAGTTGTTCACCGGATTTGGTGACCGGTACTAAGTTACCTGCGAATTCGACATATACTGGTTTGCCTTCAAGAACCTAAAATGTATAAATTAAAACATTAATGATTTATTGAATATTAAATAATTGGTTTGAGTAAAGAGCAAGTAAATTACTACAGTTATATATTGTTTATGAGTTATGACATACCTCAACATCTCTACTATTTGAAACTTCGATAAACTGTTCTTTGTGCTCTAAGGTTTTATCTTCCCTATCATCAGTCATACAGAACAATCTAATTCGAGCTTCGTTTGTATCTGTTCGTTTAGCAAACACTACAAATCTGAAAAAAAGCAACGATATAATTATATTGGATAGTTAAATTCAAATAAAAATGTTAAATAGTTTCCATTACTTGGCCATAAATGGCACGTGTATGACCTCTCGATAAAGTTCTGTGGCCATTTTTGATGCGTCTGCTACATTCCGACAATCCATCAACCAAAATCGTGCCGAGACTGTTGTGGTGAATGAAACGCAATCATTTATAAACGTAAGTGGTGTCGATCCGGTAACGTCTTCCCATTGTGCTCTTGACGTTCCTCCTACGATAAAGTACGTACATGATAAACAATATTTGACATAATATACACGAATCGTTTAATATTTGTACTGTGGAAAATTATTTTTAAAATATTCAGTATACCTAAGAAAATTTAGATAACACAGAAATTAATTTAACTCGGGCGTAGTCCACAAAAGCAAATATTTCTATCACACAAACTCATTCCAATTGATATACAAAGCATACATAAATCTACAAGTTTTTAAGCAAAGCGAAAACTATAAAGATGTTTTATTTGTTTATTCGTTTAAGCTTTAGTTAATAATTTTGTTTCAGAAAAGATCACGTGTCTTAAATGTTTCTTTTTTTATCTTCAATCAAACGTTAAATAGTTTTCTTTAACGAATACGTAATTATAATATACATAATACATATACATATACATATACATACATGTATATATATTATATTTAACGCATTTGAAAATAATTACATAGAACGTATTGAATAAGAGTAAATTAATATACAAGTTACAAAGATATTATCTATACGTGAAAAAATAAAAAGTAATAATATAATAACGGTGCCCACTACTGTTAAAAACACGAACATAATAATTATTATTGTGTATTTTAATATTAATAGGTATACATTTTAATATTACCTTGTAGTGTATATTAATAATAGGTATTCATAAATGTATATCGTGATCAAAAACAATCAAGTTAAAAGATATGTTTTTTGTAATCAAATTGACATATACGAGTATATAATATAAACTATATGTATGTATGTAATAAAAATAATATAAAAATAGTGTCAGCTTGAAGAAATAAACAAAATAAACGAGGGTGACATTAAGTATATATATATATATATATATATATAATATATATATGTAAAAAAAAAAAAAAAAAAAAAGATCAAGTGAAATCATTTTTTTATATTATTTATTTGATTTCTATAAGTCTTTACCTTTGCGAGATCTTTTCCGAAACAACCCTGTCAAAACAGTGCAGTATCGTGTTACGCAACAGTGAGAGCCAAAAATAAAAACGATTTTAAACGAAAATTTCAAATAATTGATTTATATATAAATATATTATATATATATATATATGGAAAAAAAACAAAAACGGTTTGTATTTTTATAAATTCGTATCATAATTTAAGAAGTGTGTTCGTATTATTGCGTTATGGAAAATAGGTTATTGTTTGACGAAAAATAATGCTATTGAAATAAAAGTAATAAGGATTGAAGTGAAAGAAAAAGAGAAAAAGAATTTTAAATAAACATTAATTTGAACATCGGTTGTTTTTTTTTTTTACATATATATTATATTATTAATTATTATTTATTAAATAAACGAAATCAAAATACCATGTGTAAAATAACTTTATAATATAGTTTACCTGTGATACTGCAAAGAAGTCTGAGCGTAGGTGCGTCACCCGAATAATGATTGATCATTCCCTTGGATGAGGCTTGTGGAAGAGGCAATGTTAACGTAATGGGTTTGTGGAATTTTCGTCTTCTTGGTTCTACGGTGACAATAGGCGATACAGCAACTCTGTTGCCCAGTAACTTAGCTGTTAACTCAGACGGAATCGGTTGGGCCTGTTGAAAATATAATTTATAATATTTTACATAAGAAAAATAACTATTTATATTTAATTATTATATTATTATAATTATTAATATTTTTTTTTTTTTTTTGTCGCCTGCACGTGTATAGCAAATCCCTACGCGTTTAATAATGGGATTTCAGCTAAATTTAACATAATGCAATATAAATAAATGAAAATTTCTCGCAAAAAGAGTTTATAATGTATTTTAATCACACAACTATTATTGTTAGTAATGGTATTTTTGACAAATCAAAACATCACAGATTTTAAAGCAATAAAGCGTATTGATAGTTTTAATTTTAGAGAACGTAAACATTATATTAGATAACAAAAATATTAAAATATTAACAAATATTTATGCAAATATTCACAAAATATGACGTGTCTAAGTTTAACAATGATATTGTTGATATTTTTATGTTTGTCAAATTAAGCGTTTTTACGTATTCATAATATAATATTAACGAGAACTCTTATATTGATAAAAATGTACTTCAATTCTAATACCTACTGATTATTATTATTGTGGTATTTATATACCGCAAAATATGATATCGGTACAATCATTTTATAAATACATTAACAATATTTAGTTTCTATTATTTTCAAAACATAATTTTGTATTATTTTAATATAATGAAAATTCTAAATTCTAAATTGTTTTTAGTCAATTAATTGATAAGAACAGTAAGGAAATTATTATAATAATATCGTTATTAAAATGCGAACGATATATTATATCGTTAATACAGTATAGGTATATTTTTTATTATTTGATACATTACGATTACATTGTCACTAATTCCATAGTTCAATTTTTCGTTCTTTATTTGTTATTAATTATTTTTTAGTGTTTAAACTTTAAAGTATACACCAATGTAGTTGTAATTTAAATTTATACGATATAATAAAATTATAATACTATATAAATATATATAATAATATGTATTAATTATAAATTAATTTTAAACGTATTAAACAAAATAAATCCGATATGAAGCTCATTTTAAAAATAAAATCATTCATTATAATACCTTAACTATAATTAATAATTTATATTTTTATATTTAAAATAAATTAGATATATTTTTCTTGTTTTAATTATTACCTAATAAAATGTTATGCGATGTTGAACTTCTGCAAATATAAAATTGTAATACTAGTTATTTAAAAGCATATATGTATTTTGCGATTGCCATTTTAATATTTGTAAAGTAAAAAAAGCAAGGGAAGGGATACAGGTGTGCAATCATAGTGTTTAATTTTAATTATAATTTGAATGCAATGGCAAACCATTTCATTCGAAAAAACGATTCTGAGCGAAGTTCCGTCATATAATGCCGTTTTTTCGTCATTTTTTTACAATAATATTATTTTGGTTGCTATTAGTAACAATAATAATATTATAACTTTGGTTGCTATTAGTAACAATAATATTTATATTATCACTATGGTTACTATTATAAACAAATTTATCCGATGAATCAAATTCGTCGAAGGAAAAATGTCCTTTTTTTCGTTATTTTTTCGTCCTTTTTCTGTGTGACATGAGGTCAATTTTGGGAAATTCGAAAAATGACCTTAATAAAGTACAAACTACATCCAATTTGCAATCGAAAACATACAACACTCGTGAAAATCGGAGCATTATTTCGGGTAGTAAAAGTGTCTTCATACTTAAAAAAAAAAAAAAAAAAAAAAAAAACAAAAAAAAAAAAAAAAAAGACCCACATCATTGTAAAACCAATACATTCTTCACTTCGCTCAGAATCTAATAATTTATAATTTACTATAAAATATTTAATTTGTAATACTATTAAAATATTTTCATAAATATTCACTTATTCCAATAGTTATTTTATTAAACTATGTTTAACTTCGTGTATAATAAGAAAAACGAATAATATTAAGTGAAAAGATGATTTTTAAAAAAATACGTCTAATATAGATTTAATTAAATATCAATTTTATCATACCTGTTTCTTTTTTACTGTACATTTTTTACAATTAACAATTTATTCAGAAAAATGTAACCTTGAATTAAAATTGGTCCAATCAAATATTAATCTATTTTTTAGAATAAAGGATTGACTCTTAACTAACCGATGTTCGAAACAGATTTTATTAAATAAGGTCTTTTAAAGAGATCAAAGATAAGATGAGAAGATGGGTACATATGTAAATATATCAAGTTAAATCTGAATTCTGAATATTGAATAAAGAAAAACTTATAAGATAGGAATAGTTGACAGGATACATAGATACTGGGTCGTAAAGACCAAAAAGCAATATGAAAAAGAGGACCAAGAAGGAAAAGGAATAGAAATAATCAAATATAAAGTATAATACTATACCTAATATATTCGAATACAGTATATTAAATAGATAATTTTTCAACTGTCGTTTTATATTATTTCAATACCAATAACAATTTTTAAAAATAGGAAAATATTTGACATATTTATTAAAGTATGTATACTACTTTAAATTTAAATATCAAATTAATTGTTCAAAAATATGTTCGCATGTAAAATTTCTATGCAAGTACTCAATACAATTTTAAAGTCTGAGTCTCTATGGTTTATGCTTCATTAGAGAAGTAAAATACATGAAATTAAAATTTTTGAAATTAATATCCTTGAATATTGCTAAATTTTCACAGATATAAAATATTCTACAATTATAAGGGACTATAAAAAAATAAATAGAGAATTGCGATTTAAAAGATTTTTTGGTACTAAACCAAAATTCCTTGGTTATGCATAAATTTATGCTTCTATGCAATTTTCAGACCGTAAAAAACAAAATCGCTAATTTAATCAAACATTATTTTGACAAAAATAAAAATTTTCGAAAATTTTCTAAGTTTTACTTTTTCACGAAAAATTAACTTAACGATTCCAAAATTGTATGTGAAAAATAAATATCCAATGAAATGTTAAAATCTGTAAGTTCAATATTTTTTTTTTTTAATCATCGTAAAATATTGAAATCAAGTTTGTCAAAATTAAAATGCGAATTGTCGAATTTTCGTGATTTTTTGGTAGTTGTTCCTTTCACAGAAGCTCAATTTAAAGGAATTCGATGAGTTACCTAAATAAAGTATCAACTAGAATCCTGGTGTGATGCCTTATTCGGCTATTCGTGTAATAATTGGACCATTATTCTAGAAGAAATACTTGTAGTGTCTTCATACAAACTTAAAAATAGACACATCATCGTAAAACCTAATAAATAAATTTGAATTTAAATTTAAATATGATAAATTCATATGGTTTGACACATTAACAATATAATTATATTTATATTATTTACTTAATCACTTTATTTTTTACCAAGAGTAGCCTATAAATAGGTGCCTATACAAAATGGCATCGTACTCGGTGTTAGATAATTCTAATTTCAAATTCGAAATACGTAGAATACGATATAACACTATAATTGTTTTATTATTTGTGGTTGTAGTGTGTAATTCACTGAAATAATAAAAAATAATAGTCTACATTTTATAATCGCCTAGATAATAATAATATTATTTTAGGTTCTGCATTTATTATTTATATTATATACCTACCGTTTATAAAATGTGTCTAGAAATTGATCCTCAATGTGCAGTCAATTAATGTGAGTTTAATTAAGAACTCTAAAGAGGTATTAATCGAAAAAAATAATAATCGTATTTAAAAACGATACAATGTATACCTATTCATTTTTGCATGTTTTTGGTTTCATGGACGAAATTGTAAAAACCTATTCATAATGATGTAATTGTGAAATTAATTAGATAATTTTCTCACCTGAGAAATATTTAAAAAAAAATTTGATTAAAAAAAAAATAATAATAATAATTAAATTAAGTATTAACGTTTAATATAGATTAGGTATGTTGTTATCTTAAGCCATTTCTGTTAGGTTTACATACAATATAAAAATCGATAATAAAATACTCGCAATGATCCGTTGAGCTCGAACAAAATCACAGCTGTATATACTGTTTGACCATAAAGGGATATTTCGTTGATAATTTGCTAATATTAGCACGATGCCATTCATCGTTCATTCAATGATGTAACGATAAACGTGCGGTTTTATAAACGACGACGCATTGCATATTAATCGTTTATCAGTTTATCTGGACAATTATAATATTTGGTATAGATACAAAATAAACATTGACAAGCTGGAAAACAAAGTATTACGTACACACACTGATTTACCTACTAATCGAGGGCCATCAAAATAATAATAATAATAATAATAATAATAATAATAATATATAATTCCAGTGCCTGGCGATTATGCCGTGGTGATAGCTTATATCGTAATGTCAATAGTTATCGTGGGTTAGCAACTCAGTTTTTTTTTTTTTTTTATATAAGCGTTGTGTCCAAAAAGCGTAATATTATATGAGGATAAAGCAAAAACAAAAATTGGTGTCGTACAAAAACTTACTGGTACTAGGTATATAATAACAGTAATAAAAAATTTAAATTAAACAAACGAAACAAAAAAATTCTAAAAAAAAAAAAAAAATTGCTAAAAAATAATTTAATGATGGCCCAATAAATAGTAGTTTTTTTTTTTAATATATCATTTATAGCGATTAATTACTTTACTATACATGTTTTAATAATACGATATGCTCTCGTGTTACGTATATGATCGGTTAGTTGGAATTAATATAAGACCAAAAGGACTGAGCTGAGATAAAGGTTTGAACTCGTATAGTTTTATATGTAAAGCATAAAAAAAATTATGTTTTTTTTTTTTTTTTTTATAAATTTATTGAATCGTATAATATTATATTATGATTTATACTTATTCAGTGAAATCGCTGCACGTATACATTACACATTAAATATTATAATACGTTTGAACGTATTAATTTTTTACTAATAAAACTATGCGAGTTCGAAACAACAATATTGAAATGAAAAAAATACATGTTGTTAGTTTGATAAAAAATTATTTATACTATATTTATTGGGCATTTAAAATCAAAATGTTTAAAAAAAATAATAAATAAAACATTGAAATAATAATAATAATAATAATAATAAAATCGTGCTTATCGTATACAATAATAACTGTATATAGGTGAAATGATATTATAAGCTAAAACTTAATTTAAAAAAAATTATACACATACAATTATTATGATTAAAAAAAAAACAATTTCATAATATTATGAGTATACACAAATAGGATGTTTAGTAACTGACAACTGTACATAATATACGCTATATTCGACTGCGTTAAAATGTAATGAAGCTCCTGGCACGAAACCAACGTGTGCCGTCAAAACCGAACTTAATAATTGTAAGTATTTTGTGTGTATAGAATTCAATAAGAGTTCAAAAATAGACACTTATAAAATATACAATATTATAGTTAATTTAAAGTTAATAATAAAATATTGATTTTTATAGTATCAGTTAAATTAAAATAAAATAAATAAAAAAAAAAAAATTGATATTTTATACCTAATAATAATAATAATTAAAAATTAATAATGTAGGTATTTATATATTTTATTATCTTAATAATTCGATTTGTATTTTTACGCACGTAATGGTGCGTGTTCTAAAGAGGATTGAAATATAATAATATATAATAGAGTTACGGTTAAAAAAATGTAAATACTAGTAGGATGATAATAAACACCGACGAGGGAAGACTAGACTCGTTATCAAATATCATATCAATATTTTTATATGTTAATATTATATTATAATATTATAGTGACTAGAAAATGATGTTAGACAATATTATTGTATATTATGTATTAGTGTATGCGTAAAATTCAAAGAAAAATAAAATGGCGGTTATTTTCCATTATTATTTCGTTATAATGCGCAATGCAAGTGTGTTGAAAGCGGCGGCGGGGTGAAAATATTTGTATTATTATTAAAAAAAAAAAAAAAAAAAAAAAAAAAATGGTCAAAAATAGCTGTTTTCCATGTTTCTTTTCTAAACAACCACCAATATCGTCGTTGGGTGCATTTACCACATTAACGAGAACCTTTTTTTTTTCGGCACGTGATTAACGGAGATTTTCTTTAGGCACGTGCTGGCAACATTTCTTCGTGGTTTAAACAAGTTTACCTGTAGGCCGACTTTAATGCGCTTAGTAAGTGCACCCTGCGGGAATACCGCCTGCACCTGTGGCACCACTGTTGACGAGACCATGCCGCCCTCGGGGCCGATGGCGTGCACTTCTTGTTTGACTCGAGACACGATCGCAAAATAATGCGGGAACTCCGTCGTCACGATACGCGTCAGTCGGTTACCAGAATGCCATGGGTCACGGTCTACAAAAACACGTTTAAAATATAATTGTATTTCCAAATGTCTCTCAACAGTAGGTATATTATTATAGTAGGTATTCGAAACGTATAATACGAATTAAATAGGTACACTAAACATAATATGCAATATTAGATGGGTACTACAAAAAGATAAAAAAAAAAAAAAAAATATATATATAAAAAAAAATCGTGTTATGTTTCGAATTAATATCAAACAACAAGTGTATATACTAAAGTAATTATGCTGAAAGGTCGTATTGTTTATTATTTTCGAGTTATAAATACCTTCTTTGTCAAAATTCGTTCCAAGTATGTCCTTGACAATTTCGTCGGTCACTTCAACCGTGTGTTCCCTCCACGTTTCACCGTTATCCGACCTAAGAACGACGATTTCTCTCTCACATCCGCGTAGTGATCCGAAATTTGGCACTTCGATCATTACCGGCCTGCAAGAAATTAAATGAAAACCGAAAAATTTTGACCCGTACATTTAAAGATTATATTAGTAATATACTAATATTAGTAATTACCCTAAAAATTTTGCTCCGACGGGTCCGAGTTCGAGTATTCTGCTTGCCAACGATTCGCCTTCCATCAACGGTGGCGGATGTACCAGTTTTTCGCGTCTTAAGTATCGACAAGTTACCCGTGTGGGCATGGAAGCTCTTCTGGGAGGCACAATTACTCGAACGCCACTGTGTCGACACCCACGCATAGCTCCTCCACGAGCGTCCACCAAGAAACTGACCAAAAATCTGTAATTGCATCCAATAGGTTAATTCCGAGAAGAAAATAAATCGTATTGAAATAAAGTATAAAAGTAAACGTAAAGTATAGACTCAATACCGAAAGAAATCGGAGTTTATAATTATTTTAATTAATATAATTATATTCGTATGAAACACGTTATTATGCTACTATAATATGTTTATAATCTACGAATTATTATTATCAACTTTCAGAGCTAAACTACCAATAACTAATGGAATTTATTCGATCAAAAATAATCAAACAAAAATATTATGTACAGAATTTAAAAGCCTCTTACGTTTTCCATTGCAAACGACTGTCCAAAAGCACGCATTGAAACAATAAACAATTATTATTTGTCAGACGATAATGTGAAAAGTTAATCATTTTCGTTAGTCATTTTGATAAAAAAAAAATTGTAGTGCGTACGCATATTATAATAATAATTAACTTACCCGACGTGCGGTGGATATTTAACGATGTCGATGTTATCAACAGGTCCGCTGTAGCTGTCGTAAACGGTCTGCGGACTGATTGCTTCATCGATAGACTTGGGTGGCGCTAAACAATTTTTCAAAATATTATTGTAGTGTTTTTTTTTTTATACACGACATTATTATTTTGTAATTGAACAGACGATTCCGTTTTTTATTTACCGGTGTTTACTTCACATCTTTCGTCCCTCGTCACATCAATGGGAGCCGAGTCGTCGCCGAAACCTTTCATTTCCTCACCGGTTAAATACCTGTACGATTGCTCGTTTATCATCGTTTCTTCGCCTGTTTAATAATAATAATAAAAAAAAAAGTTATTTAAAAACGAGTCATTTTTATTTTGGGTGGTATAAAATATAAATTTGTTAATATTTAATACTTAAATATACAAATAATAAAATAACAGTAATACATACAACGGATCTATATGGTATACGTTATAAATTATAAATACATATATAAATAAAAATAATCGTGGTTCATACACAGCTTATAAAAGCACATGCTTTATGAAATAAATACATGCTTTGACAGTACCTATACGATTATTATAGAATAACTGATTCATGATTATATATAAAATACGAATGGTTAATGTTGCCATTCTATAATATAATATTTATCGTTTTTTCTCTGTATTTAAGCTTATCTAATCTAAATTAACAATTCTTATAATTGCATTTGAATATTTTCCAAGAATTTATATCAGATAAAAAGACAAAATATGTTATTATAAAAATGAGACAATGGAATTAACTTCATAATATTAAGTTTCTGTACGCAGATATTACTAATATTATAAAAAAAAAACTAGGCAAAATATGTAATTCTAAGCAACATGGATGATATTGAAATTTTCTTTATTTTGATATTGACCTGAAGACAAATTATTTGATATCAATATACTCGTAAAACAGATTTTTAGTACCTAATGAATATTCAAATATAAACAATAAAATTGTGTAGATATATTATTATCTATAAGATATACGAGTTAAGATATATATTATGTATATGAATTTTATCGATAGGTATGTGTTTTTCTAACCTGGAAGATTTTCTTCATCTTTTTGTTTTTTAAAACAGCAACAGCAAAACCTTCGTTTACACATGACGAAAATATATTTTTCTTTATTGATTCGTGTATTTGTATTTTATTTATTGTTATTATTAATTATTACAATGATTATATTATAATATAAAATGATAATATTTTCGGAAACGAAAGAAATGCGAAAACAGCGACCTAGTTAATTGGTACCATCGGAATAGGCGGACGACCGACAACTAAACTTAATAAGAGTTATTTTTATCAATTTTTTTTTTCCTCTCTAAAGTTGATCCATTATTATTATGATGCTGGTGAAGCCAAAGCGCGAAAAATCCGAAATGAGGAAAGCCAATGACGAAACGACCCGGCACAACGCCAAACGACGGTATATAAAACTAATAACTGACCAGATGGCCGGTCATATTTAATTTTAAACGAACGACACGAAGTGTTATAATACTACTCGGAAAAACTGGAACGATCGACATTTGTGTGTATAACATGACACCCGAGTGACATTCCATATTGTACACAATAACGATCGTTGCAATAACGAAGATAAATAAATTATTATTAGAAAGAAAAAAAAAAAAATAATTAAAATGGTCTAAAATATAATAAACGAAAAACGTATGTATGTGGGTGGTACGTATAAATTATTATAACGTTTACAGTTTACAGTCTACATAATAATATTATGACGTACGTATACAAGCATGCTTTGGATAACATAATAAAATTGTAATTTTTATCAAACAACTACTCGTTTCGATGATGATGACGATGACGATGATAAGGTAAAATATGATAACATAACATAAAAAACGACGTGCAAATATACGTTAAATAGGTAGGTATTCGTATATAATATAATAATAGGTATATGGACGGCGGTCGCTCGCACGACCCCCGTTCAATACATTTCGAATGGACCGTGACAGTTTCTTATACGTTATGGAGGCTGTGATATTGGACGGCGGCCAATCGTGAATTTTTGAACTTGGCTGTTATGATTCATGCACACGGTCGACTAAGACGTGATTAACAACGCCGCAGTCCAAATATTTTGTTTTGTTTATTTATTTATTGTTTTATTTATTAATATCATATTAAGGTATGTTTTTTTTTTCATTCCGGTTTTCTAATGTGCAAAACTCACGTGACGAAACTGTATCGTTTTGTGTCAGCTGAACCCTAGTGTTGAGACCATACTCGACGCTTCCGCTTTGCAAAACGTCACCTGTGTGCCAATCATCATCTCAATCACACTACAAGCATTTGTCGGTAAAAACAACGTTCGCGCAATACTATTTTACGAAAGCGGACCGAATGTCGAATAATATTATTTTTGTGTTGTGTGCTCTTTTCTTTTCTTTTTTTTTTTTTTTTTCTAATAAGTGGTCATCGAAAATAGCAAATTATAATACAAATAATCCTGGTGTAAAATAAAATGCGTGTGTATAAATATAATATGCGACAAATAACTTTTTAAATTTCGATATTAAGTTAAATAGTTAAATAATTATTTCATTTTTTATTAATTTCCGAACAATTAGGTTTGATTTATTCAATTACAACCATCAATCGTTTTTTTTATTTTTAAATTAATCACTTCCCTTTGAAAAATTAAATATAACATTAATACCCAATTATAATAATTATATTAATAATAATTATATTATATAATATAATATTGATAAATAGAAAAATTCACGATAAAAATAATATTTAGATTTTCATTAAGTACTTACTATCCTAAACTCATATTATATGAAACAAAAAGTAAAAAATAAAATTAGTAAAGAAGAGTAAAATAAAAAAATCATTGAAATAAGCAAAAAAGCACTATATAGGTATCAAATTTTATATCTGAAATTTTTGAAACATAATATAAATTGATTTAGTATTCTTCTAGATTTAATGTCTATCTAAAATAATTTTATTTAAAAATGATTTAACTCCTAAACCTTAATATTAACCATTTTTTAATCATAAAATTATAAAACATATTTTCACTTCCTAAAATATTTATACCTATTTATTGTTTAAAATCGTAATTATTTAAATAAAATCGCATTGTTTATATATTTTTTAAATTATGATTGATTTATTGGTTTTAAGTTGACATTTATTTTATATTGATTTCGAAACAATTATTATACCTACTAATTACTATTTGTATATTTTAATTATTATTTTAAATGTAGATAACTAGATATTATTAATAAACATGATTTATAATACATAGCCTGTTTAAATATTTCTTAATAATACATTATTAAATGAAATTATATTGTTTGTTATTAAATTATATGAATTCCAATTTTTAAAATTATATAAATAAATAAACATCATGGTTGTTAACTTACCACCTTCATCTTCTGAATCTGACATGAATGTTTCTTGCATAGTTTCTGGAGAGATAACTTTATATTTTTCCTCTGAAGCCGATGAAGGTACCACTTTCGTAACATTTTTTAATGCTTCTACTACACTAATATAGCCTAATTTTTGAGAAATTGACAAAGCTGTCTGCCCTTGCTAAAAAAAAAAATAATAAAAATGCATACATTTAGGTTACCTACATTGAATTCGTTTGAATAAATTGATATTCAATAAGATAAAGTATAACCTATTATATGGTAAAAAAAAAAATACGAAGTTTCCGTTTAATTGTAATAATTATTAATAATAAAATGTGTTTTAAAATATAACAGGTACCTATATCGTAAATATATTATATGTTTAATGTAATTAAAAAATATATATCTCAGTAATATATACGTATTTACATACTCTGCAATGATCATAAAACACAATATTTTATTACTTTTCGTATGTTCGTAGAATATGAATTTGTTAAAAATAATATACATTATTAAAATATTTAGTACTGGAATAATGATAATTTTACTATGCCACATCGCTAAATGGCTCGATGGTGACATACTAAAATAGTTAAATCCCTATGCACAAAACATAAATTATATGCACAAATGTATATTCTTTATATTGTTTAGTCGGTCAATAACATTTATGACGTCAATCGTTACGTAACTTCGTATCCAATGTTAGTTTAAGTAAACTATTTTGAGAAATCATATATTGAAACGCGTCATTCGTATTTTACTTTAAATAAATGATTAATTATTAAATTTTAAAATGTTATATATAGCCACAGTTAATGTTACATAAATCAATTATTTGTTTTACTTACACTTGTCAATATATTTGGATCAGCTCCTTTATCTAATAAATGGCTTACAATGGTTGAATGACCTTGCTGAGCTGCTTGATGAAGTGGCGTATATCCAGAAGATGTAATCGCATTAATGTTAACTCCTTGACGAGCAGTTATAAATCGAACCATATTTAACTGACCAAAATGACAAGCAACGTGCAATGGAGTAAATCCAGCCTAATAATCGAAAATGAACATACATTTCCATTATATAATATTTATATAAAATATTTAATTCAATTTTTACTTTGGTTTCTGGGTTAATGTCTGCATGGTAATTATCTAATACAACCGCTACTTTGTGTTTATCTTCTTGTGCACATAGATGCATTGGTGTTAAACCATTCTATATAATAAATGGTTTTTTATTTCATTTTTTAAAAAATTACATATATTTACTAATTGTATTATCAAATATTATGTTACCTTCGACTTATAATTAGGATCAGCATTATGATTCAAAAGTAATGTTGTCATCTCAACATTACCTTCTTGAGAACTAAGATGAAGAGGAGTAAATCCAGCTTTTGATTCAGCATTTGATTTAGCTCCATATTCTAATAATGTAACTGCAATATCCATCTAAAAATAAATAATTCTAATATTACACATAGAAAGGTTAGGTGTACATATATATGTATACTCGTATTTATTCATATTTAATAAATTTAATGGAAAATGTGCACAATTAATATATTATATTAATTTAAGATTAAAACTAATATTAGTCTTATTGCATTTAGTGAATACTCGTAATATGACAATTTAATAAACTGACTATGGAAATATAAATACCTACATTAGTAGTAAGTAGTAGGTACACTAGTACTATTATACTAACGTTTAATAGGTATTTTTTTTTTTTAGAATTAACAATTTTAAATATAATTTCGATATATCGATATATGTATATATATTTATTCATATATTATGTATCCTAAAAATATGAATTAATAAATAATAATTAATAATTATTAATAATTAATAAATTATTAAATATTAATTGAGATTTTAAATTTTCCTAACTGTTATTAAACTTAAATAGCTAAATATTTAGTAATAATATATTAATTTCCATTTTTAAGATAGATACATAATAATTTTAAACGTATTATCTTAATTGTATTATCTTTTATTTATGGTAATTATTATATATTGTAGGTATACTGTTTATTTGGCAGCGTCAGGGAAGTAATGTTCATGTAGTCCCATGGCGTCGTCGATTTACAAAAAAAGTATACTGTATAGTACACTAGTACACACTACATATAACAGCATAATATAGCCATAATACTTATGTACAAAATTATTATAAATGTTATTAATTTTTGTATTATAAATTAAAGATGACATTTTAAGTTTTTTAATAATTATAATTAAATAAAAGTTATAATTTGTATTGAAAACAAATTTGATTCCATTACCTGATTCTTTTTTGCTGCTATATGAAGAGGAGTATGACCATTCTTTGCTGTGGCATGTGGTGATGCTTGCTTATCAAGCAATAATAAGGCAACAGCCTGATTATCATAATGACTGGCTACATGTAATGGTGTTACACCGTTCTAAAGAATCGATTTATAATTGTAATTTTTAATAAAACGAAAAATAATAATTTAAAAAAATATGTAATTAAATTATTATAATTTAGTACTTTTTCTCAATTGTTCTTTTTGAACAAAGTAATATTTATAATTTAAATTTCAAATTTCAAAATACAATAATTCCAAAATTTATCATTTAATATTTATTTTATAATTTTTTACTTCATTTCTCTAAATTTAAATAAAAATTATAAATAAAAAAAATTTTTTTCTTGGTTACATATACAGTACTTATACTTATACACCTATTTTATATTTGATAATTTTTATAAAAATAGAATAATCTATATTATAATAGTTTAATCATAGAATAATTATATTATTATTAGTAATTAATATTTTTATAAAATATGTTTAGTAAATTCAATATTATTAATTTTAAAAAGATTTTATATATTAATGTACCACTAACTAATCATTATTTTTTGTATACCTATGTATAATAATGCATTAATTTGTGTTCTATTGTAAACATTTATTATAAATTTCGTATTTTTTTTTTTTTTTACAATAATTATAATAATAATTTTTGTACAATATAATTATAGATATAATCTAAATAATTTATATTATACAAAAGAAATAGGTTGGTTATATAAAACATATTTTTAATATTTACTCCATACGGGGATTATAATATTGAAATGTTAATAGGTAGGTAGGTATATAAATAATTTCTTACCTTTCCTGGAGCATCAACTGGAGCTTGTTTTTGTAGCAGTAATTTAGTGACTTTAATATTTCCGTATTTTGATGCCAAATGTAATGGGGTAAACCCTTTTTTAGTAGTTGCTGTCACCGAAGCTTCATTCTCCAACAACACTGATGCAACCTGCCAACAAAAAAAGTCCAGTGATTTATGTTGTCAACTTTATTAGTTTGTGAATTGTTTACAATATTTTACAAAATTAAAGCTTGTAAAAATTAAATAATGCTGTTAGATATTTATTTTGCAAAAAAAAAATGAATTCAAGCTTTAAAAAATATGTTTATACATTGCATCAGTGTTGTGAAGCTAAAGCCTGTGCCCATAATAATAGTTTACAGCAAGTTAATTAGTACTAAGTGTCTAAGTCATAATACGAATATTATTGAGTTAATATTAAGGTTTCTTCTAATATTTAGCAAAATTTATGTATGGTTTGGAAATGGTAGAAAACATAACTTTATATTGTTTAGGACTTACCTAATCAATGAATTAACAATTTTGTTAAATACCAATAAATAATTCACAGTGTTTTGTAGATTTAAAAAAATTACATTTAAATAGCAGTGGCGTGATAAAAATAAATAAAAATACGCGAAGCAAATAAAAACGTGTTTATAAACATTTAATTTTTTTTTTTTTTTTTTTTTTTAATTTAAGAAAACAACAATGACAATGATTAAGCATAAAATATTGACATTATTAATCTTATTCTGGTTTAACGGTAATTAAACTATTATAAAATGATGTCTTTTAATTTTAACAATGATTAAGAGATCAAAATAATGCTATAATATATAATAACATTTATATTGTGTAAACTTTTATGAAACTTACAAAAAAACTAACAGCACTATATTATAAGTACATAATAATTATTATATCGTCTACGACGATGTGCAACAACTATTTAAAGTTATAATAATAAAATTATTCTAATTTCTTACATTCACATTAATAATAATTAAACCGTATAACAATATTATAAGTGAAAATTTGCTTATCAATAAAAACAAATCATATACTTCAATAATAATTAAAAAAACGACACTTTGGTAATTATATTTTTATTTTAAATTTGGTCTTGTCTTTGCTCATAGGTTAAAGACATAAAATTATATAAGTTATACCTACGTTAACCAATTACAAAGTTATATTAAGTTGTAATTCGGAAATAAAAATATAATTATTATTACGTATTATAACTGGATCGAAATCAAAATTTTGATTAAATATCTCTAATTAAGGAATAATAAAGGAAAGAAAGGAAAATAAAGGAAGATAATAGATTAATTAATATTGAAGACTTATGGGGTGAGAATTTCATAGGTACAAGTTTTTTTGAAAATTAGATGAATATATTAGTATAAATAATATAAAATTATATTTCCTTTTGGCACAGAAATTACTTTCTCTCTATTTATGGCTTATTGATTTTGATTTATCCACAATTAAATTAAAAATTAATTTGTTTTGACTAATACGAACACTTTTGGATAAAAAACAATATGGCAGTGAATATTTTCTATAGAAGTAAATTACCTATATCAATCAGTTAAAGACACATTAATTTAACTTTTTAAATTATTTAAATAAATTATTGACATCAAAATTTAATAAGTATGTAACAATAATTTGAATTTACAAATAAATATTATTTTAGAATTATTGTAACATATTTTCAATTTGAAAAATTAAATTAGACTCAAATAACTTGAGAATTTATTTTAATTTTAATATATTAAACATTAACTTTACCTATCTACAGTAATAATATAATTAATTTATAAAATTTTATTAAACGAATAGGCATAAATTTTCCAATATCAATACAACATTACAACATTAAAAATAAAAATAGATCACCAGTATTAATAAATGTCTATATAATAATTCAAGACCGTCAAAATGGAAAGAGTGACAAGAACAGAAATACAATATAATATTATACACCTGAGAAGACAAGGAAAACTCACAATACGTATACGTTTTAAATAAAATATTCTCTTCTAACAGACCAAAACTTATCAAGCAAGTATGCCGTATCCACGTGATCCATAATGCGTTTCATAATCAGTGCTCTTACCTCCTCTTGACCTTCTTTTGACGCGATGTGCAGAGCGGTGTATAAATCTTTTGTAGTCGAATCAACGGCCGCACCGTGCGCCAATAATAACATTACGATATCCACATTTCCCAACCTGGAAGCTATGTGAAGTGGAGTTTGTTTCTCCTGCGAATTTGAATAATAATATAAATATATATACGTCGCGTTTAGATTACATTTTCATTAAATATATAAAAGTTGCATATACCCTGGCTCTTGCGTCCACCTGAGCTCCATTACGAAGTAATATTCGTATGATATCTGTTTGATTGGCCCTGGCAGCCAAATGCAATGGTGTTTCTCCTCTTACAGTAGGTAAATCTGGATTGGCTTCATGTTGTAACAAGAATATCACAATATTCATACAACCCATGAAACTAGCAACATGCAGTGGAGTTAAGCCGGACTATTAAATAAAAATAAATACATCACTTGGTAAAGAATAGTATCAAAAAAATTAACGAGTATATTAGTATATAATACAAAAACTATAAACTTACTTCTGTAGTAGCTTCCAAACTTGCATTGTACTTGAGAAGCAATTCTACTACTTTAATACGATTCTTTTTGCATGCGATATGTAATGGCGTGAAACCATTCAAAGCCCTAGCATCGGGATCTGCGTGTTTCTCTAACAAAAGTTTAGCCACCCGGATGTGTCCACAATGAGCAGCCACATGAAGACCAGTCAAGTAATCTACGGTCACATCATCTACTGGTGCATTGTTTGCCAACAACACTTTAGCGGCTTCCACGTGATCTCCTTGGGCCGCCATATGTAATGATGCCAAACCGTTCTAAAAAAAATTTATATTATAATGATTATTTAACGTAACACATCAAATATTATAACATTTGTATTCAAAAATCAAACTAACCTTGGTCTTAGAACTAATTGGAGCATTCCTCTGTAAAAGCATATCGATTACTTGATCGTGACCAGATCTTGCTGCACAGTGTAAAGCCGTTAGACCGTCTCTAGTTTTAGCTTCGATGTTTGCCCCGTTTTCGAGTAGTAATGATACCATGTTGCTTTTACCCCATTTTGCCGCAACATGTAAAGGAGTTATATTATGCTATAGAAATACAAAAATATTATTATTATATTTTTATTATATATTTTTATATTATTATTAACTTGTATAAATTTAAAATTCATTATTATAATTTAGTAATACTCGTATATATTTATGTAGTAATAATCGTACTTTAGCTGAGTAGTTGACGTCGGCACCTTTAGCCAGGAGAAGTTTAGCAATGCCGTCATTTCCATAATGAGAAGCAATGTGTAATGGAGTAAATCCACTCTTAGATGTTACGTCTGGATTATGATCGTTCTATGAAAAATATTTTTAAAATATAATTTTTTCATATAAAATGATTAATGATTTAAATAAATATATTTTTATTTAAATACTTGAAGAAGTAAATCTGCGGCCTTGCAGTCATCTTTCTTTGCAGCAATGTGCAATGCAGGTAGACGTACTTTACCCTTAGTATCATTTTCTAATAGTACAGTTACTACCTTTTCATGACCTTGTTGCATTGCGACAGCGCAAGGTGTAAATCCATCCTGAAAAAAATCATAAAATTAGTTTATTTTGATGTTAAATTATTTGTTTAACACATTAATTCATTATACCTCGGTGGCTAAATTTTGATTAGCTCCATTTGCTAACAAGTACTTAACAACTCTGTCATGATTTTCCTGCGCGGCCATATATAATGGAGTGAAACCATTTTGACTTTGCACATTAACTAACGCACCGTGTTCTGCAAGTGAAACAACCACATCATATTGCCCAGCTGAAAATACATATTTATGTTATTCCTATTATCGTTAAAAATAAGACAAAAATTATATTTTTATACCAAGAGAAGCGATATGAAGTGCAGTATTTCCTTTTTTCGTAGCTGAGTTTACGTTAGCTCCTCTTTTCAATAACTCTTTCACGATTTCCAAGTGCCCATCTTTTGAAGCCAAATGCAAAGCATTTAACCCATTCTGAAAATAAATATTAAATATGGAAAACATTTTTTAAGAAAATTAAAAAAAAAGTAAATTCTTACAGAATTAGATGTATTTATATCGATTTTGTTTTTCAAGTGTTCAATTACTTTATCAAGATTTCCCGATCGAGCAGCTCTCAGAAACGAAGAGGTGTGCCCCTCCGTCTGTTAAACAAATTACAAATTTTCCATTATATATTAATATATTATAATAATATAAAGAATCAAAATTAATATAATAATAATTAATAATACAATAATATAAATGATTAAAGAAATAATTTTTATAGTGATGTATTGATCACTGATGTAGGTATATTGATAGGTAGTTAGTTTAAATTGTTTATAACTAATAAATCCAAGCATTATACGAGTATGTACCTACGAATATTTTTAAAATTTCAAGAAAACGATATGCTTCCAACGTGTTCACAATAAAATGTGATCATACATTAAAATATTATCATATAAAGTATATCATACATTCATACATATAATGTAAAGTTGTCATAAAGAATAAATACAAATATCTTCTATTGATGGTTAAATGATTTATTTGTCGAATAAAAAAAATCAACATATTTTTAATCTTTCTCAGTTTTTATAAATATTCTTTGCAGGTATTTAATACGAGTATACCTAATTGTAAAGTAATCTTTTTATACACTTATTTTGTATGTAAAATAGTATAGTTACTAAAATAATTATTTTATATTGTTTAAAAACCATCTAACATTGATTAATCTTATATTTTAAACTTATATTAAACAAATATATTTATAAATATTTATTTTAATATTATTTCACTTTTTATTTTATTTTTCTATTTTATAAATAATTTAAATATATATTTTATGTAAAAGTTCTATAATAGATATATTTAAAAAATATCGAAATTCTAACATAATTTAATTATATACCAACTACAAATTACTATTAAACTGCAAAAAAAAGTTCACGATGGTCGGGTAATAAATTATACCTACTGTAAATAATAAATCGAAAACGATCAAAAGTGTATAGAATGATTTTAAATGAATAAAGTAGAAAAATCTAATACGATTCAAGTGCATTTCATAAAGCTTGTTTATAGCAACAGATTTAGCCTGTTCCAGCTGCTGAGGGTGTGTGGATGCCATTCGTATTGATTTCGTGTTCTACCGAAATCTTTGTAAAATCATTGACATGCGTCATATCCAAACCACCCTGTACATCACCCTAACGTTAACCATGAACGGGGGTGTAAAATATCCGAATTTCCGTGAGAAAATCTAAAAAAAAAATCAAAAATCTTACTTGTCCGGTTTCGGTGACCATCTTCACCACCCGCAACCGCGGTATGTATTGCTTTTATTTAACGAATCTCTCCGGAGCGTTTTATTAAAAACAATATTATATGTAAATTGTTTATTTAAATCATGTCATTTGTGTACCGGTGTTGCCGCGTACGGCGCCGATACAAAACTGGCCCCTTTCGAGCTTAACGCCGGCGACCAGACGCAAACGCCTCATTTATCCACCCCTTCCCCGTATTACGCCATCGTCCTAACATCATTTACATGTAAAAGGCACCCTCTCCCTATCGACCATTGTTGCCAACCCTCGCGACCATAACTGGTGCACTTGCTGCAAATGCCGCATACAAACATAATATACACCTGTGCGTGTACGACTCGTAAAAACGTAAATTACATTATTCATAAGATTTATTCAATAGTAATTTACCCTTTTTATCCTCGGGAGAAAATAAAACTAAATAAAATATAAAAAAAAAAAAACAATAATGTTAAAAACGTTAGGTATAAATTCGAAACTGTAAACTTTATCGTTTCAAATGGGACATACTAACGTATATAAAAATCGGATTTTTCGAAAATTGACAACTTGAATAACGAAACGAAAAAAAAAATAATTAACACGATTAATAGTTATCAATTTTGATTAACGGTTTGATATCACCCTTTAACATGTACTAACATTACAAATAGATATTTCAAAAATAATAAAATTAAAAAAGAACGTGATTTTGCTAATATATTTTTGTAGAAAATTCACGTAAAACTTATATTTTAAATGTGTTTTATTATTATTAATTTTTTTGTTTTATAAAAATACCGTTCGTACGTCAGAAAAGATAAATACTTTTTCCCGTGTCATTTGTATTTTAGAATACAAACGCACGACGTTCGTTCAATATCTAGCGTCGTGTTTTCTCGTAAACTCAACGTAATTAACAATAATAATTTCTAACGCGCGTATGAAGGATGAAAAAATCGTGTTGACACGCGTTATATGACATCAAGTGCATAAAATAACATTTAATAATTAAAATAAAAATATATTAACGTGTGAAAATAACACGGTGCGTAATTCAAACAAAATTGTACCGTATATTATACATTTATAGATAATATATGTATATACATATACGTTTATTTATACAGCGTCTCCCTTCGAAATAGAATTTGTTCGCCCTGCCGCCCCTTGCCAAAACTCGCCCTTGATTCTCTTTTTTTTTCTCCCCCTTTATTTCAATTCGACCATACCGCGATATATCTCAACGTCAGAGTAATTGCGCGTAATTCGACAAACGTTTGTCGTCGATTCCGTATAATATTATTATTATTATTATAAAACTATATCGAGGGGGATGGACGGGTAGACGACATGTGTATTTATATGGATCGCAACGGACTTTTAGGTTGGCAATGCGTGCGGCGGTACGATAAAAAGCGGCAGCCGCGGTGATTTTACGTCGAGCGCTGCAGCGGGTCTCGAGCCGCGGTGCGGTGACGACGCCGACGACGCGGGCCGTGCAAAATCAATACGCGCCGGCGAGGCCACACCGCCGCCGCCGATGCCCGCTAGGGGTGTGCAAATTAGATCCGGCACGACGACGACGGCGGACGCCCCCCTCCCCCACAGGACCGAAAAATTCTTCTCGAAATGCCCAATTTGGCAACGTCGGAGCGCGCGAATTTTATGCTCACGTATGACGCGTGTAAAATCATAATAACAATGAAAATATGATTACAATAATATTATGTAAGCACGCGTTTAAGTTGAAAATTCATCGGCGAGAAGGGGTGAATGACGATAACCTACATACAAAATAAATAATAAATATGAACTGTACTATAGATGTATACAAAAAAAACCTATCATTATATACTATGCCTTTTGCAATATCGTATTTTTATCAGCGGTTTCCGTTTCCGAGTCGTAACAACCTAAAATTATGTAAAACGTTTATTATAATAATTCTTATCGTCTTTCCAAATCTCAACCCCCGAAAACACGACTTCGTCGTAGCCATAATAATAATAATAATCGACCTTCGATCGTCAATTTTAATTTGGCAATAAATACAATGTATTATAATAATTATTAGGTGGAGTGACTTTATTACATAAAATGACGTGAAATTTTCAATTTCGGATCCGAACAAAATTATAATATATAATACCAATACGCATGAACGAACGTTTTTTCGGTCTAAATTATTACGCGTCAACTGCAATGAAATATTGTGCAATTATTCATTAACCGGATTTCCTTATCAAAAACGTACTTTAGTCTTTTGTTCGTGTCAAATATGAAAAATTAACCGAAAACTCCATCGTCGGTTTTAAAATTCGAATTTTCTGCTATAAAAAAGTAAAGACGAAATGTGATACGAAATTATATTACAAATGGCTGTAGTTGTAGTCGAATTCGACTGATTATTTCGAGTAATTTAATATTTTTTATGTGATTTCGTCGTATTGTTTTTATATTTTTACTGCTATAGTGCTATAATTTTCCTGGCTCGTATTTTACATTAACCCAATTTGATTAATGTAAGTTTTCACATAATAAATTAATGATATAATAATAACCCACAACGACATTATCGAAAATGAAAAATTCGTCCACAAAGTATAATATCGTATTATCGTTTGTGTATGTTTACATAATTTTCAAAATAACTTTGAACCGTCGCACGCAACACGTGAAAAAAAAATCGAAATGCCTACACGCAACGAGGGATTATATTTATTATTATTATTATTTATGTACGCAATACGTAAATATTTTGTAAATACATGACGAATTATAAACTCGTGATTAATCGTGATAAACTTGTGGAAAATTCGCCAAGTCTTATTATACACGATTCTTATCTCTCGTAAATATTGAATATTATTACTTATAATCGGGAAAATATATATTAAAAAGTAATATAGATTCTTTATGAGCCGAAAACAAATATTGTAAAATTTAAAAATTGTTATGTCCAAACGCAATAATAGGTAATCGTTAGACGCAAATATTCGAATATACGCAGTTACTCGTATGTCTAGTCCGATTCATTTTTTTTTTTCTGTAATTTTATTACCTACTATAAAAGTAGGTTTGTATTTTTCTGGAATCCGTGGAAATTTACGAACTTTTTAAATTTTATACGCATAAATTATTCTGATATTGTAATTTTTCAATAAAGCTAGTATATTTATTTGACCTAAAATGCAGAATGACACACCCCTATATTTGTTACAAAGCAATTATCGGAATTGGCCGGCACCTGATGATTCGCTCCTCCGTGTACTGTATCGATGTCACATTGTAATAACAAAGATATCGGTATCCGATTGTCCGATATCGTGACGTCGTTATAATAATAATAAAAAAAAAAATCTCGTCCGAGTGAGCAATAATTATTATTGTACGCGTCGCATAGGTACATCCGATAAATTATAATTATTTTACACTGTAGTCTCGTTTCACCATAACCCCATCACGTTATGACATATCATTATCGTATTATATCCCTCATCGCGGATCATTTTACATTTTGTATAATCAATCCCACGTCGGTAATTCAATATCGTTTTATATTACGGATATGTAATATTTTCGTTGTAGTTCCATCGGTGTAAAACCGTGACGGATTTGCATGAGACAAACGTCGAAAGAAAACGTACAGGAAATCCTGGATAGATGTTATGATTTTATTGGGCCGCCATAGTAATATACGAGTATATATAAAAAATCAACGAGACATCTATAGCAAGGATACTTGCTAATCAATTATTTATATTTCCTATGATATTATATAAATGTACGAATAAAGATTTTTAAATTACAATCGGATTTTATTTCTTTTTCGTTAACTCTATATAACGTACATTAGACTACGAACAACACCGCTGGTATGTTTACTTCCAAAATTTAAAATATACTCGTATAATGTATATTCGTGTTGTTGTAAAAAAATCAGCACAATTGGCAACGTTCGAGTTTAATAGAATATTCTTCTGGACCATTCCAAAGGTTAACTTTTTTATAGTATCGAGATTCGCAATTTTAAGATTACAAATAATATTATATTTAGTACAGGGGTATAGTATAAAAATCTCGTCAATAAATTTATTAGGAAAATATAAACTAAAATTTATTAATAAACCTATTTTGTATTATAATGTCATAATTAATTGATATTTATTAATGCGTTATGCGATAGTAATTTTTTTTTTAATTTGAAAACTTTAATCATAATAAAACGCGTCGTTACTGTTTTTTTTTTTTTCGTCCAAGTAACCCGAAGTAAGTAATACAAATTTTAAATAATATTATTATAATATTATTTAAATACCATTTTTTTTTTCTTTTTAATATTCAATAGTTGTAAATTTTAATGTTTATTTTATTCTGTTTATACAATAATGAAAAATTATATAATTTACATATTCTTTGTTACAAATTTACAATTTCAATTTTAAAAATATAATCCGTTCAAAATGATAAAAATATAATATGAGTAAGTGTTTATTAGTCAAATATAGATACAAGCGATCTATGAATTATAATTTCATGGTCAAATTTAGATCTAAATATATTGCGTTTTTCTTATAATAAACTTTTTGCAGTAAAATTATTTGTGTATTGACACTAAAATTAAAATGTTCAAAAAAATGTTTTTTCTTAATATATAATATCCTAAAATAATTTCTAACAAAACAAATTTTTCAAAAAAATTAATTGATTATTAATTTTGTATATATGTAATTTCTTTATTAATTATATACGAGTAGTTAATACCTAAATTAGTTAATAACAATTTTAATACATAAATATGAGTAATTTAAATATTATTATTCTCACTCAAAATAATAAGGATATTATTCTAAATACACATATTAATATAATAAACGTTACGTTTGTTAAAATTTAGAACCCATCACGTGATAATTGAAACTAATGAATTTTAACGATTTATTACATTCCATGGAAGTTTTAACACAATAACATGCAATTATTCAAAACATAAAATGAAGCATAAGCGTTATTTAATAATAATAATACATTTCGATTATATAATTATACAATAATTACATACTCGTATATCATTTTGTACTTAACAATTTTTTTTTATAATTACGTCTAATTTTTTTTTTTTTACCGTTTTTGTTTTATTTAAAATTAGAATAATACCATCACGTATTGAGTTCTATTTATTATATAATTTGTTTATATGTTTAATTAATCGTTGTTACATAATATACTTATTTCAAATAAAAAAATTGTTATGTTCTTTAAAAACAAATTATTCAATCTAATAATACAATTGTTTTGTTCTATAAATATTGTCACTGAGCCATACTCACATACTATATTTTAGTGAAAACTATTGATTTCCTTAACATACTATATAAAGGTCAAATAGGACACATTACTCGTAATATCATGTACCATTCACAGCTGATGTTCAATGTCTCGAACTAATTTATATACAATACAATACAATACAATTTCTATTTTTATTTTTTTTATTTAAAACCATATTATACAATATATTGTATAATTGAATTTCATTTAGATTTAGACTATAATACTCTGTTGTAACTTGTAAAAATAATCTAAACATCTCGTAATTATTGTTTACGCCCTTTAACCCATATATTTTTTTTTATATTTAATACCTACATAACTTTTTTTATTAAAAATTAAATTTTTAAAAAATTTTATATTAGTTGAAAATTTAAACGATTATTAATTTACATTCTGACTAACGTTAAATTTGAATTAATGATGAAATAGTATATAAATTATATAGGCATTGTATAATTGTGTAAATAATAATATTTTTTTATTACTAGGAATGTATTTACCGAATTTCGAATAAATTAATATAAGTTACAAAGACAGTTTCGAATTTTATTTGTTAATGTATAAAGGAGAATTTTTTATCAAAAATAAATATTATATATAGGTATACAATGTAATGTACACACTTAAATGTCATACAATCATTCGTCGCCTGACGACAGTGCTTCTGAGCCAAAGTGGCAATTGTTTACAATCATTCCAAAATTAGATAATATAAGTACCTAGGTACAACGATTATTTCAAAATCATCTATTTAATTTCAACTATTAAATATAATTTAATTTTGTCGAAGGCTAAATAACAATGGTAATATTTACAATTGAGTAGGTATCCGAGTGGAAACTACTGGGAAGGTAAATAAATGTATTAAGTGAATGTTTACTTTTAATATGAATATTATTATACTTTTTTTTAATAATATTCACCATATTATATTCATTAGTTATGTAGTGTAATTTACTTATATTATGAATAATAAGTAATTATTTTGATAATTACACAATAACGGTTTTTCGATATTTATAATAATATTAAGGAATAAAAATTAATAACTCAATAAATTACATTAATATTGCTAAAAACTTAACTATATTAAAAAATAATAATGTATTAATATGTATGTTTGATATATATATAAAGAAATTTGAATTTTTATTTTTCTATTATTACTAATATGCATTAACGGGAAGATTAATTAGATACTTCAAATTTTAGTATAATTATTTTGACCGTGTAATGGCATATTATCAGATTACAGAAAAAAAAAAATATGAATAAAAAATGAAAAATATATTGTATTATATTGTTAAATAATTTTTTTTTTTTTAATTAATGGAAAAAGGAATAACATTATTAAAATTGTAATTGGAAAAATATAAAATATACATTAGGTATATATAATTAAATGAGCTTTAAAATTAAAATTATACTTTATAATAAGAGTAGTTTTTTTTATGATATAAAAATATCACCGTTCGTGTTTTCAGGATGTAAGATATAGGTATTTCAATTCTGAAACAATTTAAACTATACATATAACTATACCTACTGGTTAATGTGTTTTGTATTGAATTTCTATTTAGGTAGTGCTGTAGTAGGTACGAAGAAAATGCTTAGGTATATACGTGATCGAATCCATTTGAATATTTAACAATACATAGGTATATTGAAATGTATTTCTAAATACTAATATTTTATGAACTAAAACGGTATAAATATGTATTAACATAACGTAAGGTTTATTTACAGAAACATTTAAATTTTGTTCAATCATTAATATTAAGAAAACAACGTATTTTTTCATTTTGTTTACTCTTACTTTATTTTTTAAAAAGATTGGGTTTAATATAAGACACTAGACACATTATAAAACGTATAAATTATTAAATTATATGATATTATAATATTATATAATTTAATTGATATTAATAAATAAAAATACAATTAAACTATGATAATACAATTTTTATAAAGAATCGACATGAAACTTATTTATTTATATTAAAATCATCGATTTAAAATTGGTTTTTATATGAATATGAAACAAATAATACAATAAATTGTTACAGTTATGATTTGTTTAATAGAACGTCATAAACTTAGTAAGATTTAAGTTAGAAATTATTATAAATAGTCAGACATGCCTATAGCTATTATTATTTTGTATTATTTTTCGTAACAAAAAGTGGAATTTATAACATAAATAAAACAATTATTTTTAATTTAATACACTTTTATTTAGATATACTCGTACATAATAAAAATATGAATAATTTATTTTTACAATAACAGTAGGTAACTAAAAATAATTATTACTTGCCCATTATAATTTAAGAAAAAACGTATTTTTTAAAAAAAAATATTGCTTTTTTATTTTATACTATAATATATTTATATATTAAACTATAAATAAAAAATAGCCTTTTTATCTTATAATATATACGAGTATTATATATTACATATAATATATTAGTTAAAATAGCATAAGACATAGCATTGCATTCGATTTATTTAAAAGTAATTATTTATGTTACTATAATAGTTAATTAATTTTCAGAATATTGAAAATATTAAAAAATCTAATATAATTTTGCTAATTGATATCGGCCTGACGCAGCATAGAAACATACTATATTTTTTTTTTTTATATTTAAATTTATATTGCAAAATAGTAAATTTATTATTATAAAAATTTAATAAGTACTATAAATTTTAAAACCCATAAAATTTCTCAAAAATAAATAAAAATTAAATTAAACCAAACATCACATTATATTTTATAGAAATTCGTTTGTATGTAAATATGATTAACGAATGATACCTATTTAAGAACTTCTCTTAAAAATAAATTAGAACATAAAAGTTTAAATTTCACGACGAGATAAAATATATAATACCATATCATAGTATTGTGAAAATAAACAATATAATATTATTGATACTTCTAAAATGTTATATTCATGGAATAGTTTGACGTGGTAATTAAACATTATAATAATTATTCTCAACATAATTAATGTGAGTATTAAAAAGTAGTAATTTAGTATAATAAAAACAAAACATAAAACTTTAAACTATAGAATTCTTGACCTAAAAGATTTAATGTTCGTATTATTATAATATTGTAAGAACTTAATTAATGTCTATTTAAAACGCCAACGAAAAAAAAAACATAAATTAACATTTATGAATGCAATATACACATTTTACTAATCAATATTATAATTTACCAGATTTATTTAATTATTAAATGACCTGGTAATTGTGTGTCCACTATTTTAAATTTCGACATCGACACGATAATCAAAATATTATACACGTATATATACAATACAAATATCGTACAGGAGTCTAGGTGAAAATATTAGGTATAGGTACTGCAGTGTATATATTATACGAAAATAATTGCAATTTTTTTCAAAAATTATGCTAGACGGGGCCTTTACAATATTTTGGGGGAACTTATTAAATGGGAAAAATATAACGCGATTTAACCAAAACAAACATTATTCTGCTCGGTCATTTTGCTTAAAATATCATAAGATTATAATATAAAATATAGTTTTAACGATATCGGACGATGTATACCTATATAATATTATTTTTATTGTACTCACGTTGGCGTTGAGAATCGACGGGCTTTTCTTGTTGGTCATGATGATAATAACGATATATTATATTATCCGACCAGAGTCGGCGTGTTCAATGATAACGCGGTCGCCCGGTCGAAACGTACACGAAAATATTCGAACGAAAACTGAAAATAAATACAACGATATGCAATCGAACGACGTGTCGGATATCGATTTCGTGTGTGTACGATAATTTTACGTGCAATCCGAGAGTTCGTTGAAAAACGGCGAACAAAAAACAAAAAAAAAAAAAGTATTCGGTCGTTACGTGATGCGCATTTCAGTAAAACAAATCTCGGAAGTGGACGTTACTCGACGAGAGAATATTCGTACACTTAATATTATTATAGAGATTTATAGTCGTATTATTCGTGTCTGCGGACGCGTGTGCGCGCGTGCGATGCAGGTCCGTAAAAATAGACCGATAAATATAAACTTTGCGCGCCTTTAGGTATTCGGGGACCGCGTCGAAGAAGACGTCCGACCGCTGCGCGACGCCGATCGCCATCGCAATAATAAAATAATTATATATAAAAAAAAAAAAACTTGAATGCCCGAAATCGTACGCCTCGTGTAACAATCGGCTGGCGATCAAATCGTATCCAACAATATATCGGTCTGCGGACGAACAACTCGAATTTACAAGATTTTTAACCGTTTAAATTCCGCGTATTATATAAATATATATTAAAGAAACCTTGGGAAATTAAAATATGTATCGATGATCGTGTCTGTATTTTGATATAATAATTTACGTTTATGTTTTTCCCCCCGACCTCATTTTTTATATAACGTTACAAAACACTGCTGTAGCATACGACATTATACGCATTACGCATTATATTAATATTATGCGTTGTAAAGTTTTAAAATTTAAAAATTTAAATAGAAGATAATTTCGTGTAGCGACGAGGAAAAGAGTATCTAAATAAGCGTTTAATACGAACTTTCGGTTTAATATCGTGTTGTACGTGAATTTAGATGTTTCATTAATATAATATACTTTTGGTATAATATCGCGTCAAAATTTATACTATAGTTAATATTCATATATATTTAAAAAAAAAAATGAAATATAGAAAAATTAGACATCATATTCGTTTTGGCATAATGCATAAGTAAAATCACTAAAAAATTGTAAAATTATAAATTTATCATCAAGAATTAATATATTATATATTTATAAATATTTATAAATTATAGATGAAATATATACAAGTTAGTTTATAGTATATAGCTGTATTTAAAGACGTTATATATTGGTAATACATAAAACATATCGTGTTAAAAATGACTAAAATGATTGTAATAAAAAAACTGGTATATTTTCCGCCAGACTTTACTTATGGTGTGTATTTTACAATCGTATATAATATTACAATTTATTATTACAATGTAATTTCTACAACACTGGTAAAATGTCGGTTTGACTGACATTTAAAACGAAAATTACGATTACTCAACGCCAAGTAGATGTACGTACATGAAATTTTAAACGTTGATTGACAATAAGTTTTTTTTTTTAATATTTATGATTAATGAAATAACATTAATAATAATAATAATAATATATACTTCTATATAACGCGTCTAATGCAAAATATTTTTATGAAAACGAAATAGATTAAACAACATTAAAACTGTTTATCTTATTTTTTATATATACGTAAAACATTAAAGTAATAAATATTTAAAAATTTACATTTTTTTTTTTTTTTTTTTTATGTTCATTCTTTTATATTATACATTGTGCAATAATGAACACTAAAACACGTTTTTAATAAGAATAAGTAATACAAGTAATCGTTTCGACATTTTTAATCGTGACACAATACGAGTACGAGCTAAAAAAAAAAAAAATATATTATTGCTATTTTATACAGTATAAAGAAAAATTGCGTTAAGTGTATCCGGTCCAAAAATGTCCCCTTTTTATCGATCGTGTACAATGACGTAAATATCATCCAACTTAATCAAAATTATAAAATTTTACGTAGTTTATTTTTTATTAATGCATCGCAGACTTAAGTACTTTGTATACATGAACGACATTATATTAATGTGTGTAATAACTAATAAATAAAATATACACACATCATCACATACATTAAAATAAAACGGATATTTTATTAATTCTACGTAGTTACGTTTAGGTATATTATTATACTTTATAAAAAATTAAAAAGAAATCGAATTTTACTTAATGGATCAAACACGCTCGAATATGGGGATCATATATTTACATATTATACGTTTTATCAAATTACAAACGGGATATACCTTTAAAAATAATACGATATTATCTATATAATATGATACAAAAAAAAAAAAAAAAAAAAAAAAACGATAATATAATCCATTAAACCGCGGGTATAAATAATAAAAACAGACAACATTATAATGTAAATACCTAAAATTTATTATGTATTCAACGTTATTCGTCCATATAATATAATATTCGTACCCATATAACATGTGGGGAAGTTGTTGTGTTTTTATGTAATACGCGTATCTTTTATTTTATTATACGCACATTAAATTCGAAATATTGCGTTCTATATATAATATGATACGTTCGACGTAAAATAAACTTTTTTCTATATAATATATCGGATGTAGGTATACACTGTTGCTCCTAAACGCGTTACATAATATTATATAATATCATATAGATTTTATTAGTTTCAAGGTCGTGTCCGATGATACAGGGTTAATTTTTGAGGGTTGAAAACTTGAATCCGTATATATATTAAGATATATATTAATACACGTTAAACGAATAGAAAAATTAATTGCGTATAAAAAGAAAGAAAAAAAAATTATAAAAATTTGAACCTTCAAATTCGTCCATTTTTTTAAATTTTTTTATATACCTACGTAAATTATTATTATTCGGTTATATATAAGACGAGAATACGCCCAAATTCATAATATTACACACAGAAATGCATTAATTATTACTCGTATATTATACGTTAACCGGTAATATTTTTATAATTCAACACGTTCCTCGCGGTAAACGTCATCGTGTCTAAATATATAATATTAGTGTTTGGTACATCATATCACTCGTCGCGACGTCGTCACTTTATATGGGCGAAAACGCAAAAATTTACTAACGAATTTTTTTCAAATAACAATATGATAATCGAATAAGAACGAACTTTATATTATATTCTGCAACTTTGAAAAAACGCATAAAACGCTCCACGCCCCGAAACGTCTATTAGGTATAATATACGTATATCGTGCATTTATCGACCGTCAGCAAATAATAATATGGGGTGAGGAGTATTTTTTCAAATGTCAATAATAATAATAATAATTATAATAAATGACGACTGATATTAAAACGCTATATCGTCCGCTGGCGTATATATACAGGACGATCGGAATGTTATATATATAATTATTTTATACACGAAAAACGCAACGGACTATTGATACGATATTCGTATTTTATATAATATTATAAATTCGATAATCGTACTGTATACGTAATATAATATTATAATATTATATACCGCGTGAAATATGTTTTTAAATTTTCAACGATTATTTTGACTCACTTTTTTCGGCTTTTCCGGTTCTTGTTCCATACCCGAGAGTCAGAGCAACTGCGTACCGTATTTCATACCGTAAACGTTATCAATGTTCCATATAATTTGCAATTAAAATTTACATAACATATACGAAATTATAAATATATCGTCCGTATGATAATATTATGACGTATAGACGCGACGCACGCGATCCGATGGCGCGTGTATGTTGGAACGACGTGAAAAAATAAATATAAAAGAAGAGAAAAATATATAAAATTGTAGGTATGTGATATGCCCGACGCGAATATATTGCCACACCGTCGGACGATGCGCGCACCGCGTCCTGCGAAGAAGCGCCGCCGCCGCCGTCGTCGTCGGTGATCGATCCCGGGAAACGATAATACCGCGGCGGGGCGATCGCGATGAGGGGAAAGATGAGATCTCTGCGGTTTTCGTCTACCCCTCCATACCAAAGCCGTTTCGTGACCACGAGGCGCCGGTACGTCTGTCGACGGTCATTAATTCCGACACAAGACTCATATTCTATATTGCAATATAAGGTATACCCATAATATTATTATAATAATATGTCATATTATATTCTCATAGAATTATAAAATAATAATTTTCACAGCGAGTATATAACAATAATAATAATAATAATAATAATGATGATGATGATGATGATGATGATGATGATGATGATAATAATAATAATAATGATAATAATAATATTCTCACGAAATATATAATTATGGAATTTAATGAAAAGATATAACGGACACGTGGCGAGACACGCCATCAAATATCAATACACTACATAAAATTTAATAACTAATACTATTTACTATAATATATTTATATGTTATATATACCCGTGTCTGAGCTTATGACAGGATTAATCAAAACGGATTGGTTTTGGTTTTACAACCACCGTCGTTGAATCTTTTTCTCGTTTATAACATCCCGATTGGCGATTTTCAAATCATGACAACCTGATGGCTATAATTTCATTTTTATATAATACACAATATTATATTATATATACGACGGTCGTAATAAACAGAATAATTTATAGTTTATTTAAAAGTTTTTCGTGATTTCGAGTGTATTTTTCTATAATACATAACATTTTTTTTTTTCACCTGGATATTATATATTATTATTATAATTATATTTTTTTAAACTTTCGGCGAAGAAAGGTTAAATTTCCTCGTAAATATAAATTTATAAAAAACAAGGATATTATATAAAATAACGTTCCACCGCGATGACTTTTTAAACGATTCCAATGTGTAAATAAATCAAATTCGTATGTGTAACGCGGGTGATAAAATACGGAATTATTTCTGGATAACGGTTAAATTTTTTGTAATTTATATTCAAGAGTTTTATATAACGCTTAATAATAACTGACAGTGAATGGTTAACCCATTTTTTTATTATTATTATTATTATTTAGAAATGGCAAATATCGATTTGTTTCATTTTATTTTATTTTTTCTTTTTGCCTTAAGGTATTTTATATACGTTTAACCGATGCAATATAAATCGCATATTTATTATTTACTGTATAATTCTAAACATAATATAAGACATAAATACGATGCGTATCATCCGACTATTACCCGTTTGCAATAAAATCATTAAAAATATAAACAGTCAAACTTACAATATTACAGTTGGATTATTTCATTTGTTTAATCATTTTAACCATTTATTTTTATTATTCACCACGCAGAATAATGATATATAAAAATTAAATACTTAATCATATAAATATACTGAGGTGGTGTGTGATTAAAGATTAAACAGACGGATAATAATAATAATATTACAAAAAAAAAAAAAAAAAAACACCGAGGGTTTGATTCCGGGGTCGTATATTTCCTTCAAAGTTCAACGCCTACCTTAAGTATAAAAATAAAAAAAAATATTATAACGATCGTTATATACGAGTGCATTGAAACACACGTTAACAAACGCGGGTGAGAATTTTCGCTTATTTTTAAATATTATATTTATTCCGTATAATATAAAGTATATGTGTATATTACACGCGGGTGTATTTCGTAAACAAAAAATAAGGGTAAGGTAGCAAGATACCAAACCCCCGACGTATATACGCACAACTCGAAAATTGTGACTCGTTAAACACCCTGTATAGGCAATTAAATATACGTATAACGGACGCGTCTATACTACCTACACCTGATCGTTTAAAAACGCATTATTGCCGTTTTGACTTTTAAATACACATTAATAACAATATAAAACAGACGAATGGCATTGATCGCAGAGTCCGGTTGATTATAAGTATAGACTCGGTACTTTATATAACTGTACCTCCGTCCATATCGTTCGTGTTATTATTACAGTCCATTATTATATAAAAAGGCCGAGTGAGAATAATAATAATTATGATTTAATGTTTTTTTTATTATTTCTGCTTTAAGGTGAATAAAAAAAAATAACTTTCGTTATTAGGTAGTTAAATTCCTTACGTCGACGACTAATGTAGAAATAGGTACCTATATCATTTGAGTGTATAAATTTAAAAAAAATACTCTATTTCGTATTATATAGGTGAGGTATAATAATATGTGAATAATATTTATCGACGATAAATTAAAATCGTATAAGTACATAAAATAAAATACATATTTATCACAGTATACCCCGTTATTATACGTATACAACTCTCTCTCTCTCTCTCTCTCTCTCTCTCTCTCTCTCTCGCTGTCTTCCTCTTTCGTTATCCACACTAAAGTTGGTTTATACAGCATTATTTCGAGTATTTTTTTCTGCGTTATTGGTCAGTGGCTTAGGTTCCATGATTTTCAATTCGACATCTTTAACATAACTTAATTGATTCTCGTTGTTCTAGAACGTCCCGTGCTTCATTTGCCTTCTATATTTGTCCTTCCAATATTCTGTGGTGTATAATTGCTATTCGTGAATGTGCCCGATAATTATTATAATGTAGTCTCCGATTTCTTTTCCAGACATCTTTATTCTGCTTTGTTTTGTCACCCAATTGGCCAAATCGCTAGACCGCATATAAATTATCCACACACTTTAATATTAATCGTTTTCTCGCGTGCATACACTCATCATCTTGCGGAACGCGTAGCAATTTATTACGGTTCATAAACGCGGTTTTCACCTGAGATGTCTTAAATTTAACTTCCTTAGTGCCATCTTTGATAGGTAATTAAACTGTCCAGGTAGATACCTACCTATATTTTATAATTGTTTAATACGAAAATTTAATTAAATATCTTTCCCTCACAGTTATAATTCATATTTTTTAAACTAAAACCTGTATTAAATACGTATAATACGATAATGAAAAGTCTGCAAGTCCATATACAGATTAGTATACCTATTATACCTACATACCTATAGATATCGAAATATGAAGTATTTAGCTTATCGATAAAACACTCGGGACAAAAATATCACCGGCTTCTTTAAAACAAAAAAAACTAATAAAATAATAATAAGAGAACTGCCATAGTTGAACATCACTGAATTCTGCTAATATAATCATCGGCCGACGATATTAGTTAAGGTCTTGCCTGGCACGATTCGTCTGTCTGGAACGATTTTCTTCAAAGTTTATTCCCAAAAATATTTTTTTAGACGCGTAAATTGCATTTGCAAATTAGTAGGTATACGTAAAAGGAGGTCTAGATATTTCGTAATTTATTATTAACTAATAACTGTTACATAATAATTAATAATATAATATGCAATGCATTTTCTCATTTACGAAATAACACGGCGTGTAGAAATAAAACCTGTAAACCCTATTCATATTGTATATGCCATATACGATATACCTACCTCACAACCCCATTATGGCCCTACAATTATTATTTCGATGGCAGTCCCTCGGTATAATCATATCGAACGCGAAACAGGGTAGACACACAAAACAACAATAACGCGTATAGCCATAAAAATTAAAATGGTTAGTTCCACGAGGGAAATGAATAAATGATAGAATACAAAAACGAATCGAAGACATAAGTGGATTTAAGACTGAAACTTTAATAATGCGCTAGACAATATAGTAGATACCTCCCTAGTTATTGTTATACAATATTCAATACGACAGTCAATAGCGACGTGTAGAAATCTTGCATACGTGTTATGGTTCAGAATTAATTTAATTCGACTTGTGCACTATAATAATGTAAATGATAAAATATATAGGTACCTACTTGTCGTTTTCTAACATATAAATTCTATATTTATTTCGTTAAGCAAATTTTAAGTCTTATAATTTATGTCATATTTGTATATGTCATTAGGTTTATGTATACCGTTTTATATTTTGTGTTTAGGTATCTTTATTTTATATGTTTGTATACCAAATACAAATTATTAAGTATGAGCTAATTAAGTTAAGTAATTACTTTTTCTAATATTCAAATAATGTCTTATAACAATTTACACTGCAAACAAATATAGATTTATATTAATTTATAGTAATACAGATATCTAAACTAAGATAAGAAAAAACTGAAATTTTAATTTTAATTAATATGTCACATATTGTCAATTTATTGTGTACATTATGAACATAATATTATGTCCTTGAGGAAGGTAGGTGAAATATAAAGTTTTTTTTTTATTGAAATCAATAATTAATTATTAATATAATATTAAGAAACTTTGTCTTTATTAACAAAATATGTATAATTATATTTTACTTAGAATAGGTCATAATCACTAATAAAAAAAACATTAAAATTTGTAAAAGTATTATTACTTTTTGTCACAACACACTTCATGATAAAAAACAAGCTTGACTAGATAAAGAATTGTGGTATACAATTTACATCATATTATATTCTATAGTGTTTATTCTGGATATAATATTAAAATAAAGTTTGATAATATTATAGTTGCGTGCATAGAATATAATCTATTCATCAACCAGTAATTTTTTACATATTTAAAAAATAATCTTTGACATTGTTAACTTTTTTTTAATAATAAAGCTTTTTATAAAGTTTGTATAAAGCTATTGATGTTTTGTTATAAATTTACAAATAATAATTATATAGGGCAATATTCAATAGTTTAAGCATTAATTCTTTTATTCTTTTTATATCGAGATACATTTACAAATTTGTTTGACATGCTATTTTGGTTTAACTTGGCTTTTCTTACATCTAATAATACATCTGAATCGGAATCGGTGTCAGATAATTCTAAATGTGACATTGAACCTAAAAATGAAAACATAGTACAATTATTATGTAAATAAATAATAAATATAAAAAAGGACAAAATAAAATTAGTTTTACTTTTCATTGAATGATTATCTTCATCAATTCCAACCAATTTATATTTTTTTATCTTTTGTTTAGTCATACAAATCCGATTACAGAAACAAGCAATGCTCCAAAAACAAACCACTGTAGTTACAAACATTGCAACTAATATGATGACAACATATAAAATACTCCATTCTATTTATATATAAATATATACAAAAAATACAGTTAGAAGTTATTTAAAAATATTAAATTATTAGTATTTTATAATTTTAACAAATTAAAGTTAATTGCTGACATAAAAACAAAGAAAGATATTGAATTAAATGTAGATTATTTAAATACTATTACATAATATATTGGTATTAAGATCAAAATATTATTTAATTCTGTATTATTTATACAAACCACAATTGGATTCACCATCTCCAAATAATGTCCTATATAAATTATGCATCCAAAATGCTTCACAAACACATACACGTGTCTCTTCCTCACATATTCCATGTCCTATATTACAATAATAATTATAAAAATTAAAAACAAACGTATTATAGATGTAGAATATTTTAATAATTCTGTATCATAATAACAAACCTGAACAATTATTTTGACAAACTGTAGTTTGAATATTGTCAACTGATAGTTGTAGAAGAGAAGAATCTTGTTTCAGTTTAGCTTTTAACATAGAAACTACATCTGGTCCTGGAAGTGTTTTATTTTTATTGTCATCCACAAAGAAATGTAATTGTGCTCTTTTAGAATTTTGTTCTTCGGTCCATTTTCTGACCTTTAATTGACTACCAGTTGGTAACAACATTCCTAATTTTAAAATTACTTCATCTGCTTGATTTTGTGTTAAACGACTCGCTTCAATATAAAGAGTCAAACTTACAATAGACTTTGCAATTGGATCTAAAAATTAATTACGGATTAACATAGAATTGTAATAATTAATAAATTAATTTTACCAGGCTTAACATTTACTGAAACTGTATCTTCACTTGAAGCTCCTTGGTCATCAGTTACTTTTAAACGGAATACATATCTTCCTTCGACTATGTCTGTTACCTAATCAAAAATACATTTTAAATTTATTATGGCTATATATTACAAGTATATATAAAAACTACATATTATATAATTTTTATAAATAAATCTACACACTATTAAAACAGGTGAATGGTCTGAATTTAATATTATATGGCCAGCTGCTAGAGAATTCGGTTCACGAGTCCAATCCCATTTTATAATTGCTAAATCATCCCATGACAATGACCCATTAAGAACAATTGCACTTACAGGTAACACAACTGTCTTGTCTCCACCAGCATTAGCTTTTGGTGGTGTATTTTTATCTAAAAAATGTATATATTATTTATTTATTTATGTAATGTAAAAATATTATTGAAAAATAAAATTTAATAAATCATAATATTCAAATATTAAATTTTTTAGAAATAAATTAAATACACTTGATTATACAATTTATAATAAATTATTAAATAATAAAAATAAAAATGATTATATTTATAATTTACAAATGTTGTTATTATTTTTAACTATATTTTAGAAGTGTTAACTTTAATATTAAAATGTACACTTACACATTTATGAATTTATGATTTATCAATCATTGAGATATCCTAAAATAATTTACTGATATATATATTTTACATCATTATTAAAAAAATGTTGTCTTAATAAATTTTAATTATATTTGTTAAACATCAAAACTTAATAGTAATTACATAAAAAATGTAATCTTTATAAATTTTATATATATTGAAAAAATGTAATATTACATATGTATTAAAAATGTAAAATTAATATATAATAAATGAACTTAAGAGGTTATGAAAATATTTAAAGTAAATATTTGTTTTTAAATTGTACAAATGCAAATAATAAATATTATACTAATGAGAAAATACTTCAAAATAGTATATTCTTTATTTTTTATTTAGTAATTAGATACTTACTTTGATTAACTGTGATTTCAACAATATCAGATGCATTATTACCATTTCCATCAGTAACAGTTAATCCAATTACATAAATACCTTTGGTTAGCTCAGTGACATTTGTTTTAGACTCATTAACTTTATTGAAATGAACATTTGATGGACCACTATAATATTTTTAAATATATAAAAAAAAATATTTAAAATAATAATAATGCATGTGTAAATTTTTTATACCTAATTTGATACCAATTCCATTTTTCTATTCCAATATCATCATTACTTTTTGAACCATCAAGCCATGCCCAAGTCTGAGGCAGAGATAAGGTTAAATTTTTACCAGCAATCGCTAGAATAAAAAAAAAAATCAATGAAAATGTTATAATAAAATATAAATGTTGAAATTAAAAATAAACTTACCAATAGGAGGTTTATTTGTTGGTGGTTTGACAAATACATGTACTTCAGATGGACTTGATGTTTGATTTGCATTATCAGTAACTCTCAATACAAATGTGTATAAACCCTCTTCTAAATTAGATAACCTAGGATATGGTGTACGGGTATCCTAAAAGATTTTTAAATATTTAAATATAATAAATTTACTATATAAAAAAACATATAATGTATTTACTTGAATATCAACAGCTTTATTTTGATCTGAAGAACTTTTTGTCCATTCCCAAGCAACAATACCATGATCATCTGTGCTTAAACTTCCATTTAAAGTCACATTTTTTACTGGTAAATAAACAACCATATCTTGACCGGCATTTGCTTCTGGTGGATAATCAGGTACTCGCATAACGGTAATATTAGCTGTAGTTGAATCAGTAGCATTCCATGCATCCATAACGGTCAATCTTAAATATGAAAACAATATTAATTTATAAACATAATAATTTTTAAAAAATCACATTATAAATTATATAATTAATAATAATAATTATTATTATTATATTAATATAGGTTGGTACATATAGTATTAAAGTTACTTAACTTCAAAAATATTATTTGTCATTCCTATTTTTTTTTTTTTTTTTAAGTAACAAAAATAATTAATAAATCAAATGACTTATTACTTAAATGTATAGTTTCCAGGAATTTGAAGATCATTTAACTGCAGTGTAGGAGTATCTGGAGGTAAATGTGGTCTATAACCTAATTGGCCTTTTTGTAATTCCCAACGCCAATGTACAATACCAGTATCATCACGGCTACTTGAACCATCCAGCACTGCTACTGTATTAGGTAATTTTACCACCAATGATGATGGCAATATTACAGCTTTTGGAGGTGTATTAATTCTTTGCGCTTTTTTAAATAAAATTAGTTTTAATATAAATTTTTTTATAGCTATTCGTACATATTTTATTATAGGAACTTACGTGGTAAGACCGTGACATTGGCTTGCGTTTCTCCAAATGCACCTGTGCCTGTAACAGTCACTTTAAACATATAAAGACCTTCAACTAAATGAGAAAGTTTTAATATGCTTCCATTTTGATCGTTCATTGATACAGTTTGGCCAGATCCCTGAGTTTTTGAAATTAAGGACCATTCATATTGATAACTATGGCCTGATATGCAATTCAATAAAACAAATTAAAATTAATTTATTTAAAAATAAAATTAATAACTACCTACATACCTGTATTATCAGCTGGTACAGTATAAGCAGAAAGTGTAGCTTCATTTTCAGGTAATCTTAACGTTTTAGACAATACTGATACAACTATATGTTTTATCTCTGGTGGTTTTTGGGATTCACTTTCAACTAATACCTAAAAATTAAAATCATTTTAAAATATAAAAAATAAAGATATAAACATTTTTTAATTACTTTTTTAAAAGTATCAAATTGTTGTTGTTCTGGGATAACATTATTTGCTTCATCGATATCATAACCTGAAATGTTTAATCCTATTCCTATGGTACCAGTATTTGATAAACAGAATTTCTTAGTTTCGTCCAATTGAAAACCATCAGAACAAACACAAATACCAATTTGGGAATCACATAATTCATTATCTGTACAATCATTGTTAGATTCACAGACTTTATCCAATGAGTATACTTTGTCTTCTTTGACATCACTAATTAAATAATCAAATAATAAATATCAAATTTATTTGCATAAGATTAATCAAAATTATATTTACTCTGGATCCAATGAATTGCCTCCATCTAATACATCATTCCAATATTTTGCAGGTGAAACAGGAGCAACCAGAATCATTTTAAAGTCTAAAAGTGATTTAGCATAAACTGGTATACAGTCCTCATTTGTTTTACATGACAGCTAATACAGAAGAATAAAATAAAGTTTCATAGTTAGGTATATTATAATAATTTTTTTTGTAAAATAACAAAATAACAATTAATATATTTAGTGCAATATAAAATAATTTATAATTATCAATAATATTTCCCAATCATAAATTTAATTAATAAATCCAGGTCAGCCTGGCACAATTGGTTCAAAGACAATACTTCTGAAGTACTAATTCATAATATAATTAAATTTTACAAATAAAATATCAGCTAATTTGTATTACTAATTTACTTATTTTCAAGTACTTAGTCACTTATAAAAAAATTTTAAGTTATAGATTAACACTGTATTAAATAAATATTTATTGATACCTAATAATCAACTGTTATTAATTTATTATCTTCCTTCAATACATATAAGTAAAATGTCATACCGTAAAACAATCATTTTTATGCATGAACACGACATTACAATCATCAGATTCACAGCACTTAACAATGCATCCATTGAACGTAACATTTTGAATTTTTTCATAAGTTCCAGCTCCTTCATTGCCTGAAATTTTTACCATCAAATATAAATATTTAATTATTAAATGTTTAATTAGAATAATTTAAAAACAGCACTTACTCAGTGGCCTGTAACCGACAAATACCCAAGGATAAATTTTTGGACACAAATCCTTGCGATTGCGCACACTACCATAATAACCTGGGCAAAATATGAACACTAGTAGTGTACCCAGTAAGAAATTCTGAGGGTATTTCATATTCCGAATGGTGATTGTAAGACCTTCAAACAATATGGAACAATCCTTTTTTTTCTTTTTTTTTTAATCATAAAGCGACTACATTGAATTTGAATTAGATAATTCAATAAATTAAACGTAGAGAAAACTTTTTTATATTCATGAATGGTGCATTTTATTAATTAATGAAATAATATGAACGATTCTATATGAATATCGTTAAATACTCGCCGTTATTCGTTACTAGTTTACTACCACAGTCCGTCACTTACAAATTACGAAATCCAACTGTTCTTTCCTTCTTTCAGTTCTTCGCTCACAGTCACGCACTCCCCGAATTTAATTTTAATTCAATTTGTTCAATGTTGATAAGATAATGATTAAACGTCGGTGGGCGGTTATCACTATAATATTTTACCGAACGACATAATAATCGATAGACGAATAAACGAAAAACTAATAAAGTTGTCCACAGAATATTAATTTATTATTGCCTATTCCGCTACTCGTATGAAATTTTTTTATTATTAATTATTATTATGTGATTCCACATCCTTTGTCGACCGTCTGTTAACCTTATAGAATTATGATAATTCGTTATCGTGGATTATAGCCTAGTTTTATACACTAATATTTAATATTAATGAACACTTCCAGTGGCGCCCAAACCAATTATTTTGTGTGTAGCAACTTGTCATTTTTACACCACTATGACCACCCACCTATACTTTTTTCATCTCTGAAAATCACTTCTCAAAAATAATCATTTATTATACTATTTAATCCTTACTGAACTTATTTTGAATACAATTTTTAAATTAAAGGAAATAATGAAATATGCTTATTTTAAATTATATTTCTATAACACAAAAAAAAACTAGACAGTTATTATTTATACAGAAAAAATATAAAGGCATTATCTATAGGTAATAAAATTAAATTATTAAGTACTTAAGTAAGTTGAGATTTTAAATAAAGGCTTGTGTTAGCAAAGTTGTCTAGAACTTTATTTTCATCAATTGAAATGTCAGTTTCACATGCTATTAACATTAGTCCATCCAGTCTTTCTGCATTCATTGTACTCCTCAATTTATTTTTAACTAATTTTAATTTTGAAAATACTCGTTCCGGTGTGGCACTAGAAGTAGGTAAGGTTAATGCAATTTTTAATGCAGTGTACAGGTTTGGAAAAATAATATTTAATCCACAAGAATGGCATGTGTTATACAATGATCGTATACTTCCCGAGTTTTCTATTGAATTATTGATAGAACTGCCAGTAATATTTAACTCTTCATTATCACTACTACTGTCATGTTCTATGTCTGATAATAAATAATCATCATTACCATAATTATGAATTTTTTCTGGTAATTTTTTGATGCATTCAAAATTCCAATACTCTTGAGCAAACTGAACATATTCATTTTTAAGTGCTTCATAACATACAAACTGATTGTAAATATTACAAAATTCACTAAATGCATCAGCTGGAAGAGACATAGGTGAATTTTTAATTTCTTGCAAACGTTTTCTCGAAAACAAAGATAAATCTTTTAAAACGCCTTTAGATTTTTCATTAAATCTCTCTGAAATTTGTGTAATAGTTATATCTATAATTGGCAAAAATGTATTTACCTTAAATATTCTATAAGAATCTCCAATAGGTTTTTCTATATATTCATCATCATACTTTCTTTTAATGCGTCTTATTCTAGTTTGTGATAAAGGTGAAATATTATAAATTTTCCCTTGAACTTTGTCGTTTAACTTTCTTATAAAATCTTGAGTATCTTCCATTATATCTTTAAAACTACCATCAAAATTAGACCTTAATGCACTTAAAGTTCTCAAACACTCATTTACACTATTGATTGCACCTAACAAATCAACATCTTTGCATTGTAATATCATATTTAATGGCTCTACAAATTTAAATATTCTTTTAAAAACAAAAGCTGTAAGCAATATTTTTTCACTTAATATTGAATCAAAAAGACTATTCGCTTGACTAATTTCTTTTCGATCACTAGATGTACTAGGGTCCATAAGTTCTTCAAATGTTTCAAGAAGAGCATGATATGTATTTAAAATATTATTTAAAGCATAACTATGTGACATCCAGCGTGTTGTTTCTACTCTCTTTGGTCGACGTATTAATTGATTAGGATACAACAATCTTTGATATTTTTCAAAAAGTGATACTCTATTTTTACTCGAACATATAAAATCATATATAGTTTCAATGACACCAAATAAGTTCACAGCATTTAAACAGCTACTAACTGCATCTGTTACAATAAGATTTAGACGATGTGCCCAACACCACACATATATAGCCGAAGAATTATGCTCTTTAATAAGAGCTTGTAAACCACTATAAGCTCCACGCATATTTGATGCTCCGTCATATGCCTGGCCAACAAGATATTTTTGCCAATTTAAATCTAATTCAGTACATATTTCAGTAAATACTGTTAGAAGATTTTTACCAGTAGTGGATGTAACTTCACGAATAGCAATGACACGTTCATAAACATTGATATTTTTTGTATAACGAACTACTAGTGAAAGTTGTTCTCTTCTAGAGTAATCAAATGTTGTATCTATAGAAATAGAAAAAAAGTTGGTTGATTTTATGTCTTCCACTATTGATGATCTAATGAAATAAGCAACAGAATCTATTAATTGATTTTGTCTTCTCCAAGATAAATAGTTTCTCTTTTTACCATCTGATTCTAATTGTGTTATATATGTGGACATAAGTGGTGAATATTTTGACAAAAGAATTGCTAAATCTTTAAAATTTCCATGGAGTTTTTCATTCCAGCCTTCTCGGTGTCCCCTGAAAGCTAAACAGTGTCTACCCAAATAGATGGTTATATCTATTAAATGCTTAACAATTTCCCTGTTAATTGCAACATTTTTTTTCTGTTTTTCATGTAATAAAGGCAATATTGGTAATGATGCTTCTTTATACATGGCACGGATTGAAGCCGTTATATGAACTTCAGATGTTTCATGAATAAGAATACTACTAGTTCCTCTTGACCAAGTATTAAATCCATTTGTTGTCCACGATGGTTTTGTGTTTCTTCCAAAAAGTATACAATGAATACAATATATTTTGTTTGTTGTTTTCGAATAACTTAACCAATTCCTATTTAATTGTTCACCACTAGGAAGTTTCTTATAGTACCAGGAAGAATGAAATGACCGATTATTTTCAGTTGGAAATTTATGATCCGGAAAATCAGTAGCTGTTGGTTGAGAAGGTCCAGCTTTTAGTATCCAGTTAATAAAATCTTGTGGGAAAATCTTTAAATTACAAAATGTAGCTGGATCATCATTAAATAATCCAATATCAGTATCAATCATATCTGTTATATTTTCTTTTAATGGCAAATAACTTAACACTGAGTCTGTAATTTCCACATCTTTATTTAAATCCATGTTTTCCTTAGTGATTTCTATAAATTTAAGAAATATTTATTTAATAAAAATAGGCCATTAACTGTGATCGTAGTTTTAAAATTTTTATAAATTATTGGTTATTGAGTTGATTTATATGGTAATTAATTTTATAGGTAGGTATACCTATGTTATACATGCATGGTAAAAATATTTTAGTATTACAAATTTGAAATTAAATTAAAATTTTATCAGTGACAGCAATGTATTTGTATTTTGTTTCATTGACATTATTTTTTTGACTATAAAATATTTCATTATTGATATTAATAATATAAAAAAAAAAAAATAATAATAAAAAATAAAAAAAATACCAGACGATTCTTCCATAGAGCAAACTTCTGATTCTTGTATGGGTTCTAGTTAAATAGTAAATAATAAATTCCTTTATTTGGATATATTTTATAATAAATGTGTTTAGTGATACTACGGAACTAAAATAAATAATAAACATACCTTTTATTTCAATGGTACATAGTGATCCTACATCCATATTGATTATTTCATCACTCTGCTTTACTGCTAGATCTAGAATATTCAAAATTGAAAGATATATTTGTCATATAAACAAAATCACTATAGTATACAGTAAGCAAAAATTACAATTTAAGTTTATTATCATATATATTTTTTGTATTGCATTATTTTATATTAGTAAATAGGTACATAGATATTAAATCATAATTATAATTTATAATATATACGAGGTATTATATAATGTACACTATATTATATATAGTGTAATGTGTAAACCTACATTAATTTTATTGAAATATTGTAATTTTTGCTATTGTATATTTTTTTACAATAAAATAATTTTAATATAGAAGAACTAAAATAGTAGTATTAAAAAAATATTATCATTTATTTATACTTATTTTGTACTTACTAGTTTTTGGTGCTGTAATAAAAAAGTCATTAATATTTAGCTTTTGTCTTCTATTATTTTGTTTTTTTCGCTTACAAGCTTCAATATGTTTAGTCCAATTTGAATAATTTAGATTATTTCGTTCACGTTGACAATATTCGCACAATGAATTCATAATAATAAATTAATAAATAACTGATTTGTAAAAAAAAATTATAATTCTTTGAAGCAAACTCGTACACGAAACACGAATGGTAACTCGTATGGTTACTTGTATAGTAATATAGTATATTATTAGTATGACTGTATGAGTGTAATAGTGTATGTAGAGTTGTGGGGATAAAAATTGAACATAATTTATTTACAATTTATATTTTGAGCTATTATTAGATTTTAATTGTTTTTCCCAATTTCCATCTGACGCTTGATTTATCAATAATTACAATACATACCTACAAACATACTCGTACATTATACGGGTATTGTGTCTTAATTCCTAAATAGTAAATATCGTTATTTTCTTTTCATGATAACTCAAGAAATATTAAACTTGAACATTTTATTGGGTATTCACATAGGTACTATACTATAGTATAATATTATTATAAGTATTATAGTATAATATAGTATATACACGTGATAAAATTTTAGAACGATTACGTTAATTTTTCTACAAAATATTGAACTTTGAATTATTTCTTAAAATTTTCGTCTTCTTTCCATAATGTTTGATAATATTAGCAATTGTGACTTTGTGAGTTTTAAGATCTAAAAATGTTATTGTATTATCCTCATGTTGTCATGTTGATTAACGTGTTACTAAAATATTAGAAAAATCTGAAGTCTCAAATCTCAATTTCTTTTCTGTTTAACGTGGAAATTTTTAGTGTAATTAAAAATCTATATTTTTTTATTTTTATGGCAACTGAAATTTTAATAAAATGGATTTTTATATTTCACTATCACTCAGAAAATATTGAACTTAGAGACTTGAAAATTTTATTGGGTGTTTAAATAGGTAATATACTAATGTATCATTATTGGGGCTAGCTTTTCTTTTTTTTTAAAAATTCAAATATTTTATATTTTAATAATTGGACATTCATTCACTATTCACACAATACAATCCACCCAAAACCAAAATATAGGTTAGATATAATACTGAGGCAGTGGCCAGTGAGGCGAAATGCTCTATCAAATTATTAAATTAATTATCAGACGTTACTGGATTTTTAATGATAACAATTTTAATATTAATAATTGCAGTGTATTATTATAAGTAAATTGTCATGTTTCTTATGCCATGCATTAAATTTATCTTTATTTGAAGGCTATATAATATTAGTATTATAATATTGAAATCATACCTTAAACTAGGTTTATTTCGGTGACCACCCACCCAAAATCATGTGTAGCAATTGCTACATATAAAGTATGGTTTGGGCGCCACTGAACACTTCACTATATTATTTATACTATAGTTCACTATAATATTTTATTTTTTCATAGATAAGATATTCAAGCGAAACCAACTGCTCAATAAATATTAAATAGTAGTATAATCTCTTTTCTATGGTACTATAGTACTAATAAATAATATACCCAATAAATTAAATATTGCAATGGCAAAATATTTTAATAAATATAATTTTTTCATTTTCCTATTTAAATGATAGATGACATGACATAGATCAGATGATGTTATATTGTTGTAATGTTGCACCTATAATATTGACGCATTTTTTTTATTTTTGTGTTAACCGATACATTTACGTAATACCTATTATGTACATCACATTTAAGTAGTAAGATAGAATAAATATGATAGTCTATTTAACATTTAACGTTTATTTTTCATACCTGATTTATAAACTAAAGTCAACAATTAACAATTAACAATTTACCATACGGCATACATAATTTAGTAATTTTTATTTATTTTCTTACATAATGAATATATTTTTATTTTAATAAATTAACTTAATTATTAAATATTTTCAATTGCAAATAGAAATTTACCACATTTATACATTCGAATACTTAATTACATAAGAAATTACTACCAAGAGTACCAATTACCATATTATATTTTTTATAATGACTACCTAGGTTCCTAGGTATTCAACCTAAATAAAATTTTAATTTAAATAAAAATGTAAAATATTCCCAGGGAATATAATATAATAGTTTTTATTCTCTTTGATTATTTTATCATTTATGGTTCATACTATAACCACATCACGGTAACCATATTCTAGGTCCTCCCCCATCAAGCTTTCCGATCAAACTATCAGAGTGGATTGATGATTTTGATAACCCATTCTTTTTGAGTTTTCTAATATTCTGGAAAACGCGTTTTTACATTATATTCAAGAAAATATCAACTCGAAATATTATTTTTATTTATATAAATAAAAAAATTAAATTAATTGTATTGTAATTTCTATTTCTATTTGAAATATGCCGAAGAATAAAGGTAAGTAGCTATTAAAATCAGTATTGTTGTCTGTTGGTTACACAAATTATTTTTGTTTTATCTCAATAATTACTATTGTTTTTTTTTCGCGCCCTTAGGAAAGGGAGGTAAAAATCGTAGACGTGGTAAGAACGAAAATGAAACAGAAAAGCGTGAATTGGTTTTTAAAGAAGACGGTCAAGGTAATGTTTAATAAATTGTCATTGTAATACATACATTGAAACATTTTCAAACCATTATACATAATTTCTAGTATAAAACGTTAAAGAACAAATTTGTGTTTTCTCATTGTATTAATCAATTTATAATCAAAATGTAAATACAAAATTAATTAGGTTCCTATATGTAAATATAAGTTTGAAAAAAACAATTTATAATACTTTAACCTCGACCTTATTATTATGAAATTACTATTATAAAACGATTACATTTTTTTTTTTTAACTTTTTTTTACAATCTGTTACATAATTGAACGATTTTAAAACAAGAGCGCTGAAATAAAGGAAATTTTGAGTGAAGGCACTTTGACAGTAGTTAATTAGGATTATGGTTATTACAATTAATTACAATTTTTTAGTGTTAAATTTTAGGTAAGTAGGTCCCACACCTTCGCCTCTTTAATTTTTTGGGGGATTACCAGGAATGTTAGCTGACACAAGAAATTATTAAGTAATTTGTGTGATTATGTAGATTTTATTTATATTGTTTTTAGAAGGTTTTTGCTGCATATAGAACATAAGAGATGGCAAGATTGTTGTGTAAGGACTGGTTTGAAACATAAAAGGGTGATTTGGTTATAGCACAAAGGTTTTTAGATTTGAAGTGCTGTATACGGTTATGTTCAAAACCTTTTCATAGCCCTATAGGCTATAGCTGTATGATTAAATTAGATTTATAATTATTTAATAAGTTAAAATGTAACAAATTTCAAATATTGGTTAGAGGTTTTTTCAATTAGTTTTAAAAACATTGTCTTTTAATGTAAATTTGATTTTAAAAAACCATTATGTACACGGAATAAAATTATTTTATATGATATGATAGAAACTATTATTTTAGATACATTTTGTATGCTTGTATTTTTTCAAATTATAGTATTATGCTTTAAATTTATTTAAATATAATTTTTATTTATACAGAACATATTTATTTAAAAAAACATACAAATATCAATTCATTATTTTTAATTACATTTTGTAAGGTTTATTATCTAATTTCTTAGGTATATTTTTATAGTGTAAATTGTGATTACAATTTATTTTATTGTATAGTTATTAATAATAAATTATAATTTAAATTTTAACTATTAATTGAAAATAGTATATTTCTTGTTATTGACTGAAATTTATCTATTGACATTAGTAACCATAAATAATTATACACGATGATTATTAACTTTATATGTTTTGATTAGTTAGTAAAATTGTAACCTTTTTAATAATATGAAAAACAATTAAAAATATTTTAGGTATGATATTTTTATATTCTTATAATAAACTTAATTTTTAGAATATGCTCAAGTTACCAAAATGTTGGGAAATGGACGTTTAGAAGCAATGTGCTTTGATGGTGTTAAGCGTCTTTGTCATATTCGAGGAAAACTTAGAAAAAAAGTATATAAAATAATTTACCTAATGTATTCTACCTATTTTAGGATTTAAAAAACATATTAATATAACTCAAAAATAAAAAATAAATTATATTTTTAAAATTCAAAAAAATATTTCATATCTATTCAAATAACATTAATAAAAAATAATTTTTTTGTATGGTATGTATGTATGTATGTATTAATTATAATGTTTAGATTATAACATAATAATATTGTAATTTATACAATACACTATGTATTACAAGATTAATTTAAAATAACTTAAAATTTAATTATAATATATATAAATATATAGGTATATTATTTATACTATCCAAATATTAATATTATTATTATATAATTATTAATTTAAGGTTTGGATTAATCAAGGTGATATAGTATTAATAGGCTTACGTGAATATCAAGATACAAAAGCTGATGTTATTTTGAAATATACACCCGATGAGGCACGTAACTTGAAAACATATGGAGAATTCCCTGAAACTGGTAAAGTTTTCAATATAAATCTTTAAGTTTTAAATCGTATTCAATTTTTGGGTATATTTTATATAAAATAAAATTTTATTTATTTTTAGTTCGCATTAATGATACGGTCACTTTTGTTGATGATGGATTGGATGAGGATATCGAATTTGGAGATGACATCAGTGATGATGAAGAGGGAGATGCTGTTGATAATGTAAGAATTAATTTTTATAATTTGTGCATATTTAGATAATAATAATTTTTATTTTTTTTTTACAGATTTAAATTTATTTCAATGAGCATAAACATTATGGTGACATAATTTACCCACAATACAGATTATAATCTACAATACAATTGAAATAAATAATATATACTTATTATACTATGCTTAATTCATGTGTTTTTTTATATTATTTTGTTTTCTTATCTTTGATATAAATTTAATTTAAGTATTTTGTAATAATTCCATAGAGAAAAACATATATTTAGTAAACCACAATATAGTATTAACTGATTCAATTTCATTTGATTTATTTATTAATTTCCATATATATATATATATATATATAAATATATCAAATTTCATTTTACTATAAATAAATAATTCATATTTACTAATAGTAATAATTTATATTGTATTATTATATACTACATTACTATTTATTAAGTATTAACTATAAATTTTGTGATACAATTTGAAAGTCATATCAAATTATATATTTCTATTGTGTGTAAAATTAATTATCAACCATTATTTTAATAATAAAGTATATTTGTAATTCATTAATTGAAGTGTGTAATAGGATATTTTTAATGATTTCAAACTAAAATTTTAGCAATTCATCTAAATATTACACAATTTTGATGAATGTTAATATCGGAAAATATAGAAAATTCATGGTTACAATTATATTTTTATTAATATTTAGAGGAGACTTTAAAAATACCTTTGTAATATTGTTTATACAAATTGCCTGGCCATCTAGATGTTTTATTACAACTAGGTATAGTGCCTATTAACTAATTAGGTGGATAATTGGATATATATGTACCTATTAGATTTGAAAAACTACTTGTATATACAATTCAGGCATAAAATACGCCAGGAAAATATTTTAATAAATAAATGTAAATTATATTGCGCAATATTGTTCTTGGTAATAAAGTGTAGGTACCAAATATGTTATAAAGGATAGCCTACCAATATTGGCGTGTTAAAATGTTATTAGAACCGTATAAATGAGAATAATTATTATAATATAAATATGTCTATACTTTTTGTTATTGCTGTCTGCCGTAGATTAATTTAAGTTAATTTTTATAATACACATTGAAGAATTATACAATTTTATAGGATAAGGGTGTAAAAATGATAGTTTAATATGTACAATTAAGTTTTATGACGTTTTTATGGACGCAAGACGTCCTTGTATATGTTATTATTAGCAAGTTGTTGTTATTAATGTTGTATTTATATTTTATAGGTATAATATACAAAAAAAAATATTAGTTTGCTGTAAATCTATTGAAATTTGAAAGTGACCATCTACCTACTACATATTATATAAATTATATAATACTAATAAACACATCTTATAGGAGTATAGGTAATTAAAAATAGCAAAATTTTTATTTTTACTCCAGTATCGTATAGCTAATAAAACGGTCGAGTTTAATTACGATTAAAAAATAAAAGTTATTCAAATTAATAATGCGTACAGAGCACATCGTTAATTTTTGATGTTGTGACGCACTGACGCCTGTATGAAGAATGCAATAATTTATTAAATACTTACGCATAATTATAATAAATTATGAAATATACGTATCTATCTCATTCTTTTATTAAACCGAATGAAAAAGGTATATCATAAGTAATTAATAAGATGGAGGTATAGCTAATACATAGGTTTAAATTCAATTTTTTTTATGGTAAACGTTTTACATAACTATTCTTTTTTAAATAATTTTATTAAAATTTTAAAGTGGGTAATAATAATAAATGAATAGGTACCTACCTAAAATGAAATAATTCTGTAAGGTCGTTATGTGTTCAATTTTCATACTATAAGTACCTAATTATAGATATAATACCTACATGGCTACATTATAATTATGATAAATAAATAAAATATAAATGTAGATATCTAATAATACTCGATATAGTCAATCTTTTGTTTTATTTATAAATTATATAAAGACCTAAAGAATTTGGACTATAGTGTTAAATTTAAAACGACAGGTCAACGACTTCATGATTTACGTTTTTTTTTTTTTTTTTTATATATTTACAAATGTTTTTCTAAATTTCTATATACAGTTAAGTAGATATAGATAGATATTACAAATAATAATTATAAAATAATACTAAAACGCGCTTGATCTGCACTAAAAACTGTATTAAATTTTAAATATCGATAACAATAAATTAATATAACATATTTATAAAAAGACCCACCTATATAATATATTATATTATATATAGAGAGATTTCAAATAAAATTCAATATAGTTTGTGTGAACAAATTTTCAATTGATTGATTTTATTTATTGATTTTCAATTGATTTATTTAAACTTTCCGATTTAAATATAAAGTTACGTATACGTCGTTGTAATATGAGATTAAGTTATACGCCCATCTACTTCTGTACCTAAATAATTATTATAATATTGGTACAAAATACAAAATAATTGTATATTTTAATAATGTTAATGACTTATGACTATAGGTTTTAGTGCTATTTTTTTATTAAATTAAATTTATTTTTTTTATTTTTTTATATTATATTCTCTCTTCTCTCGTATATTCTCTTTTGGGTAATTTAATATTTCCTCCTCTCCCTCTTCACGAAATTTTAAATAAATATCACTGCTATATTGATTTAAATTTTTTATCCGACAAAAACGAGCACTTACGCTATGTATTATTACTATGCAGAAAACGTTTCTCTGTATAAATCTTCCATACGATTTAACGACGTGAGAACTCAGAATGTCTATATATACCATCTTCTCATTTCTCTTATATATATATATATATAGTCTCGCACCTATTTAGTGTTTACTAACAAATAGAAAACTGTGTAAACCGACTGTGACCGCATACATTTTATAGGAATACATAAACAGATATCGTGGTATAAAAATCCAATTCGAGGCATCTGTTTTCGCTTCTAAACCGTACACATATCATACGCGTCTCTCATTTTATTTCCTTCGTTACAATAATAATTATTGCGCCACATTGTGTTTATACAATAATACAATATACGTTATGGTTTATACCTCGTATACCTACCTTTACCGTTTTATACGTTTCGGAATGAATTTACGTTAAAAATATTTGATATTTCAAATTATATTAAATAACCTATACCCAATTATGCCTAAACGTTCGTTAATATTATTATAACGTGCAACGTGCAAAAAAATACTTAAAACTTTATTTATTTATTTTTTTTAAGTAAATCTGTCAAACTGATATTATAACAATAATTTTATTAAAACAATAACATTATAATATTATTATTATATTATTGGTAAATGGTAACACGCAGCTCGGGGTGACAGAGAAAAACTGCTCCTGATTTTTGCGACAGAGATTTGTACAGAAGACGTTTAAAAACTCCTTTTTTTATTATCATTAGCCCACGACAATGACACCATCACGTGATTAACGGAATTATGTTTTAACGTGTGTTACCTATGTGATCTGGAAATGATATAATAATATTCCTATACCCGAGGCAATGTACTGCAACCACTCCTCGTTTCATCTAACTATACAACACGGTTAAACTCAGTGCCGTAGCCAGGGGAGGAGGCTTTCGGGCTTAAGCCCCCCCCGAAATGTCAGATGACAATAATTCCCATAGATTGTACATAATTTCCATAGAATGTACATAATTTCCATAGTTGTACATAATTTTCATAGAATGTACATAATTTCCATAGAATGTACATAATTTCCATAGAATGTACATAATTTTCATAGAATGTACATAATTTTCATAGAATGTACATAATTACCATAGAATGTACATAATTTCCATAGAATGTACATTATTTCCATAGATTGTACATAATTTCCATAGAATGTACATAATTTCCATAGAATGTACATACTTTCCATAGAATGTACATAATTTCCATAGAATGTACATAATTTCCAT
>JAIUCT010000008.1:10908390-10919812 GCA_021307375.1 Tetraneura akinire
ACATAATTTCCATAGAATGTACATACTTTCCATAGAATGTACATAATTTCCATAGAATGTACATTATTTCCATAGATTGTACATAATTTCCATAGAATGTACATACTTTCCATAGAATGTACATACTTTCCATAGAATGTACATAATTTCCATAGAATGTACATTATTTCCATAGATTGTACATAATTTCCATAGAATGTACATAATTTCCATAGAATGTACATAATTTTCATAGAATGTACATAATTTCCATAGATTGTACATTATTTCCATAGATTGTACATAATTTCCATAGATTGTACATAATAATTTCCATAGATTGTACATAATTTCCATAAGATAATATAGTCCGTAATTACCATATTTATAGTAAATCGTGATAAGTGATAATTTTATGTGACAAGATCAAACGAAGTCCACGGAGCCTAATCTAAACCACGGATATTTATTATACATATATGTATATCTATTATCTAAATAGCTGATGCTCTGAGCTGCATTTTGTTCATTATTATTTTTCCCTTGATTATCTATGATTCTTCTTTTTCTTGATGCAAAATGCGATAACGTGAACCTTTTTTTTAGACATAAATATTATAATAGTGTTATTACCTTATTAAATATTAAGAATTAAGTATTAAGTACAATATGAATAAGAAACGAAAAGTTCTTATGCCAAACACACTTACATCTTGGCTTACGAATAAACATAAAAATGTTCAGACCCAAGAAGATACAACAGATATCACTGAAGATATTGATGATCCAGCTATTGTTCAACCATCATGTCTTAGTAAAGTACCAGAATTATCCAAAGTAATTTTTGAAATAATTAATTTTATATTATATTACATAAAATACTATTAAAAATTTTTTTAAAAAATATTTTTTATGTGTAGGTAATTGTCCATCAAAAATTAACCCCCTCCCCCTGAAATAAAATTCTGGCTACGGCACTGGTTAAACTACTTGTATATAATAAAAATAGTAAGTATAAGGTATAACTCTATTATAGCAGAGCCATATAATTTATATATATTATATTTCGTTCATCGAAAAATATTCTTTCATAAATTATAACATTTTTTTGAATTTCTTAACAGTTTTTTTTTTTCATCAATATCCATATATAGATAGACATATACTTATAAATTATAATATTTAAAATTTAGTCATGGGTTTTTATATTATGCGATAGGTATATAGTTTTTGGAAGATTCCATTTTATACCGATGAGGAGACTATATAATTAATGTTGGATAACTCAAATAATTTTCTTAACGTTCAAATATTCTTAAATCTTTCTAATACGAGAATATAAAATTTTTAAATTAATATTTTAATTTTAAACAATACGAATACCTATATATACGATAGACGAACTAATTATTATTATTATTATTTTAATTGCAGTCGTCTTCATAAATTATTTATACTGATTAAGTAATTTCATCTAATCGTTTGCAGCACCCTCTGCGAAAGACAATTTTAAATTACAATTTTCGAAAAATTTAAATTTAGATACCTATTTGAAATAATTATAAATATATAAACAATAAATATTTCAATTATTTACTTATCAAAGATTATGTGTTTCAAAAAGGGTCGAGAAGAAATAAGCATACTTTTTTAATTTTGTATTAAGTATATAGTTAGGTACCTACCTATAATATCTATCTCTTTTTTAATACATTATTTACTATACTTTTATTTCCTCTATTACAGTTGATATTATTTAGTGGCAGATAAATATTATGATATATTATGCATGGTATTTTATGACTTATAACTTTATAAGTCATGCGAAATTCATCATCGTATAGGTACTTATACTTACACATAAAATATACACGTATTTTATTTAACTATATTGACATTTGCAGTATTTTTACCGGAATAAGACGAAAGAAATCACCATGACGCAATGATACGCGTATATTTTTAAGTTTATTATTGTATTTTGTATTCAAATACGAATTAAAAGAATATAAAGAACATCATTGAAAATGTTTGATTTAGAGTTTTGTATTTTGTACGTTTATACATCATATTATAAAATAGAAATACCCGTATAATATTATAATCATTCAGAGGTATAAACACATGCGAGAGAAAATACGATTGATCGTGCGTCATAATTCAACATTTAAATAATATCTCAAATGTGCTAGTTTTATCAGCGCAATAACTTATATATAAACGCATTATCACATTTTAGGATGGTAATTTTTTTTTTTTTTTTTTATAATATTTTTTAGGCATAAGTTTTTGGCCGTTCACTCCATTTTTAGATTTTCGAACAGACGCATACTCTTTCACGTTCGAATTCTGATTCGGTATTTAACTATATAATATATTAGTTATATACGTACAAATTATATGATACGATAATTTATTATATAATAGAATATAGGCCCATGTGAAAAATAATAATGTTACGAAATATGCCAAACAGTAATCGATGGAATTTATATGAATATATAGGCGGTTAAAAAACGTTAACACAATGTTTCCAAATAAAGTCGTAACAATTATTTACACGATTAATATCTAAACGTTACTGAAACATAGACTTTTGACAATCGATATATTCACGTGTATATTTAGGACGAGAATAAAAATATAAAATATTTCTCGATTCCTTTTATAGATGTAAACATAATATCATATTATATATTTACATATAAATTGTCACAATATTCCAAGTTTCAATTTTTATGGCGTGAACATGTTAATATCAATAAAAATGTATTATGTATAGGTAGGTTCAAAATAAGAAATACGATATAAAGACGTACGACGTACTTACCTACGAATTAGATTTAATAATTAATAAATTAGTACAATTTTTTTTTTTAAATTACGTACTGTACATTTGAACCTATGAACTTTATCAGGGGTGGATAGGTCCATAGGGAAAAAGGGATTTTTACTGTAGGCCCTCATCTTATATAATGTCAGTGGCCCCCCTTGGCACCACTCGATTTTTAACAATTTTACAAGTTTTTGTTTTAAAATAAGAATATACGAATAATGCGAGCAATTTTTTTTATTTTGGTGGCCTTTTAAAAATTTTTCACTGTAACAAAAAAACTACCTATCCACCCCTGAACTTTATAAACGAAATAAACTTGTAATTTGGTATACCTATGCAATAAAAATTACCCCGTATACTATAATACACTTTTTCATTCAACTCCATTGATTCGGTTTCGGTACATTCGACTTTCAGCAATATTATTAAAATATTAAAGTAGATAGGTACTCATAATAGAAATACTTTTTAAAAAAAAATATTTTCCCATATTCAAATTTTAAATTTAACCAGATTTCATATAGAATACTTTAACAAGTGTACAAAACACAGTATGTTGTATGTACATACTAAGGTTTACATTATAGGATATTATATTGGTATAATGAATAAAATAAAGTGCTCTTTACGATTTTTCTACACATCCTATATTGTATCTAAACCCAACGCATTACGAATGTTTTTTATTTAAATCATTTAGATATGTTTTGGTGAACGACTCTTAATAGTTTAAATTAAACGAGATTATATTATTATTAAATGTAAATATGTAATATAAAATGTCAAATTCTAATATCCACCAATAATGCGTATTAAATTTAAAGTCTAGTTATTACAAAGCGTATATACGTTTTATCCACTAACAAAATGTGTTATAAAATTGGATATACTTATATATTTTATTCTTACAAGAAATATAAAATATCACTAAGTATCACAATTCACAAAAATATAAGAAAACCATTATTAAATTTGAAAACATATTGATATTATAATATTTATATACGAGTATAATAATACCTATAATATTCAACTGAAAGGCAAAATTATTATTAAAATTTGTTTAAGTACTTTTATGATAATTAAATAATATATAGGTATCTATTATAAATTGTAATTTAATTATTAATTATATTTATATAATATACATTATTTAGTCTAAAAATGGTATTACTCCTAAATTAAAATACAATTTGTATCCTACAATTTGTTAAATATAATAAGAATAACCGTAAGTTTTAAAAATATTTTAGTTATAAATTTATAATCATTTTTCTTAATTCTTTATATGAACAAACACAGCTATTTATAATCGAAATAAATAAATAACAAAGTTATGAGCTAAATTATTTATTAAAGATTAATTTGTTAGATAAAAATACACTATATCCATGATATAAATATATACAATATACTGTGTACTTAAACTTAAGGATTGTAAAAATCCATGTAAATATTATAATAACGATTTGAAGTAGACGTTTACGTATATATATATATAAAATATATATATAATATTATATTATTATCTATAGGTATGCAGAATAAACAAGTCGAAGAAGTTATTTTATGATGAATCACAGTAGGAAAATATTTTTGAAAACATTCAACAGGTACCTATTATAGTTAAATATTTTACGTAAGTATATATAGATAAGTAAGTATGTATGTATTCTTTGATTGTAAAATACATATTTCTATATATATATATAATATATTCATAGGTTATCTATAAACTATTATCTAATAAAATAGATAAAAAAAATATAAAATCTTATATTTTTATCTTATTCGTTAACTATATTATACTCGTAATATAATATGCAATATAGTATAAATAATTATGTAGTAATTACATATTTAATTAAAATTTACACTTCGTATATAGGTAAATAACTAAATATGTTATATTAAACTATAAATATCATATTAATATATAATAACATAATTTGTAGGTAAAGTGTTTTATAATTATAAATTTAATTATTTCATTAGCGATACGGATAAAATAAATAAATTTGTCAAACGTGTTATAAACATAAAAAAAATTAACTTGAAAGTTATCTTGGAATTTGAAGTTTTCTATAATAATATTATTGCGGTACTTATACCTATACCTATAACATTCTTGAGTACAATAGTCATCAATAGAATCTCCTTCCAAGGTTGAACAAAATATATAAAGTATAAAAAACGACAATTTTGACAATATGTCTTAGATTACGATATTACAATTATTATTGTCTCGATATTAAAACAATATACCTAGAGTTTTACAGTTACATTTTGTGTATTGACATTCGAAAGTGCAAAAATATATTTAACCCTTAACAACATTATAAACTGCTGTGATTAATTTTTTGTGATTCGTAGTTCTGGCATTGATTTAGAAAAGGATTTGTGTATGTTACTGTAATTATTAATATTATTATAGAAAAATAGTATAAACAATCAATAATAATAATAATATATAGGTACTATTATTTAGAAATTTATAAATAATATTGTGTACACGTTATGTGGACGCGTCGCGGATAATACGAAAATTCAATTAAAATTTAATAAACAATTATAATATGTAAAAATTTTAAATTGTTTCAAGGTGCGAATTATCAAGTCATTCCGCTTTCTATATACACATATTATATAGGTGAAAAATTAACATTATATTTCCATTCAATTATGTATAGACGTTAATTTAGTATTATTTATCGCAATTAATATATAACATTGAAAGCGAAACGGTAAATGAAAATCGGGTTAATTATTCGTTACTCGTTCGTTTAATAATAATAAATTAATAATAATATAATTTAATTAGACGAATCCGGTTTATTATTATTATTAGTAGTAGTAGTAGTATAATATGTACATAGTTACGCATCTATACGTGTTGATAATTATTATTTTAAAATTAAAATTTCGATGAACGATGATGAATGATTTGATGACTAATAATTTTTCACAGTGTTATCTTTCGAGTGTCGGCATTTATATACTAATATATATAGTGTTGGTATACGCACGCATTTTTTTAAAAATCTTATTAATTACTACAAAAATCTGCAAATTTGATTTTTGATATTTGTTTTATAAAAATATCATTTTAAAGACATTGCAAGTATACGGAATTTGGTATAAAATTATAATATACAAAATATTAGGTACGAAAATCGTAAGATTGCATATTAGGTAGTTAGGTACCTACTATATATTATTATTATTAATTTCACGTTATCACTCATACACGAAAAAGGCCTTGACATTTCTTAAATATATTCTGTCGTTCCTCGCAATATAATTAGGCATTTATTATCCAATGCAGTGATTAATCATCGAATGCAATATAATGATTAGCGCACACCTTGAATTTATGCCAAAACAGATTTATAATTTCATCGTGTTTTTTCCCGAAAATCTTCTTTTTTTTTTTTGCAATAACGTTTTATTTAAAATAACGACAATATTATCAGCAATAAAATCCGCGAAAATGTCAAAATGTAATAATTCGCTGATAACATTTGCCGAGTGGAATTCGTAGCCTCGTAGGTAATATTTAAAACGTATATAAAATATAATACTTATTTAAAAAATAATAATTTAGTAAATATTGTGATAACGTGAATCGTTTTTCTAAAAAGAAACAATTATTTTCACTTATTTATATATTATGCAGTTATGCGAGTTATCACGCGTTTTTGTCGTCCCTTTGAATTTTTCGACGACTGCAACTCGACGCTAAATAACACAACGTACTTTTTGAGTGCATTTTTCAATATTATTACGATTCGATTTTTATACACTCGACGATTTTATTCACGACGAACGAAAACATCGCGATCTTGATAGTTCGAACGATATTTATTATACATATATTACAAAAACAAAACGTTTGTCGACAAAATAACTGCCGGGTATAATATCGTCTAAAATGATATATTTGTATAAATTAATATGCTTTTCACAATATTCGTAATATTATTATTCGTATTATCGTAAAAAACTTATGTATTTTGTAAATCGATCAAATAGCCGAAAATTATTACTCTATAGCAGTGGTTCACAATCTTTTTAGAACCGCGACCCAAATTCACTTTCAAAAATCTATCGCAATCCCCATAGTTTTACATTTACAGAATCAAAAAAGTAATTTAAAAAAAAAAAAAACAATTTTTTCTATTTTATTACTTATTTACTACTTTATGTTTATTTACCATTATTTACTACTTTATTTTACAGACAACTAGTTGCCGAGTAGGTACCGACTTTATCGTCATATTTTATCGAAATATTTTTGTGTTAATAACTATATACCAAAAACACCCGTCGTAATAATATTCTTATATTACTTTATACTTCTTTTATAGTTCTATAGTCTATACCAGGGGTGGCGAAGGCGAACCTATGGCACGCGTGCTAGAAGTGGCACGTTGACCAAATTTTTGCAGTGGCACGCCAAATTTAAAACTTAAAAAAATGTTACTTATCTTAAAAAAAATTATATTTTATAACTTTAGTATGAGAAATTTTAAGAATAAAATTTAAAGGTTTTTAATAATAGGTAAGAAAATGTGTTTAAAAATGTTATAATAAATGTTTATGGTTTTAATAATATGTATTTTAGTAAAATTCATGTTTTTGTTTTTTTTTTTTTTTTTTGGCACGCGAGCTTATTTAAAAAAACTTGATTTCAAATTTTGGCACATAGCACCCCTGGTCTATACAATTTAAAAATCATAAATTTCTTACAATCTGTATAATTAAAAAAACTTCTCGTGACCCCCAGGAGGTCGCCAACCACAATTTGAGAAACGCTGCTCTAGAGCTCATGGCATGGACGAATTCAAAGAGGGATTTCGGTTCCAGAGTCCAGACCCCTCAGAGGACCCTCTCGTTTAACGACCTGTAGATTCCTAGACTATCGCCCATCGGAATTGAGATTATAAATTATTTTCAATATTTAAACTTTTGATACTTCGACTGATTTTCAAACAATCCCGAAAAGTCGTGTCTTCCTCATTCGTATACATGTAACCTAACCGGGTGCACCCGGTCGTTCGAAGTCTAGGACGATAGATAATATAATATAATTATACGTATTTATGAATATTACGCATATCCACGCCTCAACCTCGATGCCTTCGTGATGTCCGCGCGCCGATACGTATTAGGTATATATTTATAATGTTATAGACACGCGTTTATGTATGCGCGCGCTCGCGTGTAACCGCGGTTATAGGTTACCGCGCGGTATATACCTGCGCCAGCGGGTCGGTCCGAGGATAAAAAATGATCTATATATATTATTATATTGTATATTTCACGTATATATATATATATATACCGAGCGTATAATAAGACTGCATAATATGATATTGTACGGCGGGTATTATAATATATATTATAATATTATATATTATTATTATATATAGGAGACGCGCGAAGGATACCGCAGGCCGCGACGGCGGTGGGGCTGGTCGTGCTGCAGCTGCCGTGCGCGGCGTGTCGGTACCGGCGGTGGCCGATGGCCGGTACAACTTGAGAAATAAAACTCGACGGCGTTATGCGCGCCACCGCGGACCACAGTTCTGTTTGACGCATCGTCCGAGACCAGCGTCTGTGCGCACGCCCGCCCCGCGAACACGACGTGCGAATATTGCCGTCCACGTGCTCGTTTACGATGGAGACATTTATCTCAAGAAAACTATTGCCCGACTATTTTCCGTTCTCACGATAAAATATAAATAATTAACAATATTATTATTAAATAAAATACCAATAATTGCCGTACGGAGCGGCCGAGTTTTAAATCGAATCGAGAGACGACGACAAACGTAAATTTTTTTATTATTGTTATTATATTTAATTATATATCGGATTGGCGAGCCCGGCAATATAAAAAAATATAATACGGTCATGACGGCGGCGGTCCTGCGAGTGTTGGCGCTGGCCACGTTGCTGGCGGTCCGTGCGCGGACACTGTCCAACGGCGTGAACGGCTATTACGGGACGACGGCCGGCGGCGATCGGTACGCGAAACTGGACAGGTTCCTGCACGACAGGATGGGCCTGGGAGGCAACAGGTCCGAAGAACCGCCGGTGCTGACCACCGATCGGGGCCTGTTGTCCAAGACGACCGCAGCCAGTGTCGCGGTGCCCGAAGACGAAGACGACGGCGGCGGTAACGACGACGACGATGATGACGAGGAGGAAGACGAAGAACTGACTCGGAAAACGATCCGACTCAGGCACTGGAATCGGTGGGAAGAGGAAAACGCTCTATACGACAAAGTAATGATTGTTACTATTTTTTTACAATTTTATGTTTTGTTTTAGTATATGTAAGTTTTTTTGTATACTTTTGCCCGTGTCGAAATATTCGCCGGTCGTTTCGATATCAAATTGTCAATATGACAGTGATGTCATCTTTTCTGATAAAAATTGATAAAAAAATTCGGCACAATATTATTTTTCTATTTTGCGTTATTTACGGTGCAAAAATATCTAATATTTCGGTATATTATATATATTATATGGCGTAATTATTAGGAATTTATCTCGCGGAGAATATAGATATTTCAAAGTTGACAAAAAAAAAATAGGTACTAGTTTTAATAATATTATTCTCAATTTGATTCCAGTTCACGTTGTTATGACCGTCAGAATCGTTTGATGAAGTCATATACAATATTATTAAACATGCATCATACCTTCTTATCATGAACACAATGAACTTACACGGACAAATACGTTGCGTGTTTACTATTTAGTCATTTAGGTGGTAAACATTTTATGAATGAAAAAAAAAATGCAGGTCGAAATTAATATACGTAAATATAGTAGTGTTATACCATTAAATTATATATTTATACGTTTGCAAAAATGTCAATAATCGTTACGCGGATTTATGAAATATTAAAAGAAAAATAATAATTTAACACGCCCCGTCAGCTGTACCTATATAAACATATTGATTTATGTCACGTTTTAATGGAGTTTTGATCAAACCCAAACCAGTCATTGTATTAATTGCGATATTTAACAATATTATTATTGAGAGTCGATAATAACAATATATATATGTATACGAGTATAATATATAATACGATTCTCGTGTATGATTTTGGCAGTGGAATATAAATAACATGTGCAAGGTTATATTTAAATTTTAATAAAATAATTAATTATATGCACATTTTTTCTTATTTAACGTTCGGAAAAAAAAAAATATATAAAAATAAAAATAGTGAAATGTATACGTACATAAATATTCGTTGGAAATTAAAATACTAAACTTAAAAGACTGGTATTCGCAATTACTATAATAAACACGATATTATATAATATTAATATATTATATTATGTACCTATATATTATATCATTAAATTTTTATCATATTATATTCTTCTTATAACGTAGGTACACTCTTAAAATAATAATATTTTATTTTATCTTCGTATTTTTATCAACGTATATAATATTATTTATAATTTATTATTAATTGTCATAGGCGTATTATGTAGGTATATACTATTGATATATCAATATTAAAATTGTTTAACCGTTATTAACCATATTATATTAATCAACAATCAATAATAAATAAACACTTCATCCGATTAAAGGATTAAACGATCGAATGATTGATACTCATTGACCTATTGACCATATTAATTTATTAAACATTTTTTAATTCAACGTATTTTTTGTCAAATTACATAAACATGTTATACTACTATTTTTTCATGTTTATAAAAATCATATTTCTTGGATTTGATTTAATACAATATTTAAATATTTTTCAATATTTTTCAGATTTTTGAAAATTATATAATAGGATATTACTATAATTATGCATACTAACAATATATATATATATAATACGATGAAAATAGTTGTTAATGAGTAGAATAATTAATAATATATAAGCAGTCTATAAAGTTGAATAATTGTATACCTGCGTATATCCAATAGAATTGAACTAATAGAAGAGTGTCGTAGAAAAATATTTAGAAGTTGATAATACTTTATTAAAATTTTCATTTTTCCTAATCTGAAATTATTACGAATATTTTTTCTAAATATTATTTACATATCGAATTTTAACATTTTAATAAATTATTTCAAATTTCACATCATTATAAATATTATAGTCTATATTATAACAATAATTCATGCGCAATGGATTTTATTTTCTTCCTGTAGGGATATATCCTATTTCCTATATAGGTAAATGAAACTATAAAAGGTATCAACGTGAAAAATTTATTGACAAATATAAAATATACATTTGATGAAAGAAATCGGGAACACCTATTATATCGCAGGATTCAGGACTATTGAAAATTTTTACACCTATATACAAATATCAATAAAAATTGTTTTTATTCTGAGAAAACGTATCATGTTAAATATCTAAAAATCAATTTAAAACATTATAAAACCCCATATGGTTTACTATTACAAACATCCGTTTCTATCAGATTTAGATATGTTGTTGATATGGTAGTTGTTCACATTCTAGTAAATACAATAAACGTTTTCAGTTTATCGTAGTTCAATAATAATAATAATAATAATAATAATAATAATAATAATAATAATAA
>JAIUCT010000008.1:10919822-10969176 GCA_021307375.1 Tetraneura akinire
AATAATAATAATAATAATAATAATAATAATAATAATAATAATAATAATAATAATACAATATAGTCTTATAATACTTTATAAGTAGTATGATAACATGTTATTAACGCAATATAATATTATAATCATTAACTGAATATGAGACGATCATGACATAATATATATAATTTCGCGGGCCTCTAAAACGCCTATTAATGTTATCGATCGGTTAATAAAATATCGTAATCGACAATATTCGCCAGCTTGTTTTTCTATTATTAAATAATAATTCCTTTTCTCCTTTCGCGCATTCCCACGCCTTTTCAAAATAAAATTACACAACAGATATTTTATTAATTATTATTATTTTTTCTTTAATTACAATATTATTATAATAAGTTTCCCGCATAATCATATTATAATATGTAAATATAATAAAGTAACGATAATAATTCGCGAGGAAAAAAATGAAATAAGAATGATCTAGCCGCGATCTTTATGCAGGTACAACATTGTAACGAGGAATAATTTTTTTTATAACTATATAGGATCCAAAATTAAATGCTCGAAAACATGCCAAAAATGTCTAAAAAAAATGCCATTTTAAAAATAACACAAAAATTAATATTTTTTTTACACAAAATGCCGTACGAGTATAAGTGATATTTTATTTTATTAAAAAAAAAAATATGTAGGCAATTTTACCACATAAAATCGTTAGGTAGGTATATTTTAAATTTAAACGAAACGTTTGAAAATATTTTTTTAAATAATATTTTGAAACCTTCAATTCGATTTTAAATCTCGTATATTATAATGACGTATAATATGTGCATACAATATAATATACCGTTTATATAATGATATAATGTTAATATTTCTGATATTTGAAGCGATATTGGCATCGTGTGCATGATGACACGTTATACACGTTTTTTTTTTTCAATAATTATAAAACGTTTACATATGGTTAATACCGAAGAGAACGGCTTGGTACCTACATAATAATAATAATAAAAATATTGTAATATCGCGCGTCGTATAAACGATTTTCACTTTATAATAAATGCATCGTCAATTGCACGCGCTCCGTTAAACTTTTGACGACCAAATGCTGTCAAAATGATTTATAATATTATTATCTATATAATATGACGTAAAATAAAACGTGTGAATACGCTCCGGTGTGTGTGTCGGCACCGATTCTTTCACATTTAAATAATTATTATTCGCACGTGGAGAATATTATACTTAATATATTATTATATATAGTCTATATAGTGATATATTAAACTTTTTTAAGTCTGCACACCATCGCGTATTATATTTATACCGTCCAGCGAATATATATATTATATATACGTTTGACTGTCGGGACCTAATCCAAAAATAGACACTTATTATAGTCTCTGTGAATTATATAGCGTTTAATTGACATAAATCAATTGCCATATTGTTGAGCCTAAAGTATAATAAAAAAATAAAATATTAAATGAAATAATATATTATAAATATAATATTATACGTATTATATCATAACGAGAGTTGATAAAAAATATCGAAACCCCATACGTATTTTATATTTAACAATTTTTTTTCTTCGTTATAACGTTTAAATTTATACCTACAATTCATTTTTTTCAAATTTGTCTATATGAATAATACGAAAGTTGACGTCAACTAAGTATATGATATAATTAATTGTAGATTATTATATTTATTTTAATTATTTGTTTTAATATATGCCCAGTGAATTGTATATTATAATATACGAATCGGTTATATTATTTGCGCCGACTTAAAGAACATGGATGAAATTTTGTTTAAATTATTATAATAATTTTCAAATTATATATAGTCCATAAAATTTTTTAAGTGACATTATTCAGGTAGTGAAAAAATGAAATGTCATAAAATATATTACAAGTGCAAAAAAAAAAAATAATAATAATAATAATAATTTTTTACCATTAAGTATTGTTAAATAACAATTAAAAATGTCTACACAGAAATTTAAACTTCACTATTATAATTTTACCAATTTAAATTCATTGAACAAATAGTGCAATTAAAAGTCTATAAAATACTATTAAATATATACGGTTGCATAACACCTATTATGTGTAAACTATTTAATATATAGGAACTAAAATAATAATAATATTTATTGTAATCGTAAAATTTTGCTTAAAATATCATTGAATATTGAATATGTATCATTGAATATGTAGAATTATAGAATATTCAAAACTCACGGAAATGCATTAAAATAGTTTAAAAAATCTAAGAAAATTTAAAATTAAAGAAATCAACACATTAATATTTTACCTTTATTATTTCTGTTTATTTTTAATATCATAATACGACGTTGAATTACTGTACATATACCGTATGTCTTAAGCGTTTTAATAAATTAATTTGGTCTAAACGTATTTACATTTCTTAAGTGTTTTTGAAAAAAAATAAACGATATCTATAATCAATAAAATAAAATACAAATCAAAATCAAATTTTTCATAACTTTAAAAATCATGTAGGTATATATTATATAAAAAATTGTCTTAGGATTTTTCTTTCTTAAAGTATAACAACAACAACAAGTCAACAACAACATTTACGGATAATTGTGTGAAATTATTTTTAACAAAATGCTCAGACAATGTTCCTTTTATTTTATTTTTTTTTATGGTAATTCGGCCTAGATCGAATGGCGACTATTCAAAAGACACGGAAGATTTATTGTGCTAATTATACGTGAGCAACAAGTGAATTCCAAAGTGGCTAAGCCGTCCGATCGGGTCAAGGCGGCGTATTTGAACAATTTTTCAAATGTCTTTATTATTACGTCGGCGAAAAAAAAAATATATATAATATATATATAAAAAATAAAAAATAAATAAACAAATAATAATAATATTAATAATAAATTAATACGCGTAATATCGAATTTTATATTTTATATTAACGGTCACGGAAAATAAGTAAATCCCATTCATAGAGATGTAAATGAAAGCAAGTCCAAGTCATGCTACGGGCATCGTATGTATAAGATATTATATTATATCGAATGAGAATCACCCGAGGTGAACGTACCATTAATTTCTAATACGTCTGTAAACGTACAATTCAGGTGTCGACAATCATTCATCCAGACAAACGAAAATACTATTTTGAATAAAAATAAGAGATCATAATTCATATCCACGTTATATACATGTGAAACTCGAAGACGAGCCTATACTCCGAGACACGCACAAGAATATTATTACGTATAGGTATACAAAATCTTGACGAGTTATTGCCGTGTGTGTGTGTGCAGTTCTATTCGTAGATATTGAAGATTAGAGTAAACAAATTGCATAATTATTATTGTTCTCGAAGTCGAGGCTCGTACATTTAATAATACCTATAATAAAGTTTCTATATAGATCTATAATAATTCGTGAATATACATTTTTTTTCTTTTTTTTTTTTTTTTTTTTTGATTTGTATATTATTTATTAATATTTGGTTACCGTACAGTGATTTAATGACACGAATAAAACCTATATACATATATATATAATAATATTTCCGTCCACGTCCCTAAACCAAATTACACGTATACATAATTTGATTATCGATTTAAAATATTATATTATTGTGCATTGTTGTATTCTGTATATAATATTTAAGTATTTATGAGTCATCGAGATTATCGTCGGTGTTACTGTTATCCAATTAGCCGCACATATACGATAAACGTCCAAATATTTTAGTGGATTATAATATAAGCCTATTATTGTTATTTAGTTAGTATATTGCTAAGTTTGACTATACGTACGTTTGATTTATGTACACCAGTAACAAGATACTACATAAAATTTATAAATGTACAAACGATAAAATATAACTATATTAATGTTAATAGTGTTTTATTATAATTATAAATAAATAACGTTTTGGTTTAAGTTTCAAACGTTTTTTTTTTTTAAATTAGACGATTTTATTTACGAATTTTTAACCGTTCTAATTTAAATTTATTATATTAATCTTTTTTTCTCGCTTATTTTCGCATAAAAAGGATTATGATGCGTCTAAAGACGTACATTATTCATTCGCGTATTCTCTAATTATAATATAATATAATAATATTAATTATTCACTGTTGGAAAGAAAACGACGACGTATAAAAAATATTATGTGTATATAGCGTATTATGTTTTATCGTCGCAAAACTAGAAACGTTTTTCACGGTATATATTTCACTCTCGAACGATCGTGTAACATAAAACGTCATCTCATATATTATATCTATTCGTCGTGGCGCCGACGGAAGCTGGGCGAAAAAACTAAAAGTTATGACTTATGACAATAGAATTTTTCTATTTTAATATAATTTATTTTTTTTTTTATGCCGCCGTTTTTCCGAACGAGAAAAAGTTGTACGCGTTCGTCGACCCGAAACGACATAATATTGTTATTATATCGAAATGTTTAGCGGAATACGATTCGATAAAACGAGATGACACAAAAAAAAATAAAGGCCGTTTAGACACATCGTTTGTATTATTCTAGAGGTCCTGACAATAATACGTATTATATGTATACGTTGGGGCGAAAACTTGCATCCGTGACAAACTATAAACAATAATATTCTATTGTCGGTCAGTTTCCCTCGTCGTGGCTATTTTTCCGCCGTAAACACAGCAAAAACTTGATTTTTCATTTCCGATGTTACACATCACATTATTATTGTTATATTATCGTGTATACACGTTTTTAAAATCAACCCTCGTACGTCGTATAAATACGGACGTGTTTATTGTCACGGTCCGGCGTAACAATATTACAACAACTACACACTACAATTCAGCTGTTCCAATATTTTAATACTAGCTGTTTCGAACACAAACGAAATGAGAAAATGACTAATGGATTTCGTGCACCGTATTATATTTATATCGTAACATTATAAACTGATGCTCAATAAGAGTGAAGACGATCGTTTTTAGTTTTTATACGTATTTCAAACCGAACATAATATATGAAGTTATTATTATACGTGTGAAACGATATATTGTTTTCCGATTCCGTTTTCGAATACGTTATCATAATATTTTCACGTTCGTATAGTAAATATTATCATTAATTTATATTATATAATATTTTTTTAGCGCGTTTCGATGAAATTATTCGCGTATATACGATTTTTTTTACTTCGTTTTTAATTTTTTACCGTCACGTGTATAACGTATAATAAGTCTTCCGTTCGTATAAATACGATATAATAAATAAATTATTCCAACGCCGTTTAAGATTATTTAACGATATTATATATTATGATATACTCGCGTACGTATTAAACTCGTAATATTTATGGCGTTACCGCTGGAGTGGTTTTCCGCCGCGACGTGGGCGAATCGGCCGCAGACGACGATCGAAAAACGCGATTCATAATAAACGCACGCACTAAATATACGAGTATACGGTTTCGAGTGGTCACGTCGTAACTTTTAAATATCTCAATCGCACGCTCGAAATGTGACGCGCGTTTACCGATTTCTCATAACGTACAGTTATTATGTATATATAATATATGTGTATATAACGACATCACTTTAAGACTATTAAAAGACCATTTAAAATACTTAAAAAGCACGTTCGGTTTAAATATATATATATATATATTTACGTATATAAATTCGATATTTTAATTTCGTCGAAATCGCAAATAATTAAAGTATTATATTTTTATACGATTGTACCATTGACGTGTATATCGAAATAATTGGGTCAAATCGTCGAGATTGAATGGAATTTAATTAAAAATTTTAACGCCAATCTATGTTTTATACAGTAACTCTGTGAAATTTTAATAAAAATTTAATATTCCAATATTGTTGCGACGTGCGTGCCCTATATGTATATATAATTAAAATTATAGCGAAAATTATAATATTATTTGACACTGAAAAAAATTTAAAACGATACATCTGCAGCGTCCATTTTTATTCACGTTTTATTTTTTCGTTCGTCCGCGATATAGTTATAAATATTCAATTATACGTATTATAATTACACAAAATTTAATATACGTTTTGGCACTTGGACGATGACTCGATGTGTGACGAAATAATAAATAGGGGGGGTTTTTTTAAAATTTTAATACCAATAAGGCAATGACTAAAGAGTGAAACTCTGGCGCGTAAATTTACGTTTATCGGAAATAATAAATTATAGATGCGGTATAAAACGAACATTTTTTTAGAATATTTAAAGAAATTTTGTAATTAAAATTTCGATTTTAACCAGCGGGAAGTATTAATGCGAATTTTATTTTGCAATTGTAATATATAAATTCTACTTTTATAATTTATTTAAAAATTATAACTATTCGATTTCACAATAAATTATTTTTTTTTTTTTATGTATTTTATATTACTATAATGGTATTGAAATATAGAATATACGAGTATCATATTTTAACACGAGGAAAAAACATTATATTTTATAGTTTATACTAAATATATAATATAATGTAAACAGAATGTTTTTTTATTTATTCAAATGCGTTATCGAATTTAATAAGGTACAAGAAATAATTATTATTACCTAGGTACTATAAATTATTAATAATAATTTTAAAAATTGTTTTTACGTCAAACTCAAAAGCAAATTATTACTGTTTAATAATATAAAATATAATCGTACATAATTATTATTCTGTTTCAATAAAAGATAAAATTATAGTATATAGATAAATAATATAATAGACGTATAGTGGTAAAACTAAAAATTATTTACCAGTGTTTGATTAATAATTATTGCTGTTTTATTTCAAAATACGATAGTTGGCGTATTTTATAAATTATTATTTTGTACAATATTTATACGTGCTGATTTAAATTCAAATAATTTTTAACATTTTATGTTTGATTAATTTTTAATATAATATATTTTTACCTAACCATAAATATGGAAATAGGTATACTCATCTAGTCATCTCGTATGCATTATGCATAGGTATAAAGTATAATAATTAATCGTCCGTGTTTTGCACTGATGATGGTAACTTTGTTATCAAAATACGTATTTGCATAAAATAAAAGTAAATTTTTGTGGATTTGGGTTTTTATTTATTTAAATATAATTAATCAGATTTAAGAGTCTAATAATATAACAAATAGGTTTTAAAAATATTTAAGCCTCGCAAGTATTTGTAGGTATCTAAACAATGTTTTATATACAAACCGTTACTTTTGTGCATTTTTAAATTGTAATACACTAAAAAAAATTATTACTTTAACGGAAATTTAATAAAATTTATAAAAAATCTCATATTTAAAAGATAAAACAAATAAAGTGACATTTACAATATTTTTATAAAAATATATATTATATATATATTTTATATCAAATCGTTATAACTTATTATTTAGCATTTTCGACTTTTGAAAATGTAATATTATTATGGATTTATATATATAGGTTACAAATAAGTTTATTACGATGATCCAGAGATTAAAATATGTTTTTTTCTCTTCCGAAACCGTATAGTGTATATGTTACGGGCAAAGTATACAATTTGGGCATTTTATACAATGCCCGGGCATTTTATACATTGTCCGGACATTTTATACAATGCCCTTCGTATATTGGGCAATATAGAAAACGGATGAGATGATAAGCAATATAGACAATTATCGCTGTGTATTGTATAATCCCGGACTTTATATGACCGTAATATATAGGTAAATATCCAAAGGTCTCGCGAAGCGAGGTTTTAGGTCACACGAAACCACTGCCTATTCGCACCAGTATCCGTTCTATGGGGTAGATTGTTGTTTTTAAATATATTTTTTACATTGCCCAAAATGTTCGGACATTGTGCACAATTTCCGAATTTCCCAAATTACCAAAAATTCACTCCGAAAGGCAGCACGGAAATTTTCAAATTTGGGTAGTCAGGGCTACGATCAATGTACATTGTGTACAAAAATTTAAAACACGGAAATGCAAGTGTAAAGCAGCGGATCGGCTATGTACATCAAAATGTCACGGAAGCAGTACATGCGACAATAAGTGATAATAAAATTTAAAAAACTTATTATATTTTCTAATAATATAAATACATGTCATTATTCATTAAATCATTTCATCCGTTTTCTATATTGCCCAATATACGAAGGGCATTGTATAAAATGCCCAAATTGTATACTTTGCCCGTAACATATATATAATATAGGTACCTACTACCTGGTATCGTGTACATGATATTATAGTTTTGTCGCAACGGTTACGCATCACGAACACGCAAGAATTTCTTCTTTCTTCGTTTCGTCTTATATACGCGTATATTATACGGTATAATACGATCCCATTATAATAATACGAATTAGGAGATATATATACATAAAAAAATTAATACAAAGTTAACAAAAAAAAAAAAAAAAAAAACCATACACGATGAATGCGCGTCGGCGGTACAATATTATATATAATATTATTATGACACCGACACAAAAATCATCTTTCACACGTTGGAATGGAGGCGAGTGAAATAATAATAATAATAATAATAATAATAATAATAACGATGATAACCGCGTGACCGCGCACGACGAATATGTTATTTATTTTATTTATTTATATACGTATATCTTTGAAATAGGTATATATTATATATATTAATGCCATAAGACGGCGTGTTAAATTAAAATACATTCGATTTAATACGATTTGCCGACCACCCGTTAAGACTAATGGAGGTATTTCGGTATTATTATGAATTATAATAATTATTATTGTGAGATTTCGATTCGGGCGATAGAAAATAATAATTTTAAACGCGGTCGGTGCCCGGTTTGGTACGGGATCGGATGATGATGCTGCAGGGTACTATGGTATTAAAATACGATAATCGCGTGGCGGACGCGTATACGTGCCTACCAATTATTATACGGTACAATTATATTGCCCCCGAATATACGTAATCGGCAAAAAATCATCGTTTTAACATTCATTAAACGCATTTAATTCTATATAGACGAGCACGGAAATATTGTTGTCTACAAAACGATATATTATGCAACACTTACGTGTATATCGAATCACCGCGATACACACGCACGTATTATTATACGAGTTTATACTGAAATTAAAATTAAAATTCGTTACAAAACGTATAATATATATTTGCGATAAATATGTACCTACCTATAGTTTAAAATTTTAAATAACATTTTTTTATAGTTTTCGAAATATAAATGTAGGTACATTAAAATATTATTCCAACTCTAAAACTGATACATATACGATTATACGAGTACGTAATATTATAATATTACAATATCGACGCGGCTTTTTAAGTTACGTACTTCGTATATATAGGCACAGTGAAAGTTTCTTAAAATATAGATCGTAAAATCGTCGTTTTCGAAATGGTGGCCCGTAAAAACAGAGTCGCGTACAATCGAATATTCCATAAAGATATACCTAGACGAATTACCTGTAATATAATAATACATATATACCTATACATCATCGGAATTCGATAAGACTCGATACGAATTTAATGATGCACACGTATTTATTTTTATGGTTTCCTAGATACAATAATACATCATGTACAATAATTATGGTCGGGCGTAAAAGAAAATTTCAATATTCCAACTTCGGGTAATTACCGCCGCAGTGTCCGATGACTGTTTTTATTATTATATTATTTAACGACTCTATATATATTATTATACGCATACAATAAAACACCGCGGTTATACTTACGCGTACCATATACGTGGTTATGACCAATCGTGAAGATTTATATATATATATAATATATATATATACTACTAGAGTACGTAAACCTACAGAAATTATTCGGAGAATTAAGTAAAACGTTTGCGTTTTTTTTTCATTTCAAAAAATCGCACACGATGTCAACGATCGCAAAATTATTCGAAAATTTTTTTATTATATTTTAGATACACCTACGTATAATATATTGTTTTTCTCAGTTTTTTCGTTCTCTGTATACTCACAATCGCTATATATTTTATTATTATACACTCGTATATTAACCAGCGAACACATGCAAATACAATGATTCGTTTCGAGACTATCTCATTCTATTCACTATTGTTGTCCAAAATTAATCAAATAATAATACATTTTTTTATTGGTTAAATTTAGGTAGATGCATGACAGGTACGAATTTTTATCGACACAACTAAGGTATTGTTTTCGCGTTATCTCATATTCTTTTCGATAAAATGTGATGACCAATATATTATCACGTATTATATTATATTATAAATGCAATCGTTTGTATTCATAAAAATATTGTTTGTTCGTGGTACAAAATGAAAAAAAAAATCTAACTATTATTATATACGTATAGGTACGTTATTTTTTCCCTTAAAACAATAGCATAATAACAATAATATTTTTCTAAAACGATTTCCCTTCGTGGCTATTCGTCGGTCTGGACTTCAAACGCAATATTAAATTTGCATTTTTTTTTTTTTTATCGCGAACGTAAATTTTTATATAACTTTAAAATGAAATTCGCGTAATTTCTATATTCTCCCAAGTTCAAATGGTTCGATATTTTTTTTTTTTTACGAGAACGATTAATAATATTTGAGCGTCTGTACAAAATAATACGATATATTTTTGCAATTTTTAATATGTAGCAGACGTCGAAGTTATGTGAACGATCGTATCATATTATATATTATATGCACTCGATTATACAACGTATTTCTTTTTGAAACACTCGTTCGAGTTAATTGCATTGCTAAATTATATTGCGAACGAAATGTTTAGAGAATTTAACACGTACACGCAGTTCAAATTACAACGAAGAAATAATATATTATGTATATATATTAGGTACGTATGTCGTATAGTGTCACTGGTTCGTTAAAAACGTATTCTTATTTCATTTTTATTTGCATCCGTAACGTGTGTGAGATCATTAACGAAACGTTTAATTCGAACCATAATATAATATTGTATTAAACGCGAATAATCTTATGCCTATATAATAATGTAATCGGTATAGGTACATCACGAATTCGATTTATTTACGCGAAGATATAATATCGTTTTTAATACGCGTTTGTTATGTATAATTACAGAATAAAAATAATCAATCACGATTTGACGTATTATTATAATATTACGTATGTAAAATTTGTTTCCTTTTTATTATACCGCGTGATGTTAATATAATATATATAATTTACTATAAACTGCAGCACGCAGGGTATAGCCTGAAGCCGTTTTAGGGCCAATTTGCGAATAGTCATAAAACTCAAAGTGCACTGAAATAAACCATCAGAAACTAATGCAGTAAAAAGCGTATTCTGTAAATGCCATTTTTTATGAGTTTTAAACATTTTTTTTTTTTTTTTTACTACATTGTTGGCTATATTTCAGCTGCCATTTTAGATTACCACAGAAAACGAAAGAGTCTCTGGCACTGGACCATTTTCAAAACTTACTGTCGATATGAAATTTATACAATTGTGGTGCGTATACATACGAGTGTACATTTCATATATACGTATTGTTATTTATCCGGTAAATATACATAATTGCGATCAAGGAATTTTAATTTATTCAGTGGATCGTAATTTAAAATTTCCATTATATAGTGATATACTTATACAAATAATATACGCGCGGTTTAAAATTATGTCTACACCAACAACAATATTAATATTTATATTTATTTATTTTTCAATTTTCCTTTAAATGCACGCCAGAAAATAGTCCGTCAATATTATTTCATATTATTAATGTTCACATTATACAGTCGTGTCGGGGAGATCGGAAAATATAATTTATATAATAATAATCTAAATCGTTAATTGAGCGTAATATAATCTGCAGTAATTAGCATTTCATAATACAATATACTTAAAATTTAAATTACTAATAATTATAATAAAATTAACGGCTAAAACGTTTTAACAAAATAAAACTTAACGCGTTTAAATGACAATGGACTAATAAATTATAAACTTACGACCTTTAGAAACGCTATATAATATTATACACAACTTAATACGCATATACTATAAATTATGTTATTGTAACAAGTAACAGCGTAATAACGTTGAAAAAAATGTAGGTAGGTATATACCTACTAACCAACGGCAACGGCGGTATCGTATTAAAGAACTTGCGTACAATGTACAATAGGTAAATATATATTATATACATTATACGTATAGAAAGTATAGAACGTATATAAGTATAGGTATATGGGTAGATTACACACACACGTGCGTACTATATTATATAATTAATGACAATTATCTTCATATTTTTTAAAAATAATAAATAAAATATCATATTATATATGTTTGTTGTAAAACCCAAAACACAAAAATAATACACTTTTAAATGCGTAAATATACGTATTTCGACAACTATATTATGTTTTCATCCTATATAGAGTATATTATACATATACATATTAAAAAAAAAAAACGAACGTTTGTCGTAACTTTAAATTCCAACCGACTACACACATTCAGATCATTATGCGTGTACCAACAATTAAAACATAATATTCATTTATTATGTAAATTATGAAATATAGGTAAATTCTATATACCTAAGTTACTGAAAACTTAATAGTATAATGAAAAATGAATACTATAATATATATTATAATATTTAATATTTTAAGTGATAACAATTAAAACTATAGTAAATATAATATATTACTGAACACGATAATAATGCATAATATTACTATATAAATACCATTTAATAACAGTGTAACACTGCATTAACATGTATAGATATCTAAATATAACTCGTTTACATTAATAATGTACGCTAATAGGTTAAATCGTTATATATAAATAATATTTTGATTTAGTTATATAACGTAATTTAGGTCAAAATATACAATATATGTATTTAACATTTACGAGTTTCGAATACTTTCTGAAAAAAATATTATACTGACGTTTGATTTTTACAAATCGGACATTACACTTATTTACTTTGAAGTTTGAAGTTGTACTTTCCGCTTTGTGAAATGACCCCGTTATAACTTCTATTCCGCGTATTGGCTGCACCATAATGCCAAAGATAAATTAAGATAATATTTTATAAATGATTATGCTAATCCGGAGGTCTAGAATATATGGGTCAGATATAGTCATCATCATAATCATCGTAAAAGATTTAAGTGGTATTTATTTTTTAATTTTCTCGGTATTATAGGTACACTATATAGACATAATATGTAATCTCGTTTATCATATACTGTATATTAAAAAAAAAAAAAAGTTTTATCAGTGATGGAAGGACAAATTTTTGGCGATTGTGAAATCTACACAATCTTATACGTGTTCCCGGAAAACCGTTTGCTAATGCGTTATAACGTATCGATAGAGAATGTTTTTTTACCATATTTTATTTATATGTTATTAATTTTTATAAACAAAATGATAAGATAAACTGTAATATATTATAATTATAGATAATTATTAAAACACTCGTATATGCACAATAATAATAATAATAATAATAATAATAATAATAATAACTTATTGTGTATATTATATAGGTACGTAAAAATCGATAAGTATAAACTTTTCATCGATAAATTTGTTATTATCATTTTTATTGTCGTACACTAAAAAATATAATAATTATATACCTAATATTATTTTCGTAACGAGATGCGTTCCTCGTGTATATTATAATATAATATAATATTACGTACGTATTATAATAATAGACAAGTGTATACTATTCTTATTATTATCAGGCTGTATATAGATATATTGTATAAATGTTTATTCTATCACTGAGAAAAAAAACCACTTAATTCGATTATTGAAACATAAATGCATTCGAGCACCGATGTCATCTCTGAATTAATATAATAATATTAAACATATATTATATACGTATATGCATGTGCATGCCGAATAAAACTGTTTGCACCGTTCATCTATATATTATTGTATATATTATATACGCTCTCACGCGATAACCAACGGAATAAACACTATAACTATATTATAATATATATATATACATATTATTATTGTTTTCGTCTATATAGGTCCTCTTGTGGATTTCGACAACTCTGTCCGTATAGTAACCACATATCATATGGTTTAGTTTAGACGTTAAGTACGCATTCTTCCGCACGCAGAGTGCTTTGAGTGTAAACACATTTAAAATGGCATATGTTGCGTGCGACTGAAACGAAAACAAAAAAATAAATCATTTCGATCACCTACGTTTTTGAAAATTCAAAGGCAACGGAGGCGGCGATCTGACACTCGCGGAAACGGACGGCCGATCTTTATGACTATTTATATATTATTCGGAATTTAAACGTTAAAATAATATAATATTATTTAGTTTTCTTAGGTATTAGTTATATTTTCTGAAATATAATAATATATTCTTCAATGAATACATAGTTTCGGGAACCTATAACAGTTTTTTTTTCCAACGTACAATAAATATTTAATTTTGATAATGCGGTATATATACCTACTACCGTGTATCAAGTATCAACACGATCCCAGCACGCAGCGAGCATCATACAATAACCGTAAGATGACAGTCGACGTCTATATTATTATCCCATTCATCGGAAGTCATAGCGCATTGTATTCCTTAGGCTCATTGTGTATATTTTAACGTATGTGCCACGCCGCCGCGGGTTCAATTAAAATTTTAGTATGTATATATATTGTGTATAGAAACTGCGTATATACTGTCGGTACCAATAATAATTATTATATTATTGCCGAATCAAAAAAAAAAAAAACTCCCATTCCCTATCCCGTCATCGTGTAACGATCGAGGAAGGGACGAGTATTATTACTAAAACCGCATTATAAATCTCTATTTACGTGCGCATGTCGCGTGTCGTTCATTCATTAACGGCCAAACGAAATGATTCGATCGTAATAGTTTTGTTTTCTAGAATCTAGTCCATCGAATATCTACGAAATTAAAACGTAAAAGTATACGACAAAATTCTTGGATACCTCCGATATCTTAACGTGAAATAACGATATGAACATATTATATACAAAACAGAATCGTATATTTAAAAAAAAAATAAATAAATAAACGATCGGAAAAATATTGTATATTTCATAAATCTTCAAACTTCAGAGACTTCAGATATTACGCGTAATTCGTTAAAATATCGTCGATATCGTGATTGTTTAGTTTTCAGATATATCTGTTTAATTTTTTCAATATAATATAAAAATATAATGACCGCAAAATTTCCCTCAGAATCTGCAGATTTGAATAAATAATTATACTAAACGTAATGTATACGGTGTACCAGTGCAATGTGCAAAATGTATATATATTTATAAATAATAGTTAAGTATACTTATATTAAATTATGAACTGTCCGAATACATTTTAAATGTGTACGATTTTACAATTTTTTATGTGTCTAGACTTAGATTTTTATAATAATAAAAAAATAAACATTATAATATCACAAAATGGTATAAATCTATTTTTTTCTCTTCCGATTAAGATCCAAAGAGACATGGTCTGTTTAATGTACTTAAATTTTTGTATTGGTGATAATCGGAATAGCTGCTGTCCGTAAATATTTACACGTTAAAATCTCAATACCATAAATGTATATAAAAAAAATTAAACCGGAAAGCATAACCCATTTGAATGGGTATACAAATAGCCGCCATCGTTAATAATATGTCCGATGAAACGATTTGGAAAGAAACGTAATTTTTACATTTTAACCAAAAAATAACCCTACACTTTGTTAATTTGATTTGTTTATATTAAATGAATTAATATACATGAAATATATTATATATGTCAAGATATTCCAGAAAACAATGAACTATTAACTATCCAATATTTATATAATATAGAACAGTGATTCCCAACCTGGATGGGTGGCGTGAATATATTGTTGACACAAGTAATCATCACGAAATAAATTTGTTTTTAATTATATTTTCATAAATAGGAGAAAACCCAAAAAATTAATATTGGTCGTTTACTATAATATCGCTAAACACTCGTTATCACTTTATGAATCTAGTTCTCCAATTTGGCGATGATAAAAAAATAATACAGAAATCGATTAAATATCGAATCGGACGGTGAAAGTGTCGAGACAAACATAAAAAAAAACTATCAAAGGAAAAACATTGTCAGTCTTCACATTAATTTCTTTGGATTATTAATTTTAATACTTAAATAAGTAAAAAATAAATAAGAATGATTATATCTTTTTAACTTTATTTTTACCTATTATAACCAAAATGAAGCATTTTTTTAACATTTAAATTGTTTGGGGTGTGTGAGATTTTTAAAAATCTACAAAGGGGGTGTGAAATAAAAAGTTTGGGAAACACTATATAGAATGTCTGAATTTTTACTATGTTACAATGCTACGTATATACTTATAATTTGGTTAAAATGGGCTCCGAACTTCTCGATCATCTTGGCCCTTGGAGGCCTTGGGTAAATACGAGTATAAACGAAAACTATAATATATTATATAGGTATACTCTTCATTTCTTTATAATATTATTATTAAATTATTTTTCAATATATTCAACGCATGATAATAATATAATAATATAGTAATAATAATATTAATAATATGTAATTTATAATATATTTATCATTATACAGATTATACTTATAATTTAAGATCATATAATATTAATAAAATTATTTTTCTAATTATACGAGTATATATTATTGATCTTAAAATTGCATGTATAATTTAAATTTAAATTAATTTAAATATATGATGGACACCTTGATTTACATAATACGAATCAATTGTAAATTATATTTGAATTACCTATATTTGAATTTTATTTTTATTGATACAGCTAAGAATAGGCACTGAAAATCGACGATAAATCATATCTATGCGCGTATTATTTGTAATTACAATACTCACAAAAACGAGTTATTCCAGGAAAGAATCCTTTATAATATTCTTTAATTTTTTTTTTATTAACATAATAATTATAGTCCAAGATTTCTTTTCCTATAAACTTATTATTCTACTAGTCACCAATGTACAAACATTATACGTGTGTAATATGCATATTATACAATGTTTTATATTTTATATATATGTACTTTCAAAATATTATTACTATGATCTCGTTATTTAACGTATTAAAGAATTGTTATTTAAGTGGCAAAGTAGATATACCAACAGTTTTCAAGGTATTCTGGATTGGGCGTAACGGATGAAGGATCGACAGAATAAAAAAACTAATCGAGCTTCTATGAAGTTTTACTTGTTGGTATTTTGTCTGAGTATATACGTACGTATATGTCCTTGTTTTGGCGTCTTCTGTATTTTTGACCATTAATTTTATGATAACAAAAGGGCGAGAGTGTTTAATTATTTTTAAAATTATTTCAAACGGGCGCTCATACCTTATTTTCCTACGTGACAATTATTATTATTATTGAGTCAATGTTGAACGTAGCCTCAGGTTAGGTTAGGTCTGCACTTCAACAATAAGTATTGATGAGTGATGACTAATGTTTTGTTGGCTCGTCTTTTATAGTATTATAATAATATGACGAAATAATACAAAATTTGAATGAAATACAACAATTAATTTTGATTTTATTAAAATATGTCTTTGAATTAGTTACAGTGACACGTACCTATCTGGTCTTTCAGATGTGTTATTTACCCGATGTTTTTATGGAATATAATATGACATTATAATATTACAACGTCTGTATACGAGTACATCATAAATAATTTAAATTATATCATTATATTCAATACAAATATTTTTGTCTTTCAGTCTGTGGCGTCCAGTTCTTAAAAACATGTAGAGCATATTAATACATTTAAAGGCCTCATGATGGTAATTTAAACTCATTCTTTACACATTCTTGATAAATAATATTAAATAAATAATAATTAATAATATTAATTTTATAAATGGAAGAAGATAATAAATATGTAGGTGACAATAATAATTAATATTAAAACTTTATGTGGCCCCCGGCCATATTTTTTAAAAAAATATGTAGGGCTGTGGCCCGCGACCACAACATAGACTTGGGCGCCACTGCTTTTAGTTACCTACTATAAAATGTACTATATACGTAATTTCATGAGACATAATAATTTATATGAATGTAATTTTATAATTCTTTTGTATATTATGAGTGTGGATTATTATTAAATTTTGAAACCATAATATTGTATACTGTTATACGATAATATTATATAGTATACATTATAATATTATAAATTACAGTGTTTTGATAATAAATGATAGAGCTGCTGTGTATAATCTGCAGACATAAACACTAATATAGTATTTTTATTAAATTAATTATATAGCAGGCGTATAAATAAGAACATTAAAAAGGCGTACTAATTATAGTACCTAGTAATTTATTAATATTATCAATTTATCATAAATATAAAATAATACGAGTAAAACGTACGGTATTGTACCTACCTAAGTTTCGGAAAATGTTTTATAGGATGTGTCATAAAAATTGGCAAATATTTGGAAGTTCGAATATTCAATGACAATCGTTCGAACTCGTATAGAATACAAAACAATCAATATCAATCGATTTTCATAGATTTTTTATTTTATATTTTTTTTATTTCTTCGTGACGTGACTCGATTTCCGGTAAAAAAAAATAATCAATAATTCAAGTTTCAAGCTACAATAACATTACATGTGTTCCTATAAAATTTCGCATGTAACCGACCACCAAACCTATTTCATTTACGCATAATTGATATGAAACATAATACATATCAGTTGAATCAGCCTAGAAAATGCACTACAATACGTTTGACGTTGTGACATATTACGAGTATATTAGGTACTCCTTTCTCCGTTCGACATATAAATTTTGTAAATCTATATATTTTATCTTAATAAAATTATTCAAATATAATTTATAACGTTTGCTAGAGTCTTTAAGTTATCTTCTGATATACAAATTTGAATGTAACAATGCATATTAAATAATAATAATAATTATTCTAAAGTTATATGTTCAACATTATATTTTAAATCAGTATCAATGTAATATCCAATCACCAAATAATAAACTTATACAGTAATACTTCAACTAAACATAAGAATAATAATATAATACAATAAAATTATATACTTTTTGGATGTCGTTTCCGAATTTTATTGCACTGTGATCGTATGTTAATATTTTGTTATTATTGTAATTGTAATATAATATGTCAATTAAAATTGACAATTGAATTAAAACCAAATCTCGATCGATAAATAAAATCTAATAAACACCTAGGTTTTATACCAAAATGTATTTGTGTCTGCGAATTACACCGATGTTCCGATGTATATAGTATTAATATAGTCGTGATTTCGTGAATTCTTTACCAAAAAGACGTAGTGAATAACAATTATTATTATTAAATTTGCATTTCTTTTGATAGAAGTGTATAGGTACTGTAAAACAGATGTGCCTCACAGCACGCATGTAAAAAAAATTTATATTTTTGTATTATAAGCGTTATAACGGTAATTATTATGTAATGTTATATGTTTAAAAATCAATTGTACTTAAATATATACTATGGTATATTTATACTATAAACATTTTTTTTTTTTTTTTTAATAATTTTAGGAGGAATGAACGCTTTAGTTCATACGTGTCTGGTGTCACAAATTAACGGCTGACGGTTACAATATATCATATTATTATTAACGGTAACATATTCGCTGTTCGGACAAAACGTCTCAGAATGATTTCCACTTATTATAATCATAATATTATGTTTTTGCACAAGAATATTTATTGATTCTAAATTTATAATATTATAATAATTGGTTGATTACATTAAACGGAAAAATTAACAACGGATTAAAATTAATTTCTAGTAGTAAAAACTTTTTTTAGGTATAAACCGTCGATTTTATTAACTAGTTATCATAATTCGAGTCACGTGGTACATTCTACAAGTATATAATAAAATAATATATAGTTTCGATAATCTAAAATCTAGATGGAGAGTATTACGTATACACCATACCTGTATATGACAAAAATATAAAATATACGAGTACATTATTAAAATATCTAATATTAAAATTTCACCAAAATTTATCTCAATTCGCTACATACTTTGTCATTTCTTTGTATATATACGTTAGAAGATAGATTAAAATTTGACATCAATATAAAAAATAATATAATTAAATTAAAAAATGTGACGACCATGCTACAATGAAAAAAAACATAAAACGTTGCAATACATATATACATTTTAAAATAGATCTTTAAGAGTTTCAAATTTCAAACTTAGTTCATTTATATCAAAAATAATATACTCGTATATAAAACTATAGAAATTCCATAACGTTTTAACTATACGATCTTAAACAAGAACCAAAGATAAATATTAATTATTATTATTGTCATATTTTGTATTAATTTTTTTATAAATATTAATTATTCGAATGTTATCGTTTTGTTATAATAATACTATAATGATAATTGATCTTTTACACTTGTACTAATATATTATAATATATAAAACATTTTTATCGCCCGTATAATATAATTAATAAGAGACTAGACTGTCGTTGGATACTCTCATATGCACTTTATTTAAGTGTTTATTTCAAATCCAAGAAATGCATACTATATATGTCATAAAAAATGCACATCCCATATAAAACATTTTCAATTACAGTACCGCTTACTTTTATTTCATATAATATTTTATAGGCACATTGCAACAATAATAATATCCATAATGTTATTTTTAATGGCTCGTAAATTCATTATATTGTTATAAACGTCTATTTGTTCCATAAGCATTACTACAGTATATACGAGTATCTAACTATTAAATTGTAAACCATATAGTGATATGTCGATTTTAATAGAAAATTTATTATATTATTGAATATTCAAATTCAATTTAAAAATTAAAATATCGAAATCGAAATTTTTTAAAATAATTATTGTTAAAAATTAATTTTAATATCAATATTAAAATTAATAATAATTGTTTAATATAAAATTATTATATTAATTGCTATATTGAAAAAATTTGTAACCTACGTCAATCTGTAAAACGTAAATGCATATACCTATCATTATATTATAACAACAATATTACTTAGTACATTGATTATTATATTATTAATTATTATTTATTATCTCTTTACATCATAATATTGCATTTATGTACCTATATTATAATATATATATATATATATATAATACTTTTTTTTATGCTATGGTCGATTATTTTACTAATGAAATAAGGAAATATACTATACGTACATTATTATAGAATACTTGTATTATTCAGATTTAAATATGACCGCTTTAAATTTAAGATTTTTATATTAATTTTTAATTTAATGTGAAATGTACTTACAAATTTACAACAATTAAATCAGATATTATTGTTAATAAAAATTAATGTTAATAGTAAATTTTGATAAAAAAAAAAAAAAAAAATTATGTACTTACACGTTGTTTTTATGTATACATATAACGTATATATATTCGACACTGGTATGATATGTAAATGTTACTATAATGGAATTTATTTTATAAATTACATTTTTAACAAATTTACTACAGAATAATAATAATTATCTAATATTACAACGTTTAAATATATTAATCGAAAAATTATATTGCGTAATTTATATAATATTGTGTACAATATAATGCCTTGTACATGATAATTGTATTAACATACAGAAATAATTATAAAAGCTGTAACATCTGCATTTGGAATACGTTTTATGTTAATAAATTATATTATTATTTCTATGTTTATTATGTGTCAGATATTGATTCTCTCGTTGAGATAAGTCACGAAGTCGAGAACCTTCTCTGTTCTCTGTCGTAACGTGTAAAAGAAAAAATAAACCACGCTATATTATAAGTCATAATTTCAATGAGTTAAAGCGTAATATGTTTAAAAGTATTAGCGAATAGTATATTAATATATTATATTTACAACGGTCGAGCAAGTTATTGTAATATATTCCTATTTTGACGTAAACGTCATTCACATTGACAATATCATTGTTATTTCAGATTTCTTCCTTCGTTCGAAACGCAAAAAGAAAAAAAAATTAGGTATACTCGTATAATATATGTATTATACAACTGTCTACGGCGCGTGCAAATAAATACCTACTGTAATTCTGTGAACGTCATCCAAAGAAACATAATAATAATTATTATTATTGTTACTAATTTGTCACCATATATAACATAACCTCGTGATACATAATATTATATTATAATAACATGCATATATAGGTTAGGATATATTATTATGTTTATAAATTACAATAATAAACCGATAAAACACGAGTATAAATCTGAAAACGATTTACATAATATACTATATAATACTATATAGTAATATTATACGTATAAAAATAAAATATAGATATACCGAACGCAATTACAGCCAACAGTGCATATTAGGTAATAACCTATCTAATTCTAAATTCTAATCCATCGAGTACAGAGTGTTTGAAAGTTATACAAACGGTTTTTCGATCGTTTTATTATATATTACCATTTTACCGTAACGTCACCGGATTACTGAACACTCTGTATATAAGCATTTAAGTGTACAAATTTGTAGCGGAAAGGATATAGAAAGAAAAAATCAGCACCGAGATTAGGTACAATATATATCCGACGAAGACGATAACACGTTCACACGACGTAGGCGCCACAATAGGCCCATTGTATATTATTATGAGAAGCTGACGGATTTGTGTGGACCGACAAAAAATAGCGGACGTGGGTTATTACACGACTTATTTACGCGTACAATTTGACTTGATTAGCGATTAGTAGTAGACAGTTGTAGGTTGGATATATAAGTTTATTTTCTACGGTGTTAAATATTTCAATTTTTTTTTTTTTACTATAACGCACATGTTATCTTTATGCAATACGCATATATTAATCACAGTATTAACAACAATCTTAGTACTGAAAATTTAAAGTTATATTTTGAAATTGCAGAGTATAATTTTGTTACGTGTCAAATTGCAGGATTTTGTATGTCTATTGCATATTGAAAATTGAAATAACCGTGAGAAAAACGATTATTAAACATTTAACAAAAATTATTCAAAATTATTAAAAAGAACATTCAACATATTCGTGTAGTGATGTCTCAGTGTCATAATATATAATATAACATTATAGTAATCGAATGTTATTTTATGTAAATATTTAAATGTTAATTTAAAATACTCGTTAATAGTATTTTACCAAAGGCTGGGTGTTATAATTATATAACTCATTTAGATAATCATCGTGAGCTTAAAAAAAAAAAAATACCGAAATTCAATTTAGGTTAGGTCAGGCTCTAGGCTTATAATCATGCCACACATAGTGAGGCCTGATTAATGCGAGTGTGAAAGAGATAACATATGTTTATTTTTTTTAAATATTGCGCCTGAAATAATTATTTATAGTTTACACCATGTGAGAAACGCCTCCTGTCGGATAGCGTGTACTTTTACATGTAAATATAAATTAATATTATGTGTAATTTTTGCGTTACGATAGAGGAAATAACAAGAACTACATCAACAGTTATTTCAGCTGCCTCGATGTTGAAATGATCAATAAAGTTGAAAAATACAAATTTCATAGATTATATACTATATACGTATACAAATCATAATATATACCTATATTACAACTTACAAGGTGATTCGTTTAACACCAGACGTTCTCATATTTACTTTTTTGATATATTCATCAACGACTTATTGTTTAATGTTCTGCAGCCTATAATTATTATTGCATAGTCTGCCTGCTTACCATACAAAATTCGAGTTTATTTAGCATTATTTTTCTGCAATTTTATGCATATGTAGCAAATTATTTATAAAATTAAAAATAAACACAAAAAGTCGTGAAAACGAATAATATTATATGCGTATATTATATTATCATAATATGGTAATTTTTGTAAATTCCTGTAATTTAAAATACGTTCAACTCGTCTAATTTTATATATATATATAAAAAAAAGGAAGAAAAATTGATGAATTTAATCATTACTAAATATTCAGCATAACAATATCTTATTTAGAAAATATTAAATGATCATGCGTGCGATTGATCTGAAAATGGATGCTGAAATAAACGAAGATATTCAGTTTAAACTTACGTGTCAAATATATGACAACAAACAAGCCAACAACGTAAATGATTATTAAGACCACCCAAGAGCAGAAATCTATCAGTAGCTTATTTTTCTTCAATCCTTATAATAATATTATTATACATTTATATATTATAATATATATAACGTGCGTAATGTTTTACGTTAAATTATATATCTAAATAAATACAGGTATACACAATCATTACAATATGTAATCGTTTTTCTTTACTAAATCAACGTTTATTTTAATTTGACGGTCGTATAATATCGAATATACGAGTATATTATATTATTATGTTGTACAGTTAAATATTATTTAGACTACACTTTCAAAATCGTTAAATTTCCGTTGTTCAATACGTTCGACATAATACACCTATACATCTATATTTATATATTATAACATATATACGTATATAATTTGTATGTTTATTTCATATATCTTTAGGTATTACTTACCTGTATAATATTATACATATATTGTAATAATAATTATAATAATATTTTTCCTTCGCAGAACATTCAAAAACACGAACCGGCGAGGACGATGTCACCGATATCGGAAAATAAATGGAAACTCCTCGGATCTAGGAAGACTGTGGAAGAGACTTTCCGAAGTTCGCACAGGATCAGCTTGTTGCAAGGTATGTTATTACAATAATATTATACGTATATAATATTATATAATGCCGATTGTCGGTTGGATAAGAAACCATATACCCGTTAAATCGAAACACGCGCAAATCGCATTTATTTACATTGCATTAGCATTGAATTATTCTATAAAAACGTGAATACGTGATAATCAGTGTGTGTGTGTGTGTGTCGTGTGTGTACCGTATTTACGGTGTTTGCTATTGAGTTAATAATAATTGATTCTGTTATACGTATATTACATATAGGTATATGCATAATATGGCACTCGAGTAGGTACTCTACTCGTAAATATTATGACCATTCACCGTTTCAAATAACAATTTACATATATATAAATATAATGTCCGAGCGCATACTTGGAGCTCACTTATATGTTATATTGTGTTATTATACATATTTTATATTTTTTTTTTCAACGCACAGTTTGAGTTTAAAATTTCAATATTATAGCATACGCCATGCAGTCAATATTACAAATATATTTCATTTCTTTTTTTTTTTTTTTTATGAATATTAAAAAAATATCACGTTTATATTATACTCGTAATTTGAATTTGATCCAATGGATATAAATATTAGACGTCTTTAATATTATATAATATAGTTGTATCTTGTATGATATTTAAAAACCGCGAAAATTAAATATTTTTTTATCAATAATATAAAGAATAAATGATAATTGATGATACGATTAAAAATAAATTTAAGAAAAATTTAAGTTTTAATTATCATCGTTCATTAATATTTAATGATCCTCTATAATTTATGATGTATGAATATAATATTATATTAACTACATAATTATATGATCGGTAAAAAATTGAACAGGTGATAACGATGGTGGCGAAGCTTACAAACATCAATTGCGCATGTCTAAAGAAGCTGCGTGCAAAGTGCCCAGATCTAAAGTGATAAAGGTTACTGACGTGTACCCAAGTTCTAATAAAAAGTACATACCTTCGTGTACGGTGTTGCATGTGTGTTCCGACGATACGGGTTGTTGTAGCAGTCCAACGTTGAAGTGCGGGCCCAAGTCATCACAACCGATTTACTTGCATTTCTTAGTCTACGTGAGTATACAAATAACGTTCATATTATTAATAGTATAACGATACAAATAATAATGTTATTATACTAAAGATGAAAATTTCTGACTTAAATTACGACAAGACTTGGCGGCGTATTTAGTATTTTGTCATAGGGGGCAGCCGGATAAAAAGGTATTGGAAAATATTAAATTGACTCAAGCGAGGGGCAAATATAGGTAAAAAACATCATTTATTTATTTATCAAAAAAAAAAAAAAAAAAAACATCACTTATAAAATAAGTCAAGGGATTTAAGTGGACTTAAGTCCATTATTACCATTAATATATACTAGGTATAATGAATTAAAACCTATACCGTTTTGTATGGTAATTTACAATTAATTTTTAGAAGGGAATTTTTATTTGTAACTTTTTATCGATCGAAGTTTATACGGAAACGCAGTACATTATTATATTATATTACACGTATATGTTGAGGCGAGATTGATTTAACTCGCGTTTTGGCAGGTTCGTCGACTTCTGGCAGAATTTTGTACTACGGGCATTCCATAGGTTAGGTTAGATTACGAAATCGTAATCGAAATGAAAACTGTTTAAATTCGACTATTGAAAAATAATTAGAAAAATAATATTCAATCAATATTACGAGTATAATGTAGGTACGCGCGTTGCACCAGTTATGCGTTCGTCGCGCATAACAATAGGCTTATCGAAATATAACGTTTTTTCTTCTTTATTTTATGAACCCGCGCGTATATATTAAGTATACCCACTATATATAAATTATCAAATGGAATTTAATGCCCGATAGGTGTGTTACCGTTAAAAACAATACGGATGGATGTAATACGTTATACGTTGGCATATACATAGCGACCGTGTTTCTTATTAATACTTTCATAACGTCCTTGGATTTAATTTTAAGTTCGAAAGTCACGTACCTATATTATATTATAACGTATAGTATCTATGGTGTTTTATTATCACGCCGCGTTGCCGACATCGACTGCAGGTTCGTAAAACTGCATCCGATATTCATATAGGTAATAATAATATTACTATCGTGTTCCTGCAAAGACCGCGCCAAGAGAATATAATTATAATATTATTATATTTATTATTTATATATTATTATAGTTTCGACATTGCGCGTGATTAATAACTTTGGCCTATGACACTCGAGCCGATTTTTACCGCGACTTCGCACCGCCATATTTTTATATCGTATATTATTTAAATGTTTTATCAGCAATCATTGTGCGCGACTTATTATTATTATTATTATCGATGCGAAGACGACAATATCAATATATTATTATTGTTTAGTTAAATCTATATAAACGATTCAATATACAAAATATAATATTATTACTCATCAGTTTGATTTAAAAAATCGATTTATTATATTTTCATTTTTTACGAAATCGAGTTATTCGAACGACGATAGAATAGAATATTATGATACGAGTATAATGTTATGTAATATTATTTATTTTAATCCATGTATATACACAGTAATTTCCATAGATATATGGATAGGTACTATTAATTAACGCGATATATATAATAATACTGACGTTATTTTATTTTATATTATAAATTTATAATTATAACACATTTTGACTTTTTATATGATATTATTATACAATCGTTCGGGTGAAATATTTCCGTAAATCGAAACGTGTGTAGATAAATGTAGATAATTATGCGCGTTCGTCGTTAAATGAAAGTAAACACATGTGTTGATAAAAAGTCCATCATGTATTGTTAAAATGACATAATTATTATTCATTAACAGATAATAAAAAATAATGTACGAATATAATATATTTATATATAGGCACACACAATCATGAAAACTAGAAATGCGAGTTGACGCGTTATATTTTAATAATATACTCGTATTATTAAAATACGAAAAAAAAAACTAATCGTTTTATCGGTATTTTTATATATATTATTTTTGCGTTCGCGTGTCTATTCGAATTATCTTCATTCAAATAGCATATTAAATACAATTACACGAGTCATTGGCGTACCCAGGAATTTTATAAGGGGGGGGGGTTTAAAAATTATATCAAATATTATCATTTAATTAAATATATTACAAATGAAAAAAAAAAAAAAATTTAATTTTTATAGTGTTAATGTTGTATATTACTATATTATAGTATTCATACTTTGTATATAATTTCAATAGGGGGTCTGGACCCGAAATCCTCCCTTGGGTACACCCCTGACGCGAGTGTAATTCACAGAAATTTAAAGTACCTATATGTAAAATAATATCCTGTATACGGGTCGTATAATAAGAAATTAATATTTCTTTTAAATTTGCAAAGTGCAATATTATAATATTTAAATTTAAAATTTTTTGCTTTTCGAATTATATTATTTTAGTATTTTACCAAAAATTATTCAGTAAAATAGGAATAAAAATACGTATAATACGCAAAATTATATATTTATATAATCATATTATGCTAATAAATATTATTTAATTTTGTGTAATAATACATAATATTATTACGACCGCACGCCTATATTTATTATAATACGATAATAAAAATTATTATTGTAGATTATAATATTAATATTGTTGTGAGAGTGAATTTATGAATTATACATCGCTTTAACTTTCTCAGCGTATATGAATTTTATATTGCATATTTGATACGCCGTTTAACGAAAGAAATAGATGCCGCGACTGCAGCGCACGTTATTTTTTATATAATATTATAATAATGTTCGCATAAACGACAGTGTTATAATATTATTTTATTCTATCATTATACTAAATATAAGTTATTAGGTACTTATTATAGTAGGTATATTATATTTTTAATTTAATAGGTACCTAATAGATAATTTTTTTGAAAGAAAGAAAAAAAAATTAATTACAAAACTACACTACGGGCTATTTTTTAAGTTATAATTTTAAATTCCTACTTATTTTTTTTTTTTTTTTAAAAGCATGGAAAGAGATACAAGTACAAAGAGGATAGTGTTGAATTTTGATTAAAATTTGAATGCAATGATAAATCATTACACTCAGAAATACGATTTTTAGCGAAGTTCATCAGATAATAATTATATGTATTGATTACAGTAAAATTTCAAATTTAAACAGCTATAAAAAAAAATTAATCAAAAAATTGAATTTTTTTTTTTAATATTTTGATAACATGTTAAGTAATATGTGAGTATACTTCAGTAAAATTTTCAGATCTTAAAACCCAAAATTTCCAATTTATCAAACATTATATACATAAAAACGAGAATTTCAGGAAATATTCAAAGTTCTATATTATGTTAGAAAATTTAACGTAATGGTTTCAAATTTAATAAGCTATTATGTAAGTACTCAAAAAAAAAATTTAAGTCTAAATTCAAAATTGCCTGAGTTATCGTGAAATATCGAATTCGTCGAAATTTTAGTTTTTGTAAAAAATACTGTTTACTCATCATTTCTTGGTCGTTTTTCCTATCGCATAGGGTCAATTTTGAGAAATTCGATAAATGACATAAGTAAATACCAAGTACATCCCCACTTTCCAATCGGAAACATATGCTTTTCATGAAAATTGAATGATTATTTCGAACCGTTTACGTACATAAAAAAAAAAAAAAAAAAAAAAAAAAAAAATACATATCATTGTAAAACCAATAGATTTTTCGTTTCGCTCAAAATCTAAAAAAGTGTTATAGTAAATTTTGTATAGGTACTTGATTAAGTATTTGAATACCTGCAGTAGGTTGGTCGCTCGTAATGATATATCTAACTGTATATTATAATATACGCTGACGTTTAGATGCATAAAGTAGCATAAAAAATTTACATTATTTATTATAATACATAATATTATATTTACAGTCGATCGTTAAGGAATATACGAGTAGAGATTTTTCAAAACGTGAAGTTATGTGTTAAACGCCGAAAAGAAAAAAACACGAACATTAATATTATTATAATATATACAATACATCGTGTTAAATATTATTCGCCGATCAACAATAATATTATTATTATAATATGTTAACGCGCGTGAACTTTTCACCTTTATAACACGGGAACAAAAACAACAGAAAAAAATATTAATTTTTTAGAATGCTTTTGTTGTTTATCAAAATAAACATATTTGTTCGTATTTTATAAAAAAAGAAATTAATTAAATATAGGTATTTGTTGTTTTTAATTATTTATGCGTAAAGTTTCATAGTTTACAGCGCGTTATAAGATAATATATTAATATAATGATATAAGATGTACACAACCGATTATTGTTATAACAATAATAACATAATTAGTAATTCATATTATTATTATACAATCACGATAATATTATTATATCGAAAGACTTTTAAAAACCGTATAATAATATTAATATGTGATGGTAACGTAATTTTGCGTATAATTATAAGTTTCGGAATATTGCGTGAAAGCGATTGCTCGTTAAAAACAATATGAAATTAATCGATTTTATCTATAATAATATTATGTAGGTATATGATAATATTTAATTTATTTTTACTTTTTCCGAATAATATTATTATAAGGCTATTGTCCGGCGCGAAGCAATTAGCGTTCGGCCGTAGGCATATTATAAGATGCGTACGAGTCATATTTCTAATTATTACGCTCGCCTACAACACCTCGGACTAAAATGATAATATTATATAAGTACAAAAATACGAAATCTGGCACAACTTTCTCGTTTTTTTTTTTTTTTTTTTTTTTTGCTCTCCCTACGATATTATATTTTTTAATATTTATATTATCGTCAAATTATTCCTATCCGCGATAATAACGGACTCAAAGTGCGTTAAGTCGAGACATCTTATATACATTATAAATTATTATAATATATAGTAGGCATACCTATATATCTACGCGTATCGATGAAATATCGCCTATTCGTGTGTGTATAATATACGAAACGAGTCGTAATAAATCTCGTTACCGCCGAGTAGTGAAAATAAAAATATAATATATATTTTTTTGTAACGACTTGAGCCTATTGTCTTTTGGCCATCCGATCCGGGTCTTGTTGGTTTTTTCACTACCCCTCCAGCCCTGAACGTTTATTGTTGTGCGTGTTTTTTTCTAAATATTATATATTATGGGCGCATACAGGATATTATAATAATTTACCATTAATATAATATAACATAATGACGGTCCTCGGGACATTATTATATATTATATTGTTTTAGAAAACAAACACGAAAGGAAGGTAAAAAATAAAAATAAATAAATAAATTAGAGAAAGAGAATAAGGGGGAAAAAAAGCATCACATATACGTATTATATATAATACACGCCTACCGTGCGCGCGGGACCCGAGGTCATGTACGCGAGACGATCGGAGGGTTATGACTTAATTATTTTGTCAGATGACTGGATGAATAAAATTATACACCGTTTTTATTGTACATTCTTTTGCTCATATATAATATATATATACAATAAATATCATAATATAAGGTACCTATATAGACTTCCGATGTAGGTACATACTGTATAATAATTAAGTATAATAAATTACCTATATACATTACGGGAATCGACTGTCATTATAATATAAATAATATTATAATATACTATATAATAATATAATTTATTTTCATAATTTTTATTCCCCAATAAAATTTACAATAACAACATTCGACGAAAAATTTAAAAAAATTGCGTTTATCGATCGATTAGATCATGTTATATTGTTAAACGATTATAAAAATCATATATATGGTGCGATATTTTATATAATAGGACTTTATATTTATGTTAACATAAAACCCAGATTAATTCATTTTATTGCATATAATTATAATTGAGGTATAGCCGTAAGTCAAGTTGTATTCGTAAAACAACAATTTGGAGAAAATATTATTCGAAAATAAAATAATACAAACGACAAAATTGTATAATGTGTAATTTGATATTTTAAATAATTAGAAACATATCGTATAATAAATACCTAATATATTCTATAGACGATAACGGTTATATTTTTCTTTAACGCACTTTTTTTTCTGAGGTTGCATCACGAATTCCGTGATCTTAAGTATAAACACTGGGTAAAATATATGCTTGAAGGTAACGAAGACTGACAGTTTATATTGGTAGGTACCTGAAAAATCCTCGAGGCAAGTTGACGGCATCGTCGGCATCTTATATAACGACAAAATAATTATAATGGAAACATAAAATGTTTTATATATCACGAATTGTTTGTTAAGAATTCGAAAAAAATAAAATCTTAATACAATAAGTATTTTAATATACAAACACAAAACAAAAATTAACACAAATGTGTACATAACAGTATACCTAACACAAATTAATTTTATCTCACTGTATTCATTTATGAATATACTAAAATAACTAGTAGATACAGCTGTACTATATATACGAATATAATATACTAAAGGTAGGTACCTACCTAAAAAAATTGCAAATAATTAAAGATTTATTAAACTTGTTACTTTTTAGTATTGTTATAATATAAGAAAAGAGTAAAATATGTTTTAAGATGTTTATAGTTTATGACAAAATAATAAATGTATATTATAAAAAGGAATATATGAAATCGTTACATTAATGGCAATACCAGATACACAAAATGAGTTTTTGGTATCAAATTATTTGTAATCTCATTGTGCACAAAATGTCAAAAACTGTACAACTTAAAATAAATTATTTTCCCTCCAAATTGAATTTTAGTGATAACACGTATTCAAATAGTATTTATTAGTTATTATCTACACAGAACACAGAGTCACAGACACACATGCACAGTTTAGGTTTACCGTGTGAAAAATTCGAGGACGGCTTTACATACAGAATCCTTTTATTATATCAGGTATTTATTACATTCGAATTTATAAACACAATACATAATTGTTCCAATTTAAATTACAAATAAATTATTTTGTTAAAACTATCAAATTCATTAAATAAAATCACTTCTTTAATACTGTTTCGGATACGTGGTATTGCAAAATAAAAAAAAAATATATATATATATTTGCAGTTACGTGTTGTTGTACCTTATACCTTAAGGCTTTAGGCTATTAGGGGCTCATGTATTTACAATGGACAGTGAAATTATATTATACAGCAACCAAATTTAAAATTTTTTATTAAAAATAATGTTGAATAATCATAATTAAATATCATGTCTTACTTACATTTAGCATTAGGTAATTATTGAAATTAAAAAACAATTTTGTTTTTGCATTATGATTAATAACAATAAATAGTAAATACAATTGTCTATATAAGTTTATAAGTTTATTATAAGTTATAAAGTTATAATTATAAGTTTTATGGGTTATTATATTACGCTATAAATCGTTTTAATTAATGAATTAATTTGGTTACGATTATTACATGCGGAATGCGAATACAGGAAAAAAATATAATAAATGTACCAATAATATTATAATAATATTTATTAAATTAAGATTTACGAATTATTTAATTGTAGGTAATATACTCGTAAATCGTAATAATAATAAAATGGTAAACTTAACAATTTCATCTAACATTATGTTATTTTTTATTACGTTTTATGTACTATACCTATATTATGTTACGCGTATAAATTATTATGTTACCATATATTATTATGTTCTTGTTAGTTGTTCGATCGTGTTTCGGGGGATGAAAATTACGTTTAACGCCCTCTCGATAAGAAAACATAATAAAAATCGTCACAAAATCCCAAAAGGTCGACAGTTGTCGGTCGGGAATAATAATAATAATATTATTATTAACAACAATATAAAGACAGATGTATACGTGTATGGTGTATTCCAATGACAGTGGATATACATACATCTATATATAACTTGTTCCGATCATAAAGTATATAATATTTATTATGTATTTAATATTTATATCACGAAATGTCCGTTCGGACCCTTAATGGGGCTCGGATACTCTTTTGTGATCTATATAACGTTATTATATTATTATTATTATTATTATTATTATTATTATTATTATTATTATTATAATACGCTCGTACAACACATTATATTATGTACGATTGCTAATCGCCGGAGATGAGTAGTGTAGTTTTACGATCTGGGAACGAGATGAAAATCAAAATAACGTCTTTGGTATTGTGTGTACGATCGTTGTATCGACGGCTGAATCTTTTCCCGAAACGGCCTACAAACGCAACGTATTTATTCGTTCGTAAAAATATTACCAGGGTATATTATTATATAGACATACGAGTATACAGGCCCGTAGCCAGACTAAATATTTAGGTGGGGCAAACCGAATTTTAGGGGGGGCACTAAAAAAAAATGTTATGAATATTTTTAATTTTATTTTTGTATATCAATATTTAACATTTATGCTTAAGAAATAATTTTAAAAATACGTATTAATAGTAAATATTTTATTTGAAATTATAAAGATTCGGTGAACACCCAAATATTTGTGGCGAGTTGTGAACCTAGTCTAAAACAGTGAAATTACGAATCATAAAAATACAACTAATATCGATAACGTGTCAACAGCAATCACCGAATTTTTTTGTGGCGGCAACGATTAAGTCTAGGGGGGCTATGCCACCTTTTGCCCCCCCCCCCGTGGCTACGGGCCTGGACATATAGTTCTCGCGTAATCGCGATATACTTTTCAAATACGTTTTGAACCAGTGGCGTGTCTAGTAGGGGGGTTAGGGGGTCAGCCGACCCACAGTTCTTTTACATTTTTGAATTTGGCCTCTCTTATGGTCTTATGCCTATAAACATATATGTCATACACTATATGACATAGTATACAGATCCCAAAAAATTATTTCAAGAAAAAAAAACTAATGAATTGTGTCTTGAGTCACTAAGAACTTTCTGAATTTTACCAGGTTGATGTAGATCAAAATGACCTTATAAAGGAGTACAAAATGTTTTGTTCAGTTTACAATCAATTGAATAAAAAAAGTGAAACCATTTTCATAAGTGATATTTTAAAATTTATGATACTTAATGATATGGTTTCATCGTATCCCAATTTATATATTTTGTATAAGATCTACCTACTTAACTTTACCTGTAAGCAATTTAGTAGTGCGACAGCTGAGGAGTTTTAGTCGTTTAAAACTTATTAAAACACACCTTCGAACAACAATAGGTGAAGAAAGATTGTCTAATTTAGCAATACTCAGCATTGAAAGAAACATTGCAGATGAAATTAATTTTAATAATGCAATTGAAAAATTTACAAAAATGAAAAAAAATGTTGTTATAAAATAATGTACCTACATATTGTAAAAATACCTAATAATAATAAAGTGTTTTATATGATGAAAATTAATAATTTAAAATATATAATATATATTATATAAATAAATTATATTATTATATATTTAATATAAAAATGGCCTCTCTGAAATTTGTTATACCCATAGTTCTAAAATCCTAGACACGCCAGTACGCCACTGTTTTGAACTTTTGAGTTTTGACTATACCTACGCGTGCAGTTTTATATCACGAACTCTTTAACAACTGCCAACTCGTATATTATAATATAAGATTCGATTTCTGGAAAAAAATCTAATTCAAAACCGAACGGTAAAATATTAAACGAATTTTTAATTTTTAATTATTTTTTTTTTTTAGATAACCCGCTCTAAACATATTAAAATAGATATATTATGTGCTTGGTTACTGATTAATTGGACGAGTCGTTTTTCAATTTTTTTTATTAATCGAGGGAAATATTAGAAAAAAAAAAAAATTTAAAAACGAACTTAAGTAAAATCGATTTTAGTCGTAATTGTGAATCATATTTTTAGAAACAAAAAATATCGTACGGACCATAATATAATATAATATACCTACCTACATATTAATATTAATGCAAATAAATTCATAATTATTTAATATTATATGCGAGATATATATAATATTATAATTAGGAAATCTCTCGTCAGTTTGTGGCAAATTTTTAAGTTTACAAAATATAACATTACAGACTGCTCCGGGTTTGGACGATCGGCAGTCGTCCGACCACGACCAATCGTCGTATCATAAATCGTTGCTCTTTTACAATCACACGGAATGCGAGTGCCAGTCAAAAGTGGACGACATTATGCCCAGAGACACGATGCCCACTTCGGCGATGGAGGTCCACGAACCGCAATTCTCATTACGCAGAACCGACAATAGGTAGAGTAAATTATTACGCGTACTTTATTTATTTTACAGTTATTATTATTGTTGTTGTTCGAATTTTGACGAATTCGCGTAATTCGTTTAATTTTTAACAGTTTAAGATTGATTTAATGACAATACATTCATATCATGACCGAATACTAAAACCAAATTATAATATGTTCGGTAATATTTTATATTGTACTTACAGATTTTTTTTTTTTTTTTTTTTTTTTTTTGACAGTTGCAAGTGTCCAACGGAGTATACCGTACGATACATGGCCAACGGTTCGTGTTCGTGCGATTGTTTCGACAAACAGCGCGAGTGCATCCGTTACAAAAAAGGCAACATATATTTCAATCATCTGGACAGATAGTAAGCGATTTTTATTAATTTAATACATAATTTAAATAATATATAAGTATATATTTTAATTTTATAATAAGAAGCTCGTCGAACTTTACCAATGGTGTAAATATTGAACAAACTTTAAACTTATAACTATTTTCTATAAAAAATATTGTTATTTTTTTTTCCCCGACAGCTGCATAACATCGGGTCAATGTCTGTTGCCCATGTGCGAGTACGGCGTTTATTCTCATCGAACTGGACGCTGTCCGAAGAAATTCGAGACTCTATACTCGTTGAAAAAGAAACACTACTTTTAATTTAATTAATTAATAACAATAAATCAATAAATACTTGAGACTTTTGTAATGTCTTTTACATACAAAACGCGTCCTCTCACACATAAAATTATACTGCGGTCGCGCGATACCACCTATATTTATACTAAAATATATAATATTATCTACCTAATCATGTGTTCAGTGTTGTTTCCACATTTTTGTTCAGCATTTATACATGCGACTAAATTGCGATTTATAAAAAAATGTAAAATCATACATTTATATGTTAAAGTCACTGTATAATACATACATACTTGGTGACTTGTATATTATTTATACGCGCCTATTTTGTACATTTTAAGAATAAGTTTATTATTATATTTATTTAATTATTTTACCATTTAAGTTATTATTTATATATATTTTGTACTATATTAAAATAGCTATTAAAAAAAAAAAAAAAATTGTAATTGATTACACAAATTTGCTAATTTTATACACGAATCGTATATAGAATAAACGTTAAAAGCGTTTCACACACACAATATTATAGTAAATTAGGTGTAAATAATATTATATTATTAATTGTTCATAAAAAATATTAGCGAAACAATGTAGATTTCATTATAAATTATAATAAATATAACATTAAACGTTTTATTATTTTATATTTTAATCATTATTAATTGAAGAATGATCCTTCTTGATGATTCTTTAATGCTAAAAAGAAAAATATTGTAAGACTATTAATCAGGCATTATTGTTAATATTATAATAAATGTAACAAAACGTTGTATGCTTTGATTAAAATATATGGTAGTAGTAATTAATTTATGGCAGCATGGCAGGCAGATTTAGGGGATCAATCAAACAATGAAATTACTGAAAATAAATATCACGTTGTATTAATGACTACTATTTAATAAAACCTAAAAATGTACAGAATACAATTACATCGTTTAATATTTTAAATATTTTTTTACAATATATAAAATACATTTTATATGATACAATTAAATTTCAATCATTGTTAAAAATGTATGAATAAAGATTTTTAATACTTAATAATATTTAAACCACATTGTATTTGGAAAGTAAACATTTATTTAAAAAAAATTTTAAACTCTCTTCATTTGTATATGAATTGCCAATTTATCAATAAATAATAAATTACATTCTATTTATTAGAAAATTGTCACGTTTCCATTAATTTTACATAGTAATGTCATATACTTTATATATCGATGAACACTAAACATTGAAATAATTTTGGATAAATTAATATAAAAATATCTAGCTCAATATTTTAGTGAACATTCCATATTGTACTAATAGATTCGTTTAGTTATATAATAATTTTTTATTAGGTTATTAATAAAATATTTCATGTAAACACAGTTTGCAAATACACAAAACAATATATTATAAAAAAGTGATATCTTAATATCTTATATATAATTTACAGTAGTAAAGTATAATTTTAGAAGAGTATAATAACATAAAAATGTAAACTAAAATATTTAAAAAAAAAAATTAACAAAAAATTATAATAAAATTAATAGCAATGTATTGATTATTATAAATTTGCGAACATAAAAAATAAATACAAATACATATATATGAAATTAATTCAACATTTAATAATAAATATATATTATATATTTATACTATACTATATTTTAGTATAATGATATACATATAATATTACATTTTTTTCTTTTTTTTTTTTTAATTATAAATCTATAAATAAATTATAAAATTTTATATTATATAATATTTAGTAAAATATATTCATAATTTTGCAATTTATATAATTTAATAATTCATAAAAAAGCGTTTTATTAATTCCTGAATAAATATAAAGATATTATAGATATAGATTATAAATAAATATAATTAATAATTGGATACACACTTTTCAATGAATGTTCAAAGTAGTTCCATTATTGATGTTTATATTAAATTATTAATGTATAATTATTTATAATTAAAAAAATAAAATTATAGTGAATTATTTACATTAAAATAATTTATTTTGGCAATTCTAATAGTATAAAAATGTAAAAATGTATACTTAGATAATTTAATATTAATAAATAAATTTTGAGTATTGTCACAAAAACACAAAAAACATGTATAAACTTAATGTGGTCAAATTTTATTGGTGTATCTTATTTCAATGAGGATCAGTGTAAATTTGGTAATACGTAAAGTAATAGTAGTCTTTTGCTTAATTGTGTATTATTTCATGTCAATGCTTTATTGCAGTGCCATGGTAAACATTTTATAAAAAACATACTAATGTAAAATATTACTTTCCCATTACACAGTCTTGCAACCATTCATCAGTCATTTCGTCCAATTCCCTCACTTCATATACCCTTGTCAAATTGGCTTCTCGTTGTAAAGCCATTTTTGTACCAGCATACATTATTTGCAATTCCATATGGCTATCTAATAAAAAAGATTTAAATATTAGCATAAAATATCAAATATATTTTAATTATTAATGCATACCCCTAGGAGTGAAATAAATGAAACACATTGGAAATGATATACGACCATCGTCATGCTCCATCTTACAGCAGTAAATTACATAACGTGGCTGATGACCAGGCAAAATTTCTCTCAGTTCTTCAAGGGTAACATCATCAAGTATCTCATCCACACAAACTTGCTGTTTTTCTCTATCTACTTTCACTATATTTAAACAATTTAAATATAAAAATTATATTATATATATTTTTATAAAATAACAAACTTATGAGTGCAGAATTTGTTGTTGCTTTACGGAAACGAAATTTTCTTAATGTTTCTTTTACGTCATCTCCTATATCACATACTTTGGTACCCTATGAACACAAAATTATAATATTTTGTCCGTTTTGTATATGCATGATTTTGTTTACAAGTATTGTAACGAATCATAAACTCATAAAAATAATAAACAATATTAGTAGTTAAATAAAATAAGTTTTATGTAGGTAAATATTAAAACGTATATGATATTTACACTATATTTAATCAATACAAAAAATAAATTTAAAAAATTTAAAGTACAATAATATTTCAAACGGATTAGAATGAACCAAACAATAACATTTAAAAGTAATAGAAAAACGTAGAACGGTATGTTATACAACGTCAATAACAACCTATAAAATTATAACGATTAAACCTTTATGAAACAATTATTCGAGCAGATCAATATTCTAATTCCAGTGATAATATTTTATATAAGATAGTTTATTATAATAATATGATTACATTAAAAAAGTAATTATCATTTTTAGTAAAGTATTTTCACATTTTGATGTTTCATTAATCGTTTTAAATTTAAATATTAATTAAAAACTTGAGTTTCGTTTACAGAAAAAAAAAATGAAATTTTAAATAGGTACGTTTATTTCATTACCGACAAAGGTTTAACAGGTTGGTACCAATTTTATATTTAATATTAAAATGTATTAATCATCATTTATGAGTTATAACAAGTCAACAAACTTTTTCATAAGCTTACCATTTTTCCAAACTAACAAATAGTGTACTAGTGTCTCAGTGATATTTTTGATACTTAAAAATATGTTGTAAATTGTAAAAATCCAAACACGACAATAGTGGATACAATAAAATAATTAATGTTAATATTTATAAACACATCGATATAATGCCACCGATTCTGATGGTCGGATTAAAAACGTTCACATCGACATAACAGTCCACGTTCCACAAAACACAATCAATCCGTTTAATCTTTAATTGTATAGTAATAAATAGGTTTTATATAAAAATAAAAACAATGGGTACAATAAGTTTATTATATTATTTATCGGGTTTTATTCTGTGATATGGCTCGTTTGATTGGTCGGTTAAGATTCTTATCGTGATTTTTTTTTTATAGATAATAATAAAATTCGTATTATCAGTAGTTACTAGTTATCAATTTCAATTTGTTTTGTTCTTCGATCTGTTGATCAGATAGTACTTTTTCTATGGTGTTGATCTCGCATATATTATTATTTATTACTCTATAATTATCATTATTATTGTTATTGTTGATGACCTACTTTAAAACTTTTTATAAATCGTAAATTCATAATAATTATTGAAAAAATTAATATATACTAACTGAACTCTGAACCCTTGCACCTCGTAGCCAGGGAGTGTTCACGATATAGCACTTAACATATACTTGTCTATTATGCTCGTAGCCCGTTAAAAATCCTACCTCATATAATGTCATATTGTAATATTTGAAAAATTTCACGTCTCAATTTTTTTTTATATTTGTTTCGAATTGAAATTTTAGTTAAAATTGATATTTTAAGTATTTATATGTATTATTTATTTATTTTCTCATTATATTCAAATATTTTACAATAATGTTATATACAATTTTATCACTTATATAATATAGCACAGCACTTGTGTAAACACCCAAAAAAATTTTCCAAGTCGTAAGTTCAAAATTGACCGAGTTACCGTAAAATATTTAAATCGATTTCGTTAACATTTCAATTTTCTTTTTTCATCGGTAGTTTTTCCTGCTGTACATGTTAAATTTTGAGAAATTCAAAAATGACCTTAACAATTACGCACACTTTCTTACGGAAATCATACGCTATTCTTGAAAATCAGAGCAATATTTCTTGTCGGAAAATTGTCTTCGGACATCGGACATAAAAGAAAAAAGAATACGCACGTCATTTTAAAATCAATACGTACAGATTATTAGATATTTGGATCAAATAAAATTTGAATATTAAATAAATATGTAGTACCAACAGTCCAACACGGTTAGTGAATACTATAATAAGAACAATGGCTTATTATTTTAGTTTGAACTTTGAACAATATATATTTTATACTTATTAGTTTTCATTTGAATGTGCATAACAACAAACGCCGTCCAATCAACAGTATAAAATAATAATAATTAATAAATACGATTTACGCGCGTAACGTTTTATAATACGTTTAATTATACCAATTATAATTTTTATTAAAAACAATGTATTATTATTGTTTGTTGTAAGTAATATTTTGTATTTTTCATTTATCATTTCCTTGTACCCACCTATAAAGAAAATATAATATAATGTAATAAATTATTTTTATTATTTATAAACTAATTAACCGTTTCGATTGCAGACTATAATCACTACTGAGTACTGGTCGTATTGTCGTAAAGAGTAAAATGCTAAAACACTGAGCGTTTATCATTTATGTACCTAACAAAAAACAAAGTAACAAATAAATAAATAAATAATAACGTTTTTTTAACTAGGTTTTTTTTATTTTTAATATAAAAAAAAAGTGCGAGTCAGTGGAGTCATAATTCAGATAAGCCTTATCAGTGTATTAACGAGTCGAATTATTATGTATTATGTAATAATACCTATGCAACCGGTGGAGGAACGAAGATTAAAACGACCATGACGGTCGATAAATTTTAAACAAGAATCTACAATTCTAGACTCGACATTTCACATAAGTCGTTTTGTTTCCGTGCGGAAAGAACGTTTCCTTACCGCAATAGTTACCGCTCGTCGCGGTAAAAAAGAAGCAAACAAATTCGTAATCGCCAGAAAAGTTGGTAAGTAATAGTGACCACAATAATATTATTATTTAGTGTTTTACGTTTAATTTATTCCAATTTAATTTTCAGTAGATGGACAACTACTATTATGCGAATGACGTGTTATAAACTTATTTTCAAACGTTAACTTTAATTCGCTAATCACACGACATAATATCAATACGATCAATTAAAATATTATTACGTTAAGTGGAGCTTATTGAACAACATGGAAAGAGCTTCGAAGAAAACTAAAAAGGTCTGTAAAAATTATTATTTCATTAAACCCACTTCCAATGTTATTTTTTAATGCACGTTGTATAATGTTAAGTTCGATAACTATATTATTACTTGCGTTCCCGAAAGAATTACATATTTAATCAAACGTCGCGGGTTATGTTTATTCTGATATTTAATATTAATTTCGGATAAGTAATTATGACTAAAACTAACTTTTTTTTTATCATTATTGAATTCAGGGTCACTGATGAAGGTTATGGATAATATAGGTAGGTAAAATATTATAATGATTTAAATACATTTTGTATTTTTAATTCTTGTACGCAAGTTAATTTTTATTTAGAATTTAGATGAATTTATTCTTATCTGTTGTTAATTAAATCTCTTCTAATGTGTACTTACTCGTATCTTATATTATATTTACATTTGACTTTTAAAGTAATATATGATATGAATAATTAATTACATGAATTTTAAGTTTTATTTTTATCTGTAGTCAATTTGATATCTTATATGTATTTACTTATATCTTACATTATACAGGGCTATTTAAAATGATTTATCTGATTTTGAATGCTTATATGCTATATTTTTATTTATTAGGTTTAGAACATTATACAATACATTAAATAAAATATAAATGTGTAAAATTTAATTAATTGTACCTATAAATGCTCATGTACCAATGTATTGAAATAATGTAATTAAAAATCACATAATTATTTAATAATATTTTAATTTGTAATTATTTTAAAAATATAAATGTTAAATAGAACTAGAGAATAACATAACTATATGTTACGTTTTATTCAATAATTTAATAATTAATTCGTGTTTATTGTTTATATTTGTGTTTTTAAAATTAAATTTATTTTTATATAGTGCAGCGGTTCCCAATAAGTATGAAGACACGGACCCCTAGCTATAACTTATATTCATCCGGGGATTCCCTTTTTGTAAATACTTACTTTTCAATTTGGTTTGAATATGAAAATGAAGAAAAATAAAATTGTATGATTTATTTTAATTTTACACACCTTTTTTTGTAATATATACCATTATACCTGTACACAATGATTTCTTAAAAAAATACATTATAAAGAAATTTGTTTTAACACTTTATTTTACATATAACCTTATTGTAAATACCTTTTACATTTTACAATTTAATTATAACTTACTTAAATTAGTTTTGCATTGATTTTCTAACTTATGAGATATAATAACCATGGGCCCCTAACATCAAGACGCGGACACCTTGGGGTCCTTGGGCCACTAATTAAGAACCACTGATATAGCATACCTTTTTATAATATTTTATTTAATTAATAAATAATTTTTATTTTATAATTTAATATTTTAAATGTCAATAATGAATAATGTTTTTATTGTACTCACAATCACAAACATTACTTAAAGAGGCATTTTAATATCCCTTGGATTGTAAAAATAGTTGAATACTTAAATTTTAATATTTATTTTCTATGTATTTTGAAGAATACATTAAACTCCATAGAAATAAATTGTTGACACAGTTGCTAATTGTTTGTATACAACATATGACATTATAATATGTATAATACATTGTAAGAGTTAGCAATGTTTTTATTATTATAGTAATATATTTATTGTCAACTTGAAACATTTTAAGTATTATATACAATTTATTCAATGATCTATTGTAATTGACTCAAATTAATTTTCTATAAAAAATAAAAGTTACATGCAATATAGAAATTATATTTAACCTTAAAGCAAATATAATGATGGAATATATACCCATTGTTAATTTAAATGATCATGTAAGTTTATAAATTATAACTTTTAAATATTACAAATTATACATGTTGTAAAATTGATTGTAAAATCGTTTATAATTAATGGTTATATTAATACATTTTGCCTTTAAAATATGAAATTGACTCTGTACTAAATACAAATAAAAATAAATTAGTATTCAATTATTTTAATTAACATAATTACGAGAGAGAAAGTAGATTAATTTTTTATATTATTATAAATGAAGAAAATATAATTATATAATAATCATATTAGACCATAGTTGACTTATGATCAATCAATTACTTTTCCCATACAAATAGTATTTTTGAATATTGAATGTAATGTATATTTATAAAACTCAATTGATAACATAAAAAAATACATACATATTAATATTTATAATTTTTAATTTAGAAATTTAATTTCCAGTATCTATTTAAATGTGTTATTTTAAATATATATTAAAATAGTAGTTACATGTTCACAATAAGTCCTATCAAGTATTTTAATCAGATAGATGACCTTAGATTAAGATGGACATTTTTTCATGACATTAAAAATATATTTTTAATTAATTTTAAAAATTTTAACTATTTTGGTATTCACATTAAAAATAAAACTTGTATTTTTTGATTTGATATCTATTTTTTTTTAGATAAAAATAACCTAAATATTTTTAAGCAACTTTGATGTACAAATTTCTTTTCCACCTAAAAAATTGACTTACATCCATCATAATTTTATGTAATAATAATATAGTGTCTTACATTTTAAGTAATATTAATAATAATAATAATAATTAAAAAAAAAAAAAAAAAAAATGCTAAAATTAAATCAATTTTGAAATAAAAAAAAGTTTAAAAAATAAATAAGTATTGCTATTTTAAAAAAATGCAAGTTTTATTGTGGAGGCACATATCGAAAACGCTAAACTTTGAATTTAAAAAGTGATGCAAAATGTGATTGGTTTATTCCACATCATGAAGAAATTTTAATTTCAATCTAAAGTCATTCAGCTGAAATATTTTCATTATTTAAGTTAAAACAATTGTATTTTATTTAAATGTAATATAACTGAGTGACTGTCAATTTTAATATAGAAAAAAGTTAGTTTTACCAACTGTATACTATGTTCATTTTATTCTGCAGTTTTCAAAATATTTTAAAATTATTAACATGATTTGTTTGTCAATTAGATAAATAAAACAATTATAATTATATTTTTGTTTTGGCTTTCAATTTATTATTGTATTGATAATCTGCTATAATCGTATATATAATGTAATAGTACTATATAATAGTAATTAATAATTATAGCTATTAAATTTAATAAGAATTAAAAGAGAAATAGTTATCATTACCAAATAAATTTTAAATAATGTTTTGAATTGTACATAATATGATTTAACAATTGAAATATTATTATAATTAATATATTATTACTTTTTTTTACAGATCATTGAAAATGACGATGACATTTATAATAATGATAAGGCAAAACCAAAAGAAAAACAAACTAAATATATTTTGTATAGTATATTTGCTATTGGTTTTATGTTAATATATTGTAAGTAACATATAAATATAATAATATTAATTGATTAAGGCTTTCACGAATTAGAATAATATTGTTGTAATAATCAACAATATAATATATTTAATTATTTTTAATACGAGGAAATATGCATTATGTTTTAAATTTTTTAGCTTATTACACTATATATAAATCGGATTCCATTAAAACAGTAATTGAAAAACAACTGGAATCAAAAAATGCATATGCAGTTATTATTGATGCGGGAAGTACTGGCTCTAGAGTATTAGCATTAGCATTTAAAAAAACTGAAGGTAAAAACAAAAATTAAACTGTATAAATTCAAAGCTAACTGTATTTAACAATTTTACAGGTGATTCTTTGGAACTAGAAGATGAACTATTTGTACAAGTAAAACCAGGTTTATCTAGTTTTGCCGAGGATCCAAAAAAAGTAAAATTTATTTCTAAGGAAATGTAAAGAATTTAAAGAAATTTATTTTGTTTATAATGTTTTGTGTAGGGTGCTGATTCAATTGATCAACTATTAGCTAAAGCTAAGAACTTTGTACCAGAAAAATACTGGAAAAGTACACCACTTGCAATGAGAGCAACAGCTGGATTAAGATTACTACAAAAAGAAAAAGCGGATGGTCTACTTAATGAAGTATTTTCAATTTTGTAATATAATTTATTTCATTTTTAGAAATGACTTGTTTTAGGTAACTAATTTATTTAAAAGTAATCCATTCTATACAAATGAAAATTCAGTGGCTATAATGGATGGCATTGATGAAGGACTTTTTTCATGGTTCACAGTTAATTTTCTTCTTGGTAAATATGTTCATTTAAATTATATATACATCATAAATAAATTTTATTTGTAATTTTAATTTTTAGATCGTTTAAATGGAAAATTAACAAATACAGTAGCTGCCCTCGATTTAGGTGGTGGATCTATACAGATTACTTTTATTCCAACTAACAGTAAACTTGTAAATGACTTGCCAGGTTTTATTACAGAATATTCTATAATGAATGAAATAGTCAACTTATACAGTCACAGGTTTAGTGAATTGAAAATACTAACATTCTGTTATATTTTTAAATCTTATAAATTAAATATTTTAGTTATTTAGGTTTGGGATTAATGGCTGCACGAAAGAGTGTATTTACCGTAGAAGGTGATATGTTAAATATTACTAGTCAATGTGTACAAGAAGCAGCCAAGGGAACTCCCTATAAATTTGCTCAAAGTATATACCATATATCGTAAGTTTAATTTTTTTATGTTACATTATTTATTTTGATACTTTTGAACATTTATGTGAATTATTTAATTATGATCACTATTTTATTTGAGATTGTTAATTAGAATTTTTAATTTACATATGTTTATTTAAGTGGAGCACCATCAAAAAAAGGTCCTGCTGTTGATTATCAGCTGTGCAAGAGTATTATTGAAGGTGTGGTTAAAGCGATTTACACTGATAAACCTAAAGATCTACTTAATCATAAAATAGTTGCATTTTCATACTTTTATGACAGAGCTCAAGATGCTGGACTCGTTGGTACATATAAACACTTAGCATTTACTTAATAATAATATACAGTATCACAATATTTATGTTTAATGTTAAAAATATAATTGTTTAGGAGAAGAAGGAGGTGATGTCACTATCAAATCATTTTATGAAGCAGCAGAAAAAGGTAATATATTTAATTTGTAATTTGTTTGTTATAATTATTTAATAATTTCATTTTTCAGAATGTGCCAATACAAATTATAATGAACTGCGCCCATTCAAATGTCTCGATTTAACATATATCGCTGTGTTATTAGAACAAGGATTTGGTCTACCTTTAGAAACTTCAGTCTCTGTGAGTAACAAATAATAATTTCTTTACAAACATCTTTTTGTAATTTAACTAAACCTAATATTGAATAATTGTAATAGCTATTAAACACTATCGATGGACATGAAATAAGTTGGGCTCTCGGTGCTGCTTACCATATATTGCAAAATGGACTTTAATAACAGCCAAAACAAAAATGAATGGCAATTGAAGATCAAAATGTTAGTTAATATTGTATTGTTTACTTGGTTGTAGTAGTCATTTATTATTATTATTATAATATAATATGCACTAGTTAAAATTACTTGTTCAACTATATGAAATGCTTTTTAAAATATATTTGTGATAATTTTTTACCGATTAATTTTTCATTTATAATAAATAATTAATTGATAAGTAAATATATTTTATATTGTAAATTAACATTTATAAATACAATATTAGTTTATAAACTAATTTATTATTTGAGTTTCATTGCCATTATTACATCTACATAATTATTTCAACTCAATAAACTTTTTATTTATATACAAATTTTAGTTATGTATTTCTAAAAAAAATCACACGAGGATGAATATATGAAAAAAAAAATGATCTCTTATAGATTTCATCGGATTACAATGTATATTGATAATTAATATATTATGGTATCTTGAATTAATGTTTGAAATAAAAATGTTACAGTTTAAAATGATCGAGACACTAATACGCTGTATAGTTGTAGACAAATTGTGTAAAATTTTTCATTTGAACACTGAAAAATATACAATAAATAAACAATATCGATACGTGATAATATTTTATAATCAATTTGTTTTTATAACGTTTAATAATAAAATTTACAATGATGAATATTATATAATAATATAATGTAGATATAAAGAGTAAAGTTATCGAAACACAAACAAAGAACACGACATATTTTTTACAACAGCGTCTTAATAAAATCTTACAATATAAGTACGTATAATAATATATTATATTATTATTATTTGTCAAAAAGAAACGCTTCAACTCGTTATTCGTACGTGTACACATAAGCTAATTATTGTGAAGTAATAATTATAATAGTCGATAGTTATTAAAATAACTAAGTAGTTTATTCGGGTAAATACGTTTGATCATTATTCATTGCAATATCGTTATGATCATTGATTTCTTAAATTACGCATTGCAACAAAAGTAAGGACGACATTAAAAACAGTGTTTTTTTTTTTTTATTATTATTATTAATTACATTTTGGACGTCCTTTTTTAATATTAATAATTAGATACACATAATTATATATTATTTATATATATATATATACAAAAGCAGTATGGTTACATTTATTATTATATTTTCATAAATAAACACATTTTTGAACGTAGAGAATGTGTGAAATAGATAATATTTTATATGTTATATTATGTAAAACAAAACGAGTGGTTAGGCACATCGTCGAAACGCATAAGAAAACAAAATAAAAACAATAAAACGTCGTCCGAAAAAGAAAGTAATAATTCGTGTTATGTCAAGTGGACGCGTTTTGTGAGCATGCGAAAAAAATGAGTAATGGGTAGAACGAAGTATATTATTATTATTATTTTTTTTTTATTATTATTATTTTTTTTATTTTTATTATTTTTTTTATTATTTTTTTTTTTTTTTTTTTTTATTTTTTTTTTATTATTATTTTT
>JAIUCT010000008.1:10969276-10990354 GCA_021307375.1 Tetraneura akinire
TATTATTATTATTATTATTATTATTATTATTATTATTATTATTATTTATTATTATTATTATTATTATTATTATTATTATTATTCTTATTATTATTATTATTATTATTATTCTTATTATTATTATTATTATTATTATGAAGTTATAACGAGCGAGTCATGACAGAACCGACGAGGAGAGAAGTGCCTAATTTAAATTCTTAACATATATAACGATAATTTTTCATCGTTAGTTACGATATTATACGCCGACTTGACGTCAACGCGTACGATTAGGTACGTAAAATATCACGACAATTAGGTATACGTTTTTATAATATTTACACGAACGATGATAACTCAATTTATAAAACTTTGCAGCGTTTTCTCTGGAACGTAATAATACAAGTTTTTTTTTTTTTTTTTGTTCAAAAAAATCTTTCTCGTGTATACCCAAGTTTTCTAATAATTTTCATCTTTAAACGTATTTTACGCAAAACACAATTTATGACTGTGGATAGGTTATGGATACCTTTAAAGTCAAGTACAAAGTGTCTATGAAAACACGGTCGAACTCTTAAGACGGGTATCGTCGAGTGTCGGAAATGGTCGATTTTTGTAAAATTTTGTCGGATTATCGACGAATAATAAAATTCTTCTCCGTGCGCGTCAGTGTAACCGGAAAGGTAACCAAAGACCGTCGATTGAAACGCGCCTTTTAACATATTATTGAGAGGGATTCGACTATTCGCGGGGGGGCTAAGGGCTAATTTAAATTTGAAGTGGCTTAGACCCCATGGGCACGCCGGAGACCGCGCGCGGAATTTAAAAAAATCGAAGATCGTACTCGCACTCTGAACACAGGGCACACAGGGCAGTATTATTGTATAGAAACGGGGAAAAAATCAAAATTAATTAACTAAACTTATCGATACGATATTTTATTATTTTGTTCAATCTTATACGGCCGTTAAATTCATACGTCACGTCTCGTTTTTTATTTCATGAACATCAAACGCAGACCGCGCAGTACGAATTAAATTCGATTTCGTATACGCGCATCGAATAGTCATTTTACTAGGTATATAAGTACCTACCTAGTAGTGTTTTATAATATATTTTTGAAACTTAACGTAAATATTTCGAAGAAAATACACGATGCGTTCACCGACTATTAAGGATAATAATATTAATAATAATATGTACATAAATCGTTTTCACGGAATAATACAAAAGAACGAGACTTTATGAACGCATCGACGTTATACAAAAAAAAAACAAAACAATTAATAAGACGGGGTAGTAGATCAGATACAACCAACTGTTTGACGACGTTTCCCGCATTTCGAATGTCGTCAGTGCTCAGTGGTTACCGTTGGATTCCGGTATCTTTGGTAACGTCGTGGTTAAAGACATTTTACAAATATCGTTGAAACTGATTATTCCCTTCTCTTCCAGGTCCTTCCAGTACTGATAATTGCTCCTCATGTAGTACAACATCTCCGGCATGTCTATGAACGCTGTAAACACGTGCGTTCATTAATTAAGAATAATAATAGCAGTTATCGTATAGAAAAACAAATCGTGTTTGGGCGGTTGAATGCCGTTATATATACTCACAGTCCCAAGTCTCAAACATATCGTTAATAATGTAATCCATGAAACCTATTTGCGATTTTGGTATTGAACACGTGGCCCGATCAAACATGGGCATTACCACTGGCAAATTATTGACCTTTTCCTCGTCGGTCTATACAAGTAAAAAACAGATACTCGTTAAATTTCAAACTGAAAATTGCGTAGTCTAACTCGTCCTTACATAATATTTTTTTTTATATTTTATAAATATTAGAAATCGTATTTGGTACTCGTACTTTGGTTAGATGAACATATTATAACCTACTACCTATATTGTTCAAGATTAGATCCATAGAATTTGCTAAATTTTACATTAATCATATTATATTCACAATTCATATTCTTACATTTTAAGAACTATCCACGGTTATTCTGGTAAACTTTAATTTTTAATATATATATATATACGTATATTATATTAGCTAGGATAGTTGTACATAATAACAAGACGATCAATTTTAAATTCCTACAATAAAATATTTATTCCTCACCTGATTGAAGTATTCCTCGGCAATTCGTTTAGCCCATTCCACGCACATTTTTAACGGTCTAGTTGGATTAGACACGTCGGCACACTTGATTAACATTCTCTTCACCAGGTTTACTTCCTCGGTACTGGTCGTCATCATGGAATCCGTACTCATTTCGCTGGGCGTCTAACGGACGAAACATAATTCGAGTCGTATTACGATAAAGATTTCTCGTAAAAATATAATTTGTATGAATTAGATAAATGTTATAGGTATAGGTACTAACTAATCCCTCGGTGGTCGTTCCTTCGTCCAGAGACGACGGTTTATTACAAACGCTGACGAATTTGGCTAAATGTTCGAAATGTTTCGTCATTTCTGTGGCTAATATCATGTCGATGATGTTCTGCCTTACCACTTTGTACGTGTCCTTTTCCAAACCTATATTTCGTATTTATATAAACCATAATATAATAAGTATATACCTATACGATTTAAACAACGAGCGATTCGCGGATCGGTTATATACCTTTAAAAATGTTTAACCGCTCGTCTTTCGTGGTGAGCTTAAACGTCAAGGCGGCGTGGTGCGATTCCAAAACGCTTATGTCGTTGTATAGGATGGCCAAATCGTTTTGGGAATTGCACAAAAACGCACTGTAACGAAACAAGGAATTTTCGTTTTCATCGTTTGCAATTATTAAACAAGAAATTAATAACGTTTCTGAGTAAATATAATATAATATAATATAATATCTAACCTCGATTTTCCGGGATGATCGATGTCGTGGGTGATGGCCGCGATCAAACAACAAGCCTGGTCCAACTGATCCAGAATCCGTTTTATACGATCTTTTTCCAAAAATATGGCCGTCGCTTGCAGTACGTCGGCGGCGTGCGTCGAGTTGTGATAAGTATTTTTAGAATGATAATGACTCTCGATTACGGTCAACCACGCGTGTAACGTCCGTTCGTCGCAGCCCAGAGTTTTGTGCACTTCGAAATGCGTCAGCAGATTCATTCCCAGATGCAGCAGAGGTCTATAGAAATTTTTTGATATCATTATAATTATTCATTTCGTAATTCGTAATAGGTGACTAACGATATAGATAATATTATCGTTTATGGTTACATATAAACATATATTAGTATATAAAGCAGGGCTTGCAAACGTTATAATAACGTTATGATTATAACGTTTAAAACGATTGAAACGTGTAAACGTAACTAAAACGAAAAACGAAAAATGTATGATATCATTAAACAAAACAAAATATTAAACGAAATAAAATTATAACGGTATATAACTAAACGTAATATAACGAAAAAATATTAATACGTTATTAGTTTATTACATTATTATTTAGATATTTAGTACCTACCATAATAAAAATAAAACTAACTAGGTTTTTTTTTATTTTAGTTTTTAAAAGTACCATTGTACTAAAATATAATCAAAATATATTAATAAATTATTGTGTACCTATTTTATTGACGTTGATATTCCGTATACATGGTTTGCCTTTGCCAGATATGAAAGTGTATAATTAATATTAAATTGTTTCTATGAAAAATACTAAAATAAAAATCTTAAATATTATCATGTTATTTATATATAATATAATATTATAGTTATAATAATTATTATGATTTGGATATCCGTAATTTTATTTATAGATCTCTATATTGGGCAATTTTTATACTGCTCTTTGCTGTAGGTAATAAAATTTATCATTTCCGCCCTTATTAATACTATTATTACGTAATAGGTATATAATATTATATTGGGAGTTATTCTTATTATATCATTTCATTTTTGAAATAATTACAAGGTCTTTCTATCTCTTACATTTCGAACTTCGTAGTGTTGTGTTTTTCTTGTTGTGGTATGTCGTTATATTTTAATGTACCTAATATAAATAATATTATAAATTTATAACTGATAATTTACAATCTATATTATTTTATTTTATGATTGAATGTGTTTTCAAATGTATAATACCTTATACCTACAGTCATTTATTATAGAATCTATAATATTACCTAATTATAAAATGTGTATTGTATACCTACCTATCTAATATTGTATTCAGTAAGCTACTTAGGTAGGTACCAAATATATTAATACTTTTACTCAAATACTATAGAAAACTAGAAATAGATCAAGAATCAAGATTTAGAGTATAAAAGTAGCCGAAAGTAGTCGGAACAAAAAATCCAAAAAATTGGATTACATTTAACAAAAAAATAAAATAACGCAAAAATATCTGATAACGTTTAACCAAAAAATAAAATAACGTTATATAAATCAATAACGTTTAACGAAAAAGTAGAATAACGTTATATAAATCAATAACGTTTAACACAAAAATAATATAATGTTAAAATTATTAATAACGATAAACGAAATTAATTTTTCAAATGCAAGCCCTGATATAAAGTACCGATTTTTATTCGACGACGATCCTTTAAGTAGATGGTAACGTAAAGCGATATTTATAAAAAAATAAGTATAGGTACCTTTTCATAGTGAGTTCTTCGAGTTTGAACATGTTAAAATCCCAATATAAAGACATGTCTAATAGCTCTTTAATTTGAGGGGTCACGCTAGTCATGAAATTCATTTTGGCAATACTCAGACCGTAAGGCTGGCTCTTCACGGTAGCCGAGTCGTTCGAACTCCTCCGGGTGGACGTAACGTGCATAGTACCTTGCTGAATACAAACGAAAAAAAAAACGAACGCTCGATCAATTATTATTGCATCAATAGTAAAAAGTACGCGTTATCGTACTGTGATAAGAGCTCCGATCAGATCCGACGTAACTGGATCGTCATATTTGATATTTTCGGTTTTTAAATGCGACGAGTACAGTTCGGTGACACGCAAAATATCGACAACCTGTAAACACGTGAGTAAGAGCATAATAAAAAATATATTAATAAATAATAATTTTATATTATGATCGATATTTATTCTATCGTTTTTTTTTCTCTCTACAATTCAATTCGATTTACTTTGTCCAAGATTTGTACGACTTGTTCGTTGGAGTTTTCTTGTGCGGTACAAATCAACGATATGACTTTCGTGATCGGTGCTTCCAGCGGCAAGTTATGCAGTTTCGCCAGGCTTTGTCTTCTGGCCGATTGCGCACCTTTAAAAGAAAAATCTACAATAAATTCAACATAGATTAATATTAATAATAATAATAATAATAATAATAATAAAATAATATTATGCCATTTTAAAATAATAATATGATATAATAGTTGATACAAACGATATAAAACCATTCGGTGAACGCGATGGTGATGTTTTTATGAAATATTTCGATCGTCATTTCGTTAAAATAGCTAGTCATATTTTTACAATAATTATTAGGTATATTATACTTTATACCGACCACATAATAACAAATTTACGAACGGTAAGACTAAAATTATATTTTAAGTCCACGCATAACGTGAGTAAACCTAGGTATATACTTATACCTAGTATAGTATTTTTATATAGTTTAGCGACAATTTAACGCGTGTTCATCGGTCATCACGTGTTCTACGAACGTATAATACGGTTTTCGTATCAACGCCTTGTTTTGATGGGTAAGTCGATTAAACGGAAAGAGAAAACGATGCACATTAGTTCAGAAACTATTTCGCAGATATAATATTACTATATTATATTATATAATACATCCTCACCAGGGAATACAATAACATGGTATAAAAAAATAAATTACTCGGAAAGATAAATAAACTTTGGTTTTTATAAATTGCCACGTGGGCAGAACACAACTATATTAGCGATAATAATACACACACCCGGTTGCTCGATGCGTTCGTATAATACTTTTAGTATGCGCGTATAGAAAAATTTGAGTTTTGTGGTCTTAAACCGAGTTTACGATAACGGAATATTTTAAACATATTATGACGCGTTAAATTATAAATTCGAATTCGTACACGCACAATATATAAAAGTGTAAGCGGAACCCAATTTTTCCATTTTTTTTTTTTTTTTTTATAATCAGATCAGATTAAAAACAATAACGTTATCATAATGAGCTCGGAATGAAAATTTAATCGAACGAATTAATACGTTTTATAATAAAAAATCGAATTACCAATTTATATATATTTATGTATTTCGATGATGGTTATAAACGATGATTGGTATACTCTTGTTTTCGTACGTTATATTATCTATTATTTTATACATCTATAAACGTATGAATAATAAAAATAATTATTGATATTACGGTATATATACGCGGTAATATTGATATTTTTTTCATTTCGACGCGACCGTATATAATAAACATAAAAGCCCTAACCGATATTGTGTTTTGAGTGTTTTGAAATTGTAAAATAAATAATAATATACTGTATCGATTTTATATATTATTGTAATAAGTACACTGCGTAAACTGAAATTTAATTAAAATTGTAAAAAAAACCTCCGTAAAAAAATGATATTATATAGACGACGGTAAAATTTTATTCGCTGTACAAGTACTAGTGTACTACAAGTACGTACAAGTTAATATATTTGTCTTTTTATCCATATACATTACTCGTACTCAGTGTTGGGATTAGATAACTAAAAATTTATCTAGATAAAGATAAAAGATAACATGAAGAAAATCATCTAGATAAAGATAAAAGATGAACCAGAAGGATTTATCTAGATAAAGATAAAAGATAAACTCATTTTTATCTAGATAAAAAAAAGATAATTTTAAATTTCAAAAAATTTTTTACTAATATTTTTACGATGTTAAAAAATATGTGTATAATATTAATAGTACGTTATTGATGATAAACAAAAATATAAAGAAAATTATAGACACAAGAAGTGTACACACTACACATTACACACCACACATTTTTTTTGCATATAAATGCATACATTTTAAGGTATATCTATTTTCGCCAATAAAGCAATACTTTTGTATATTACTTAAAAATTTATCTAAAAAATCTAGATAAATTTACTTAGATAGGTAAAATTTTTATCTAAGATAATTATTTAGATAACTTACCGTTATTTATCTAGATAAGATAAAAGATAAGTAAATAATTATCTAGATAATTTATCTAGATAAATTTATCTAGATAAATCCCAACACTGCTCGTATTATATTATTTTGTAGTTAGAATATATAATATAATATGTATTATAGTTGTCGGAAAATTGTTTTTTTTATTTCAGTCGGTTCTTATTCGTATTGTATACGTAATTTGTAATCATTATTTGTTCGTATATATTATGAATAATATGTTTGTGATGCATTTACAACGGTCGTCGTCAATAATAAAAAAAAATAAAAAATAAACGGCAATAAATTAAACAGCGCAATTTTATTGACCGATTAAATTACCTAATTCGGCTATATAGAATATAAAATATATGTATATAACTTTCGGCCAGGAATTATTAAAAGAACGATTATTTTGGGTTACGACTCTCGGGTATAGGACAATATACGTTTACCTGTATAGGTACCTACTTACAACATGCGACGTTTATAGACCAATAACTTTGTGTGCAGTGAAAAAGGGTTAAAATTGACATTATTAATGCGTATAAATTAAAATGACAACTGTTAAATGTGCTGTGTATGGTACGGTCCAAGTAATATTTCGTTCCGATCGTTTGTGTCTTATTTGATATTGTATAAAATACGCACGTTTTTACACTATTCTATACACAATATTGATATGTCATACTTACGTATCCGAACGAAACGTTTCAAATTTCAATACAAAACACGTAAAACGTATATAATATAATATGTATTTTTTTAACGAAAACTGTAAATCGAAAGTGTTTTAAAAGAGTCTTTGTGAAATTATCATCAAGCGTTTTGTATAAATACAAGAGTTAAGACGATTTATAATATAATATCTTATAATAATTTTAAACGTCTTATAAACGTTATATATGTACCCAGTGCTTGATTTGAGGGGGGACGCGGGGGACGGAGTACCTCTTCTATTTTTTATTTTTTTGAGCGTACCCCTACTAATTATTAAATCCCCTATGATATTACATGTACTTAAGCATATTAGGGGGGAAGCTAATTTTTTTGAAAGTCTGATAGTCCCCCTTCTTTTTTTTCTTCAAATCAAACACTGTATGTACCTATTATAGGATATTTTCAGGAGGACCGATTTTCTAGGATTTATTATGCGATTACGTGAGGGTATAGGTATATGGTTATTAACACGATACCTATAAATAGTGGTTATAGTTTAGGTTATTAAGTTTAGTGCTAGGACCGGCTTTACGGAATGCCTACATAATATTATACCTACAATAATTATTGTCCGTTAGACTTGAGCAGATTATGTCTACCGTGTTGCAATAAAATTATTAACGATTGCGTGAAATAGCGATGGCGAGAAGGGTTCACGTTTTATAACAGGTATATAAGGTATATTCATTATATTATAAAGTTATTTAAATTCTGGTTAGATTTTTAAATATTCATATATAATGAAATAGGTAATATATTTATTTATTTGTATTGGGTCATCGGGCGTTAACGATAAATGTATATAAATATAAATTGAATTTTCGCCACGTGTGTTTTTCGATTAAATCATTCAAATCATTAATAATTTAAAAACAAAAACAAATACTTTCCCTATATATTTGCATTAAGTAACAAAATATTTAACATTTTAACAACACACTCACCGTCACTGTTAATGGATTTGAGATCATACGATCCTTTACGGATGGACGGCACACTTCCTCTCGGATAGCCATGGCCGTCCCCAATGCTCTCCTGGACGTAAATATAATTTGTTGTTTCTCTGAAACCGAATAAAACGTATAAGTATATACCGTTTTACACGCGTTATAAAATGTTCAAACACGTCGTGTTTATTTTCATATGTACGACTGCTTGTATTATATTATTTTAACCGTATCGATAAATTAAAAGTCCGCATCTCAATAATTTATATAAATATTAAAAAAGAAAAAATTATACCTATACGTGTAAACACCCTGCAAGTGTATTTTATTCCACGTTAAAGTACTTTTAAGTATATAAAAGGTTAGGTTTGTAAATTTTTTTTTTTAAGAAAATTCAATCGTTTTTGGAGGGAACTTATAATGTCATAATATCATAGTCGTTAAAATAACGACGAAACGAATGATATAAATATACACGTTTTTTTCTTCTTTTTTTTTTATATACCCTATATACGTACCTACTACACACACAGGTGCAACACGGGTTTATATAATACGAATCGAAGATATTATAAGTAATTTTAAACGAAAAAAATACTAAACGCGTATATATTTATATAATTTACGATAGTGGTGCTGTGGCTGGCTCGATTAACTTCTTATAATATACAATATACGATTTGTACAATACATAAAATATACACTTACTTGCCAAACGATCGGAACGGCGAAGCTCGACACTGGAGATACACGTGCTCGCCGTTTTTGCACTTCCACGATACTTTGCCGTCCCATTCGATGTTTTTCTCGAGCTTTTTCGTTATTTGGTCGATATCGCCCAGCTGATGGAATGCGGCCAACGGTTTGTTTGTTACGTCTTCCGCGGTGTATCCCAAAATCATCGAGCCCGACTTATTCATGTACTATAAATTAGAATACATGCATATAGGTACGTATTATAATAATAACTTGTATAATTAACATACGCAATAAATCGGTTTGAAATCGGTTTGAAATCGGACAAAACGTTCGAATTATCATATTATAAACAATACGAAAGGTGAACTATAGAAAATTGCAAAACGAATGTACCCGCGCAGTAATGGCGACATCGTCAGAGTATTAAAGTGGTATAGGATTAACGTGCGAAAAACGTTTCGATCCAGACGAGGTCACTCGATCCGGGGCTTTGTGCGTTATTTTTTGTATACTATCAGTCGCTTTGAGTTTAATATACGCACTCGAAACGATGATAAAACAAAATAATATAGCGAATTTCATTTACGAAACGTAACCGAACGACGAATCTCGCGCGCACACAAGAGAGAGAGAAAGAGAGTGAGGAGAGAGAGAGAGAGAGAGATTTTGATCGAATAACAGATTATTATCGACTGTTTGTTGTAGTGTGTATACATAGAAACGGAAGAAATGCTTGTGAAAGAATGTACTTTTATGTGTCGTGTTCAGACGACGTGTATTCGACCAAGAACTGTGTTGGACAAAAAAATTAAGTACCTATCTTAGTAAAAACGAGTGTATTTTTGAAAAAAAAAAAAACTCAGTATTATAATGTTTTAATTTCTGCATGTCTATTAAAAAAACGTAAAAAAGTACACGTACAACGCACGTATTATTAAAAAAACGATCGATAGAACTCCTGGAAAAATATTTCGAATCGAATAAAAACACTTATAATTAATATATGTATCATTAAAAATACTATATATTATTCGAAATTTCGAATAACGTCGAAAAACAAATTTTGAATAAATTTCGAATGTAATATTATGAAAAAATTTCAATTATTTTATTCAAATATTTTTAATACGAATCCCAAGAAATGTTACGTTTACGAGAGCAATGTATTAAAATTGTTTGTACAAGCCGAAAATCAATATTTTTGTGTAAACGTCATATATGTATATATATTTATATTATAATATGGACTGACAATTTACGAGTGTTGTTTTGGAATATATAAATAGACGAGCTGGATTTAAATATATTACACAATAATAATTATATTATTACGTGTACTTCGTCAAAAGTCAAAAGTCGAAAGGTATTTATATTTTATTCTAATTATGTATGTATATTTATAATATGACGTTGTGTTATGCAGCACGAAATAAGAATAAATTTATATTGTAATGTATTTTAAACGATGGATTTTTAATTAAATATTAAGATTAGATTAGCTGTCAGAGTGGTCAGTCAATAATAAATTATACTCGAAACAAATGTGTAAATTTTATCGTATTACAATTAACATAACGATAATCTATTAATTATAATATATTATCTTTTTTTTTTTTTTTTTTTTGTTAATTAACGTTTAAAAACAATTATTAGTGTCTAATATACCTATAAGGTTATATAAATATATAATATATATATTAACATTTAACGCATTAGCGTGTTATGTATTCATAAATCACGTTCGTGTAAATAACGAATAATAATATAAACTTCCCTTTTATATACCTACATATTATGATTATTCTTTAAATGTTTGTTATGAACAAAACGTGTGTGTTAAACCGTTAAGAATAATAATATATGTACTAAATTTTTCTTAATTTTAATATTTTATAAATTATAATATTTCAGTCTACGTATAATATAACAATAATTTCTTTTTTTTTTTTTTTTAGAGAACGTAAAATGTAACAATATAATATGATATTTTAGTTCACAATTTCCCAAACCCGACTAAAAAAAAAAAAAACAATTTGTTGGACTCCAAAATATTATAGATAATACTATTTTAGTTATAATATTATATAGTTATTTTATAAAAATTAACCTTGGAATAAGAAAAAACCCTTTGAGGGGTGAGATGGTGGATCTTTATAGTCAATTTTTTTCAAAACCGTATGTTGTATTCGTAAAAAGTTTGGGAACCTCTTGTATTAGATAATAATAATAATAATAATAATATTATAATAATAGTAGGTACTGTAATATTTTACGTTATTTAAAAATTCGAATTCGTATAACCATAATCTAACTTTACAATTTAATTGTGTATGTATAATATTCTATATTATATATAGGTACATAGTTTATGCAAAATTTAAAATGTTTAATATTTTAATTATTTATTTCATAACAGTCGTAAGTCGTAATAATTTTAATTAAAAAAAAAAATAGTTTAACGCCGTAAACATTTTATCGATCGAACCGCGTGTGGAATTATTATTATTTTCATACATTTACATTAATGCACGTTTGAATTTTTTTTTTTATTTAATTACAGTATAATATTTTGGAAATAATAAAGTTCATAATATAATTATAAATTAATAATAATAAAAAAAAAAACAAGTAAATGTTTGCTTTACAAAAGAATAATCTATGCTATTAGCTAATATATTGATTTCAACGAGTGTTGTCTCGTCATATCGAGTCATCTCGTTTAATAATTATTATTGTTTGTTATGATATTATTGTAAAATATTTAAAAAAAATAAAATTCAAACGGTCAATAATAATAATAATTATAATAATAATAATAATTATAATGATAATAATAATAATAATTATAATTATAATAATAATTATAACGATAATAATAATGTTTACGGAATATCTTTAAATTGATGCGATGTTTGCGGATAATATTAACTCGTATAATATTACGAGTAAAATATTGTAACGCCAGGATAAAGAATTTAAATATAATCCGTAATCATAATATTTATAATCGTTTATTATAAATAACACGACAAACTTTTATTTAATATTTTTCCTAACAATGTTTTGTACGTTATTTGTAAACACATATCACAACGTCACATTTACACGATAAACAAAAATATCGTTTTTACATACTTTTTTCGCGGTATGGAAGGAAATATTATTATTTTATTATTGGTATATATATGGTTATATTGGTATATACCTTATTTATTTTATGAAGTCGTCAAGCATAAAATAAAGTCGAGTTTACTTGAGGTATATAACTGTAAGTGACTATATTATTACGTTACGTATAGGTTCTCGTATTGTATATGAATGCACAGATAATTTAGCATATAATTTAAGACCGAAAGTTTATAGACTATTGTTATTCAAATATGTTAATTTTACGTGAGTAATTATTGTTTTTTATTGTCAAGCAAAAAAATAATTTAAAATAAAATTGTTTTAAAAAAAAGTTTAGTTTAGAATAAAAATAATAATAATACGAGTAATAATAAAATTAAAATGTGTAATATTTTAAAATGTTACGAAATTTAATGCGATAATAATTATTCACTGATTTTGTGAAATAGTTAAAATATTTATTTTAATGATTTTAGATTCTGAGTGAATCCAAGAATGTATAGATTTTACAATGATGTGTGTGTCTCTTTTTGTTTTTTGTTTCATGTTTGAAGACACTTTCACTACCCAAAATAATGCTCCGATTTTTATGAATAGCATTGTATAATTCCGGTTTATGTGATGGAAAAAACTAAGAAAAAACTGCATTTTTCACGAAAACTGAAATTTCGACGAATTCGATTTCAACATTTCACGATAACTCAGGCAATTTATTAAAGTCAGAGACTTGAAATTTTTTTTGGTGTTTACATAAGTACTATATATATGTGGTAAAATTTTGCAACTGTTACATTAATTATTCTACAAAATATAGGACTTTGAATATTTTGTAAAATTCTTGTATAATGTTAATGTATATAATGTTTGATAAAATTGGCAATTTTAGGCATTAAGGTCTGAAAATTTTATTGAAGCTTAAATACATTTTACTTAACTCAGTTCCAATTAATTGTGAATTATTACATTTACGATATTTTTTTTTATAGTTGTTTAAAGTATAAAAAAAGATGAGCTGATACTCCTGCCGCACAGGATACAGGTGTGCGGATCATAGCGTTTAATTTTACTTAGAATTTGAATGCAATGATAAACCATTGCATTCGAAAAAACGATTCTGAGCGAAGTTCAGTCAGATTATAATTTTCGTTTGAACTAAAAATATCAACTTAAAACAGCTATAAAAAAAAATTTAGATTAGGGATTTTTCTAATATTTTAGTATGATGTTAATTAATATGTAAGTATACTTCAATAAAATTTTCAGACCTTAATACCAAAAATTGACAATTATATCAAACATTACTCGTATATACGTAAAAACGAGAATTTTACGAAATATTCAATGTTCAATATTTTGTAGAAAAATTTAAAAAACGGTTCCAAAATTTTACCACATATATATAATAGCTATGTGAACCTTCAAAAAAAATTTCAGGTCTCTATCTAAAAAATTGCCTGAGTTATCGTGAAATGTAGAAATTGAATTCATCAAAATTTCATTTTTCGTGAAAAATGCCGTTTTTTCGTCATTTTTTCGAAGTTTTTTCTACCGCTTATAGTAAATTTTGAGAAATTCGAAAAATGACCTAAATAAAGTACCATCTACATCCACTTTTACATCTGAAACTCGCTATTCGTGAAAGTCGAAGCGTTATTTCGGGTAGTAAAAGTGTTTTCAGAATATTTATTTATATGTATGGATTCTAAAATTTTCGTTTTCCTAAAAATATCAACTTAAAACGGCTATAAAAAAAAATTTTGACAATGGATTTTTATAATATTTTAGTATGATGTTAAGTAATATGTAAGTATACTTGAGTAAAATTTTCAGACCAAAATACCCAAAATTGACAATTTTATCAAACATTATATACGTAAAAACGTGAATTTTACGAAATATTCAAAGTCCTATATTTTGTAGAAAAATTAACATAACGGTTCCAAAATTTTACCACATATGTATAATAGCTATGTGAACACCCAAAAAAATTTTCAGGTCGCTATCTTAAAAATTGCCTGAGTTATCGTGAAATATAGAAATTGAATTTGTCAAAATTTCATTTTTCGTGAAAAATGCCGCTTTTTCGTCATTTTTTCGAAGTTTTTTCTACCGCTTAGGGTCAATTTTGAGAAATTCAAAAAATGACCTAAATAAAGTACCAACTAGATCCACTTTGCTACCGGAAACATACCCTATTCGTGATAATCGGAGCATTATTTCGGGTAGTAAAAATGTCTTCAGAATAAAAAAAAAAAAAAAAAAAAAAAAACAAAAAAAAAACCACAAACCTTTGAAAAACCAATACATTCTTCGCTTCGCTCAGAATCTAAAAAGCAAGGGAAGGGGTACTGGTGTGAAAGGTATACAGGTGTAAAGAGGATAGTGTTGAATTTTGATTACAATTTGAATGCAATGATAAATCATTATATTAGAAAAACGATTCTGAGCGAAGTACTGTCAGATTTGGGTATTTAAGTGACTCATTTAGGTGATTTATGATAAATTATTTATATTGAGCGTATAGAGACTGATTAATGTAAAAAAATTTATGATGAACTTCGCTCAGAATTGTTTTCACGAATATAATGATTTATCATTGCATTCAAATTGTAATCAAAATTCAACACTATCCTCTTTACACGTGTACTACTTCCACACCAGTATAACTTCCCTTGCTTTTTAAATTTAAGCGTTCCACGAGGAATACGAAATAACGGTATACGTATTGTATGTCAGCATATTGATGACGAGTTGTACAAAACTACAAATATATGAAATTTGAAAAGAAATTGAAATATTAGGAGCACATATAAAAATATAAACCGTGTTACGATACAAACCGACTATTATTATATGCTCAAAGGGAAAAACATATCACGATTTACCATATTCAATATAATTATATATACTTGTACGTGTATACACAATGTAATATAAAATAATACAATTTTAAAACTCATAAAAATGTTAATAAACGTTTTTTTAAATTATATAGTAGGTGTATAAATCTATATACGAAATCCAATTATTGCATCTAATCGTTTTATTACTATTTTTTTTTTTTTATATATTTTGTGAAACTGACTTGTTTCAATCACGTTCGAACGCAAGATAAAATTTTATAAAATAAATATTGCACTCACGTCAAGTCATAAAATATAATAAAATTTAAATACAATAAAATATAATAAAATTATAATATAAAATAAAATTTACGATTTTAAATATAATATTTACTAAGTATAATAAAACATGTTTGTTTTATTTGTGAAATGCATGTTTAAATTTATGTTGATTGTATAATAATAATAATAAATTAATAATAATGATAATAATAATAATAATAATAATTATTATTATTATTATTATTATTATTACTCATGATGCAACTACACTAAATATTATAATTTATAATAAATATTCAGGTCAACAAAATTGTCAATTTCAGTTATTTTAGTTGAAAAGATTTTCGATGTAAAATTTTCTCTATTTTTTTTTTTTTTTTTATTTCATCTATAAAATCGAAATCAGTTTAAAAACTCGAAAAAATATATTTTTAAGATGTTTACATAATTTACATTTATCGCGTAGTTTACTACGAGTCAAAAGTTCAACAAAGGAAGTAGGATGTAACATTATTATTTTTTCTTTTTGACGCCAGTTCAATCAAAATTGTGGTGGAAATTAGATTTTTCAAGGATAAAAGTGATGGTAGTTTTACGCGTCAATATCGAGTGATACACAAACTATTACGTCGAATCTTTTTGAAAAACGTCAATAAAAATATACTATACCTACTAACAGTTTTGTGTAAACTCTTTTATCATTTTGTCAAACACAAATAGTTTAAGTGTAAACTCTCAGAATTGGTCTATTACCCACACCTACTTCAATAGTTCAATAAAAACATTATTTCCTAATCGTTGTTATTGTTATTACGTATTTTTATTATTATTTGTTACTGTACCTTGAAGATAATGTTTATAATATAGGTATTATATTTTATAATTTTAAATTATCCGTTTAGAAAATTTAACAGTTTTTTTTTTTACATATGTAAATTATCATTCATTTTACTTTATATATCATAGGTATAAGCGTAGTGTTGACGACGAGGGGCAAATAAACATTATATATATATATATATATATATATTTTTTTTTAAATTTCAATAATTGTTGGTGAAAATCAATATGAATTAACGTAAATAAATACGTTTAAATTCAATAACAATATTATTACAATAATATATTAGTCTCTCGTCAATTGCAGTTGTTTAAATTTTGTTAACAGACACGTGAAAAGTTTTCAATTAAAACATTTCGAAAACGTTAAACAGCTATAAGTGTTTTCATTATGCGATCATTGTGGAAATGTAATTCAATTACACGATTTTACCTAAAACCTTCCCTCCTCTCATTTTCTATCTCTCTCAAATCGATTTTTTCTGTTCTCCTCTATATGCCTATAAAACAACATCGATCCAAAAACAAACAAACGAATTGTTGTTCACCCGACACCCGAGGGATGCTCAATGTTTGTCGGCATATTTACAGAATCAACAAGGTTTTTATATTGATGATTTGTAAAACACTATATTATACATTTTACATACAGGGTCGAGACAGAAAGGGTTGATGTATAATAAAAAATTAATCTTTCAAATATTGATAGGTAATTAATAAAAAAATATATTTTACTTGAATGTTGTGTTTGAGGTCGGTAATTATAACGAGGTCCTTTGTCTTGTCCAATGCAGCTAGCACAGCATCTTGTTGCGCCAACATCGATCGCATCGATATATCCTCTTTCTCCAACTGTTGTAACTCTTTGAGCCAAACATTTTTGTTGCATGTTTCTACTATAATCTATAAAATAACAATAAAATACTTATTATATTTTTTTTTTTATGCGATTTTCGTCTTTAATTAATTTAAAAATTAAAACTTGTGTAAAACTATGTCAAAATTTTATAACGATCATTTACTCGAAAGTGCTAATATATAAAATGTACTAGCTTTATTTTTATGAATACGAAATTTATTAAAAAAATAAAAATAAAAATAAAAATAAAAAATAAAAAATAAAAAAATAAAATATTACTCGTTAAATAGTTAATATTATGTAAATGAGATAGGTACGGAAGAAAAAAAAGGATGACAAATAAACAAATACGATAGATACTCAGTTATATATTTATAAATAATAAAATAATATAGTGATCCAACGAGCGTTGAAAATATTTTTGGAAAAATAATATCCGAGTGTTATTGAAAATCGTTTCGTACTCTATCGTCTTATAATATTATTTGAAATAAATTATGACAAATATATAATAAATTATAAATTATTCGTTTAAGAATTTATGTCAGTATACAATTATTACAGCTGTAAGGAAACTAAAGGCTAAGAAATGTAATTTTTAAATATAAAATATTATGAAAATACACAAACATTAAATCTATTCTAAGAGACCCTTTTATATAGAAATTTACGGGTTAATCAATGGATTTTCTGGTCGATATTTTTGTTATCCGCGAAAGAAGTATAAGGCGAAAGTGTCGGCTGCTAGCGAAAGTTATCTTTGCCTATTGAAGCATAATTTAGAAATATGAAACAGATTCGGAATGACCACAATCATATTTTCTTCTCTGGTCAGCGATTAAAATGTCCGATACAACATTGAATAATTCTTATCATATTTTGTACATTAGTAAATCAATAAATAACCGAGGAAATATTTTGCGAACGCCTCGGAGAAATTGTATTTCGGTCATCGTTATGAATAATGCGATATAAGTGAGGTGTTGTAATTTTTTATCATGAACGTATATTATAATAATTATTGAATATTTTTTATTTTGAAAAATAATAAATTATATATTGAAATGAAAAATATATAATAAGTATTTCTAGACGAATTGTATAAAATGTATGTGATTTTTGTCCGCTGAAATTAATGAATATAATAATTTTATCAACGCTTATAGAATATATAAAACAACTAGGTATATAAAAACAGTAAAAAAATAAATAAATCGTCATATTAATAATTAAAAATAAATTAATAATAATTATTAATAATTGTACAGAGATTATTGTTCTTCACTTTTATATCTTTTATGTCTTATTACTTTATTAGTTATTATAGTAAATTATTAACGACTTAGTTTCAATTTAATGAGGTTTAATTTTTCATATATTTTGTTTTTTAATTTATGTATAAATTATTAGATTAATTTAAATTTAAAATAATATTTTGTTACCCAAATAAAGTATGTAATTATAATAAATAAATAAATATATATTGTTATATATTTTATAAATCGGCTTTTTGCATTTTTTTTTCTCCCCGTTGACAGTAATTCAATTTTACAACACCATTAGTCGCGTATATAAATAATAAACAATATAGTTCTTCATTATAATACATCGGAGTTCAAAAATCGAAAGTTTTTTTAAAGTTTAAAAGTTAATAAATACATAAAATATATGTATAATTAAATATGTATTAGCATCGAACAAGTTCCTTTTCCTTTTATGCATAATACATAATATATGAAAATTAAATAGAATATAAACATATAGTGACTTCATTATTATTAACTTTTATGCTTAAATTTAAAATTATATTATAGCTTCTTATACTACTATACGGATATAAAATATCGTAAAGAATGAAAAGAAAATATATTTTTTTAATACAAAATATAATACGTAGACGACGACAAAAAAAAAAATGTTTTTTTCTTCTTTTTTTAAAAAAAATTTCTATAGAGAAAAAACGAAAAATAAAAACCGTCATAAAAAATTATTAATACAGGTACCCGTGATGCATAAGTGGATTTTATTTTTATTTCCGTATAGAATATTATTTAACTTATGATTTTAATTTTAATATATTTTGTTTATGTTCATAACTCTTAATTTAGAATAATAAAAGTTTATGAAATACAAGTATTTTTAATATAAATTTAATAAAGTTAGTTTTGCCCAAACAGACTCGGGTAAATATTATAATTTTAAAATGATAATAAACGGTAGTACGATAAACTGTATTTGTAACGGTTAATTATATTTATAAAATTTCTATGAACATCCTATTTTATAATATGGAGATAATTTTGTATTATTTTTGATAAAAATTTATCGATATTTAATCAAAATAAATTTACTGAATAGTGAATAGCATCATACATAGTTAATCATCGTATTTGTATTATAAATTTATGTATACGAATATCGTATATAGGCAGGTACGTAAAACAATAATAGTGATGAATAATTGGAGCGAAAAAAGAAAATAACAAATAGAATATTATTAAAATTTAAGAGATTAATAAAACATCAACAATTTATTAAAATATTTTGGCAGAAAAAAAAAAATGATTCTTCAAAGAGATTATAATATTTAACAGCGTAAAAAATATTTAAAGATATTTTACGTCGCTATACATTTATTTATGTAAATATGTAAAGGTAAAATATTCCATGCTTACAATTTAATGTGTACAAAAAAAAAAAAAAAAAAAAAAAAAAAAAAAAAAAAAAAAAAACAAACAAACTTTCATAATATTATAAAATATATATATACGGAACAGAATAAAGCGACGAAACTAATTTTTAAAATGCTGCAGATAGATTTATATTTTAAATCCGAAACAACAAATTACAAAAAATTGTTTTTGTAATTACGATTACAATTTTATATAATAAATTATTTTCTCTTACACACACGCATGCGTGTAACATTTAAATTATTGTTATATGTTTATTAAGTATATATTTTTATATGTAAGTAGTACAAAAAATGTATTGTACATAAAACAAGAGCGCGAAGATGTTTTTTTTTTGTTTTTTTTTTTTTTAGAAATCGTCAAATTTTGTTATATACGTACAGAATTATATTCTATATTAATTTGATTACGATTCCGTAAAATAATTTAAAGGAGTTCAAAAAGAAAAAAAACATACCTTATTAAATCCACTGGTCAAGATGGAAGTTACGTCTTTTTCGTTTCTCATTACAAAGCTAAAAGAAGAAAAAAAAAATAAGATAATAAATTACGTATTTTATCAACCAACTAGGTTTCGCATCATTGCTCGTCGAATTACAGCGTATAAACTATAAAGAAATTGATTACCTTTTCCTTACTAAGGCGACGAGTACGACGTGTGCATTCTTTCTAATCGAACGTAGCGACCTATACGGACAGAATAAAAACATTCAATCAGTACACAGTCGTATATTATTATTTAAAAATCGACACGAATGCAACAAAATATATAATATATCATTTATAATTGCAATAAAATGTCGTTTAACACGAACAAACAATAATCGTACGACATAAGAAAATAACGAGAACAACGAGCGTTTTCAACACGTACGAACGACGAAAGTCGAGTATATTATATTATTATTATTATTATTATTATTATTATTATTATTATTATTATTA
>JAIUCT010000008.1:10998585-11022211 GCA_021307375.1 Tetraneura akinire
AATAATAATAATAATAATAATAATAATAATAATAATAATAATAATAAATACGCGAGTTCTCAATCAACTCCTGTTGTCGTCGTAATATTATAATGTATATGTGTGTGTGTATATAGAAATAATATTATTGTAATAATAGGACAGTTTGTTACGAATTCATTTCGTGACCGAGTCGGATAAAGACAGAGTGATATAGAGAAAGAGAATAAGAACTTCCGTATACTGTCATTGGGATTTTGATGAATGAACCGCTCGTCGTCCGTCGTCGTTTCGGAAAATGGAAAACACTCCTCGTCGTCGTGGGTTAGGCGCGTATTTAATTTAATAACACACGACTACACGAACGATTTGAGAAGGAAAATATATAAAAAAAAAAAAAAAAAAATATTTTTTATTTTCCCATTTCTACCGCTATTATACCGGTGTATACCATTCGCGCGAACTCATCTTTTTATTTCGTAAACGGAATATTTACGTGTAAATGAATTCGATTTTTTATTTTTTATGCGTTGCATATTTTTTATCACTCGTATTGTTATACGCGAGTACGTACGCCTATTTCGTATTTTTTTTTTTTTTTTTTTTTATAATATGTTATTATTATTTTATCTCATTCGCTCGGAAATAATTTTATGAATTTAATCGTATCTTTTTTTTCTTCTTATACACTCGTATAATATACGAGACTAACGATATAATATTATTATTTTTAAGTTTGAGATTTTTGTCGAATCGCGTAATTTTTTTTCGGCCACGAGCGTATAAAAACGAGAACATTAAGTATAATAATGTATAGAAATAAAAAATGGCCATGTGTCTTGAGTAGCGAGTTAAGAAATTAACTGAATTATCATTGTATACCAATACGATAATATAATGAATTAATGAATAATAAACTAACTTCATACCGACGACGCATCACAAATAAAGTAGAACGCGAATTTGTGATTTTTCTTCTTATACACATAAACCATTTTTTTAATCGATTTCGTGTAAATCTTTAATAAACCGATTACGTGCACTGAGATAATTAAATGTGTTGTTTTAGTATAAGGACGACCACGTCATGTAAGTATAGTTGAAGTCAATATGATACGAAGAAAAAATTATGTTTGTTTGGATTTATATTATATTATCTTCGTGGTTGTATAAGTATAAATGTGTACGTTAGTGTTTAGACGTTTCGACGAAAGATAATCACTGTTCTTGTGGCTTCATATGTTGCGGAGTCATAAACAAATAAACATTTATATATAAAGACATGGACTATAAAATCAAATAAAAAAGAAAAAAAGAAAAGTAATATTTCAATCTTTGAAAGGTTCGATTAAATCAAATATTGATTTAAAAAAGTATTAACAATAAATAAATAGAAGGAAATGTTTTTCACGACAAACTAAAGAATTCATTATATAAACGATAAATATTAATTTAGTAGTACTCTTAAACTGCATTGGATAATAAATAAAATAAAATTAATATAGAAATAATAACCTTAAATTGATTGATATGTTGGATATTAATATATAGTATACATAAACAATAATAAAAAAAAAAAAAGAAATGTATAATTTTATACGATAGACATACACGCATATAATGTCTAAATCATATGGTTATCAATCATACAGCATTGTACCTTATTAATATTGAATTTTAATTTCTAGAGTGGCTGAATAAAAAAAAGTTTAGTAATTCCTTCGTTAATACTATTATTCATTAAAGACATTAATATTTAGCAAAATATAATAAATTTGATTCTGATAATTTTACATAATATTATTTTATTTTTAAGTGAATTTTTATTTTTAAAACAAAGATTTTTATTCATTAATTTAAGTTACACTAAAATTGATTTAAAATTACGCAAATTATTGTAAAATATTGAGAAATAATAAGAATTATTCAAATAAATACTTTAAAATTCGACTACACTAAAAATATCAACTTTTAACACTTATAAATAATTGAGACTTGGAATTTACTTAAAATTTAATCAAATATTATATTGATGAAAACGAGAATAATAGTAATTATTTCAAAAACTATATTTTGTCAAATAATTAATCTAATCATTCCAATATATAAATAGTACCTATGTAAACATCTAAAAAATGTTCAAGTCTTTAAGTTTAATATTGCCTTAGTTATCGTAAAATATTGAAATTGATTTTTTCAAAATTATAGTTTTCGTAAGAAATGCCGTATTTTTGTCATTTTTTGGTCGTTTATTTCCTACTGCATAGGGTCAATTTTAAGATATTCGAAAAATGACTTAAATAAAGTACCAACTAGATAATATTCTTTACCGTAATCATGCTATTCGTGAAAATCGGAGCATTATTTTGGGAAGAAAAAGTGTTACATACAAACTAAAAAAAAAAAAAAGAAATACCTTTGTAAACACAATACATTTTTCGCTTTGCTAAAAATCTAAACTCTAAAGTCTAAAGTGTACAATTTTATTTAATTCGTTCTATCCTATATTATATTTTGGATATTAAATTTATAAATTTGTTTGATCTTATTTGAAACTGCTTTTAAAATAGTACTGAATAAAGGTAATATTTTTTTTTTTTTTATCATTGTTTATGGTTTTTGAAGTCAATTATTATAATGATTAGTTTAATATTAAATATTTAACAAAAATTTGATTTAGTTATTTACATGTATTTTAAATTCAATATAATAATATTAAAACTAGTATATAAGTGTGTAATATTTTGTATGTATGTACTTTCATACTACAGAATATAGATTGTTATGTGTAAGAAAAGAATGTGTGGTACTTACTATATTTAACAATAAATAATGGAAGAAAGAATTATGAGAAATCATTAATCGATACCAGAGTTACAGAAAATATAGTGATCACAAAACGTGACAACTTTTGTATGATGATAAGAATATGGCCTTAATATTTTTAGAATTTCATCCGAATGATATGGCTTTTTGCAAACATTCGAAAAGAACGCGGTTGTCATGGATACATGATTATTTGGAATTTCACATTTCTCATCATTCTATTTAACAGCCCTCTTGCTATTTCCAAATACAAGAATAATAAATTCAAACAAAGAGAAAAATATTTTTATTTATTGCTAATATACAAATGTGTTTATTCGGAGTATAGGCGACTAAAAATTATTATTTTCTTATAAGTGTTAAAATATGTGACAAATTCTCTATAAGTTTTAATACTTTCGAAGTAACAAAGTAAAATATAGATTATTCATAATAATGTATTATACATAAAAATAATACAGAAAACATGTATTATGTAATCTTCATCATTTTAGATTCTGAGTGAATAAGCGAGAAATGTATTGGTTTTACAATGATGTGTACCTACTTTTTTATTTTGTACGAAGGCACTTTTGGGTATAATAAAAGCGATCCGATTACTACACATGCCACAAATAGGGTATATATTCCATAGACAATTTTATCTAGTTATTAATGTCACTTTATTTAGGTTATTTTTTGAATTTTTCTATAGTTTTCTTTCCTTATACAATAGGAAAAATTACTTACATAAGACGAGAAAGAGGCAAAATTTACAGAAACTATATTTTTGGTGAAAATATTTAATTTATTTATAATATACAATTCATATTTAATGTATATCAAATTATATATACTTTTACTGTGACTTGGGATAAGTCGTTATAATAATAAATTCCTTATATTATTATTTTTTAAATATTCGTAATAAGTCAATAATATATGCGAAAAACATGATATCTTTGTTTATAATCTAGATTCTAGATGAAGAATCTCAATAAAATTTAAAATATTATACGTACATAAGAATATAAACTGATTATTGAATTTTCTTATTTTTAAAAATACTTTGTTATATTTTGGAAATTGTTACAACTAAGATAAATTTTTAATTTTATCACAATAGAGTTCTAATCAATTATTGAAAATATTATGTATATTTATAAAAAAATATGTATACTCATGTATATTTAAATATCATTTTTATACCAAAATAAAACGTTAATATAGTATACACATAAATTCTATAAACACAATATTATTATTTATTATTGTGTTAAAAGTTTAGGTTTTATACCATTAATAAATGTATAATATTTTTGATACTTACTTTATTTTTAAATATTACGTGACCACGTGACGTAATATTTTGTAATAACTATAATGTGAGAAGTTTATGTCACGAATTTATAAATTTTTTTGAGGATTATTTTGATTTTTAACAAATCGCAGTTTTAATTTCTCCTAATATAATAGTCAATATCAGATAAAAATATTATTTTCTATTTATTAATTTATTTGTTTATATTTTAATAATTATAATAATTAAAATTTCCACAAATATTTTAGTTATTAGATCAAAATATTTATAATCGTTATCAAAGTGAAGACTTTAAATTTGCTAATATTATATAATATAACGTTAAATCGCAAACATTAATCTATTATTAAATTAAATTGGTAAACCGTTCAATACTATCTTCAGTTTTGGACTGTTATTTTTATTGAAAAAGAAATCTAAAATGTATTAAATTACCTAATCGCAGTATAATTGACACATAATAATATGGTTAAATTTATCAAAACAACTTTCTTCGTATGGATAAGTATGATTATAATAATATACTATGAAGTATATTTAAAATTTAAATGAGGTAAGTACAGTATATTAATTTGGGTTAAACAATATCATTTGAGATAACAAACACGAGTGAGTGAAAGTAAATAGTAATTTTGGCGTTCATATGTTTAACAGTGGTTCAACATGCCACACGTATATTTACAAAATGTTCTTTTATGTTTATAATTTATAAATGATTTTTACATTTATAATAAAAGTAATATATTTTTTTATTTAACTGTGTCATAACTTATAACATATTGTATAATTTTTTCATTATATATTTTTCGGACTTATTATAAGACGAATAATTTGTAATAATCATAGGTATCTAAAATAATTCTATTCCTAAATGATGATATATACAAATTGAAATATAAAATGACCTACCTTGCTATTGTCAGTGCATCCACAGTCTTGTCATTTTGATATCTGTAATCTACAAATGCTACCGCTGGTACGTCATTACCTTTATGAAAACATTCTAAAGCTTCTTCCGAACTGGATACTCGATTCACAGTCCATTCTAGATTTCTAGCTGTTGTCGTTATGGATTGACATACTGAATCATCTTTGGATGTCACTATCAGTATCTGTATATTATCATATAAAAAATAAATATAAAAATTCTATGTTGGTGAAAAGCATTATTTTTAATCATAAACCAGAATTATAATAAATGTATTATGAAAAATATAATGGTAAAAAAATATTTTTAATAATATAACTATATAATATATTATATTGCCAATTGCTATAATAGTAGAAGAATATTGTAGTATGTTTTTAAAATATTATATTAAAGGAGAATAAGGATATATTAAGTATTAATATTTTAAGATAGCAGTAGCATAAAATTTATTTTAAAAGTTCTACCTAAAATGAATTTTGTTAGATTTAATTTTACATTTTACTTATACCTACTATAAAAAAATTAAACATTAAATAATGGTATGTTTATTTAATATAATTCATTATTATATATTAAGATTTTCATTAAATTTAAATAGATAAAATTAAACTTAAAATATTGATTCATTAACATTTTTACTATAGTTAGTATAAAAATAAGTTTGAAACTAAAATCAATTAAATATTTATATACCTTTTTTAACGTAGAATTTGGACGTATATCTTGAATATATTTTGAGCTGCCGAACATGTATGTATTATAATTTTCTGTATTCTAAACAAATAATGTATAAATTTATTTAAATATTGATATTAATTATGTTTATATGCTTACAAAAATGTATTCTTATATTGCTTATATGTTATATTATTAAATTGTAATATAAATTTTATTCATAATATTATGTATTCTAGTAATAAATAATAATAAAGAATAATAGATACGACTCTTTCATAGATCAAAGATGCAAGAAACACTATTGTAAAAAGTAAAATTATAATTGTTATTATATTTTATAAGTATAGGTACCTATATTTAATTAATCATAGACACAGATTATTTAATAAATTATAGTACCTATATAAAACCTACAATATAATATTTATAAAGTTATATTTTCTTACTTAATTATTTCATTAAGCAAAACATTTATATAGAATTTAATACGCCTATAATATTTTATAAAAGTTTATTCGTGAAATTATTGTATCAGTTTAAAATTACAATTAATAATGTGTTACCTACCATAATAATGTTTTATGTTTAATTTAAGCAACCCATTTCATAATGTTTTAGATTGTAATCTGATATGTTTAAGCTAACACTTTTCTTTTTAGTTTATTTAATTATAAATGTAAAAGTACAAATAATAAGTTCCTATTTTTGAGCATCTAACATAAATTGTAGAAATTATTATTATGATCTTAAAAAACACCTAATGAAAGTTTTTTAAATTATTTAACGTCTTTCAATACAAGTTAATAAATTAATCATTTTTATGTTTTATTAAAAAAAAAAAAAAACTAATTATTAAATAGTTTAATTGCATGAACTATAATAAGGTACGGTCTCCAAGGCGCGACATATCGTCGCTCACTGCTTTTGTGGAAATTGTATTATCTGGTCTGCAAGACGCGACCGGTCGCGGCGTCTCAACTTTGGGTCGTCAGACCGACGACACTACTGCTCTCGGAGCAGTAGGCCGGCGACACATCACGACGACACAATGGTAAAAATGTTATTTTTGCCGTCGGAAGACGAAATATTAGTACAGGAAGTAGAAAAAAATAACATTCTATATGATTTGTCGAATTCAAATTATCTATTAATCTCATCCTCATCTTCATCCATCAATAGAAGGGTTAAAATATTATTGTTATTAAAAATTAGTTTATCCATGTTATTAAAAATATATATTGTAAATACTTGCTCGTATTTGAACAGATACAAAACTGAACTGACAATATTACTGTATGTAACCTGAACGAAAATAATAATTTTATCATAGCGACATGTCGCGGTCGTCGCCTTGGAGACCACGCTAAAATAAAATGGTCCCGGCGACCAATAATTAATTATGATCGGTCGCGGCGACATGTCGCGCCTTGGAGACCGTACCTATATCATATCTAAAATTTATTGAGTTCACTAATCAATACTATTTTTGATTTGAACAATTAAATAAAGTTTAAAGGATTAATTATTATAATTAAAGGTACGTACATAATTACTTAGTTATGTGGAAATCACTTAACTTAAGAACTAAATTAATAATAATAATGTAAAAGAAAAATTGACACAGAAAAATATTTAATAAACTTTTATTTCTTTTTAACTTCATAATTGTAAAATTCTATAAATCTATTTTATAAATTTGTCTGAAGACGTAATATAAACAGGAATTAATATTTGGAATACATATCATTCTCCCATTAATCAGTAGATAATAAATAATAATATTATATATATAATACTTCAACACGTAGGTACCAATTATCAATTTATCAATATGCAAAGTAGAATTCAATTGTATTGTATATTTATTTATTTTATTATCTACTCATATGTATTTTATCTTATTTTAAATTAATATTATAATTGTTATTGACATTTTTTATAACCGGACATGACAAGAAGAAGAAGAAGAATTATTAAATTATTAAAAACACAACAAAATTGTATTTGAATAATAAATTAATAACTACTCGTATATTAGAACTAACTACATTTATTAAACTTTGAGGGGCCGAAACAATTAATATAATATTAAATATTCCAAATAAAAACATGTTTTTCTTATCTACTAGTAATCTGTAGTAATGTGTAATAATAAATATAATAATAATAATGTATAATAATATGTGTAATTAAAATGGATAGATTAACATGGAAATTATGTATATAATTTGAATGTTTAAGACTCATAATTATAGGTATATGTCTCGTGTGATTACCTGAAATATTTCTTTCTTTTTTTTTTTTTTTTGTTTTTTGAAAAAGCGATTCTGAGCGAAGTTCATGAATTTATAATATAGTTACTGATTAATATTATTGATTAAAATTTTCACATTATTTTTAAAATGCATACTCATTTAAAATTTTAATGTCAACGTAAGAGTTTCAAAACTGTATCGTATATATGAAGTATGCATGTTAAAATTTTTACATTCATCAATAACTACGATCAATATATGTACCCATAAAATTCCTACATTAGTCATTGAAATACCCCAGGGGTAAATGCAGGAAAATAATTCGGGGGGTTTGAATAAATATGGAGTGTTCAATATTAAGAAATATCATACTGTATTACACTTTATTTTAAGTATTTATACTGTACACATATATTATATTAATTATTATAATTTATATAACATTATATAACAAAATCAAGACGTATTGGTGTTATTATTTTTTGTTCCTGATATTTCGGAAGGGATTTTAACCCCCAAAACCCCCGCCTGCGTTCGCCCCTAAAATAGACAGTAATTCGCTTAGATCGTTTTTCGAATGTAATTATTTATCATTGCATTAAAATTTAAATAAAAATTCAACTTTATTTTATTTACATCTGTGTGCTGTATCCCTATCACATTTGTATCCATTTCCTTGCTTTTTAATTATTCTTTAAATTAGAATAAATTTTACATTATTATTACATAATAGGATTTTCAAACAGTATAATTATCTATATTAAGATAAATAAAAAATTTAAATTAATATTTTTCTAAATAATTTTAAAGAAAATTACTATCAGTTATACACATATACGTATATTATACGAGTGTAATACCTATATTTATAATATATATATATATTAATTATTAAATATTCTAATCCAAATTTCGTTGTCATAATTCAAATTTTCAAAAAGTGTTTTCTCATTCTTGTTTTTATAGAATATATAAGTGTAATTTATTTTATAATAATTTTAATAAGTTTTATAGGTAATAATTTTAAATTTTGAATAAATAAATTTTAATTTATTTATCGAAATATGTCATATTCTTCATATACCTAACATTAAATAAATAAAATTTTAGGAAGCTTTGTTGCGAATGGTTTCTTAAACTCCATGATTTATCGCTGCTTTTAAATTTACAATAAATAATAAGGTACTAGCCGTACTACTAATATATTTTGTATGATGCTGAAGACAAATTTCTTACTCAGAAGTTGATCAGAATTTTATATCCCGCCTGTCTTTTATTTTTATCGATTATAGAAATGTAAAATAATTATTTGTGATTATACTATGTAATTTTTTTTTTATTTTGTGTTAAATAGTAATAAACTAATAATACGTTCAATAAATCATAAAAGATATAATGCAATTTTATGTAATTTATAAAAAACCTAAATAACTACAATTATATTACATCTAAATAATTACGTCCAGCATTCTATGAATAAATAAATATTATTTTTCTTGCATTATCTTGATAATTGAGTAAATTTTGTCACGCGTTTAAATATAATCTTATTATAATAGGTACTTTACAATAAATAGTTTTAATTTTTAAGACGAAATTGAAAAAAATAAAATAAAATATTTTGACCAATTAATACGTATTGTAAAAATTAATTACTTGATTGTTATAATCTATATTATAATTTACTAACTTGTGTTAGTGGCGAATCACTTCGGTTTATTGGTGAATATGCATCAACCGTCTCTCTTGACAGATTGGTGGCAGATCCACTTCTCCGGCAACAATTGTCCCACATTTTTGAAGTTATGTCTAACTAAACAAATAGGAAATAACTTTGTAAAATAAAAATCGTTAAGTCATTATGAAATGAACTATTTAAATAAAAAAAAAATCAAATAATTTTATAATTTTAAATTTACAAGAAATTACATTTAATTACAGTTAATATTATTGTTGTAATGAATATTTTTATTTATTTTTTTTTTTAAATTAAATTATATTTACAATCTGATATTTAAATTTTAAAGAATAATAATATTAAATAAATAGAATGAATATATACAAAAAAAAAAGAAAAGAAAAAAAAGTGGATAACGTGATGGATGTCGCAAAAACACTAAATATATACTACAACTTTAATGGGTTAGATTATATTATAATGGTCCATTATTATTAATGGATATAAAATATTTATTATTATTATTTAATTATATTATTAATTACATATTTAAGCGATCTTAAGATCAATTTCGTTTTAAGTGACAAGAAGAGTTATCAGAAAGATTAAAAGATGAAAGATTAGATATATTAGTGGATTTGGATGATTAATTTGTTAGACTGGAATTTTTATAGCGAATTGAAACAAGATAGAAAGAGTTTGAATTTCTCGTTTTAACTATGGTTTAAATATTTAAATTATTATACATAACTGAACAACATGACTAGTGATTACTATACAATATTATTTAAGTACATAATAATATAATTTATTCTAAAATAAATAATATAATAATTATTTTTGACATAATTATTTTAAATGATAAGTAATAGTATATATAATACATATGAATAGTTATTCAAGTTCATCCTTTATCATTTTAATTTTACTGTAAAATAAATAACATAACACTTTTATCCTAAAAACAATATATGTACATAAATTATTTTACGTATAATAATGTTTATTATAACTTTAAAATAAACAATTTAATAGAGATTAATTATATAGATATTTTATTATTCTAAAATATAAGCAATAAAGTTATTTGTTTAAAATTTAGTCTAAATATCAATGGCATATAAACTGACAAATAATTTTATACTTTGTAAGTATGAATTATGAAATAAATAAGAATATTATTCCTATGTATATTATCTTTAAACATTATAATTTATAAGCGACTATTTTACAAATTATAATATTTTGATATTACTTAAATATTATATGATTGTACAAAAATTGTTTTAGTTAAACATATATTTTTTTTATAACAAATTTGATCGTTAAATTTTTATGTTTCGATTAAAGACTTAACTTAAAAAAATTAATTGTAAAATTCAAATAATAATTGATGAAATTAAAAAAAAAAACACATTAATATAGGTTCAGAAGTAAAATAAATATATTGAAATATGTGTATTATATATATATAATTCTTTTTAATTTGTATATTATAAAATTAACCAATGAATTAAAAGGAGAAAATGTATTAGCGAAAACACTTTACATTGAAAACAATTATTTGAGAAACGTTTTATATTTTACAGTTCTTTTGAAAATTAGTTTTACATTTTTTTATACAATTTATACAGAGTTTACAGAGTTTACACTCAAAACATTTCCAATTTTCTCAATTATATAGCAAAATAAAATAACACAACAAAAGCAAAACATATATTATCCTTTAAATTAATTAATTTAGAATATTATATTATACGAACGTTTTAAAACAAAAGAATTAATTAAATTTGGAATAAGATAAGTGTAGTAGAAGAATTTGTAAATTTAAATTTTAAATATATTCATACTTTGACATTATTTAAAGTAATTTTATAAAAATTCAAATTATAAATGAAAAACAAAACCGGGTATTAGGTACAACGAAATTATATTTTGTTGTCCTTCTTATTTCTCATTATTATAATTGATAACACTAACAAAGTCATATTACAAACTAGTAAAGTTAAGAATACAGAAAATGATTCAAGTTTTATATTTAGGTATGTGATTATAATACCAATGTACAGATAAAAGAAAATAATATGTTTCCCAAAGGAGGAAAAAATATATTACTAGAAATCCACAAGGGAAATAAATTGTAAACTTAGGAAACATTGTCCCGATCCATTGAGTAATTTAAACTAATACAATCTAATATCAATCATATATGTATCTAAATGTTTAATATACCTAATTTAAATTGAAACACATAATAAAATAAAATACACGAAGACAGATGAAAAACAGTATAATACACTTAAATTTTTATTTTAGGTTACAATAATATTATGTTAGGTAGTTTATTTTCTTTATTCTATCATAATAATTATATTTAAAATATTAAGTAATTAAAATAATTTAATTATATCTATCTACCTAAATGTATACCTACTTAAAATAATTGTTGCAAATAAAATGTATGTAAAATAATTTAATTGTATTATAGTTAATAAAATTACACAATCCGTGGTGAAAAATAATATATCATGGTTTAATAATATTGTAATAGTTTTATTTTATAAACTCTATTTATAAATATATTATTTCTTCCGAAAATATTTTTTATTTAATGTAATTATTAAAATTAAAACTAAAATTTAAGTTATTTTAATTTTTAATAATTTGAACATGCGTTCAATATTAATGTTTAAAAAAAATTTATGATAATACTCGTATTAAGATTTTATTTTTTTTTTTAATTATTGCATAAATGATATATTGAATATTACGTGAAGTCGTGAAATATGTACTTATAATACTTATATTATAAATTTATAACATAACTTACAATAATTTATTAAATGACTAGGTTCTGTGTTTGTGTATTATATAAAAAAAATACCTTTAAGTTTTCAAATATGTGGGAATATGTAATAATAATTTTTATGAATTTTAATATTTTAGATTATGAACAAAACGGGAATAATTTTTTTTTCAGTGATATGTGCTTTTTAATTTTACTTTTAAGAGCACTTTTTTGAGTGTCAAATTGCTACGAATGATGGTGTATTTTTGATATACAATTGTATCTATAAATAATATTATATTTACATATTTTTCAATAATATTGTATATAATAGGTACTAAATTTATAAGAAAAATTAATAATTATTTACAGAAAATAATTAAAAATCTTAAGATATATAGTAATTTAATGAAATATTAGATATTGTTTTATTTATTCACATAGATTTTTTAATTTAATCAATGAATACAATAATATACAAGTATACTCGTATGTATTTATAATTTATACAGTAAAAAACGCAACTGTCGATTTTTTTTAATAAGGTTTTAAATATCTAAGTTACAAGTATTCGTATATTAATTATTATGTATAAAAATATTAGTTATTAGGAAGTTTTATACCGAACTTGGCTTAGAATCATTATGGGTATTAAAGGAGATAATGTAATATTGAATGCAAATCTTCAGTGGCTATTTTTTCTGATTTTCCGCTGTGCAAATTTTTAATTTAATTTCTAATAATTGTGGGAAAATTGGTGTATTTACAATTTATTTTCTTATAATATATGCTTACTTATCTCATATTAAATGTGTCCTACCTCAACGTTCAAAAAATATTAAAAAAATAAACATTTACTATATTTATAAACTTATTATCATATATTATCGACATATTATGAAATATTAAAACTGTATTTTTGATGAGAGTTTTACTTTATGATCATCACCTTCATCTTTCTCAGCGTCAAGAAATACACCTCGAAACCTCGATCTTTGTTTAGTGGCTTCTGGGTGTGTTTTATCATGGCGACTTTTTTTATTTGTAAGAAAACGACAACTGTGATACATAATGACACCACAAATAATAATTTCTAATTTTTATATTATAAAAGCTTATTTTAAATTTTTATAATTAAAATTGTTTCTTAAATCTTATAAGGTACGGCTGCAGATAGCCCCATATAACCTGACTATAACAAAGACACAGGTGCACATTTTTATTTTTCGTAGTGCACAAAGTGTGTCATAGTACACACAAAAATGGCCACTGCAAATCTTTATACGATATATCCACACTTACATTACCATTGTCAAGTTTTTGAATAACATTAATGTATATAGTTTATAACTTATAGGTATTACGAATTCATCTATATTAGTAATGAGAAAATACTAATAAGTAATAGATATTAAATTACTCATCATTTATCTGAATAATACAGGTACGTATTCAAATTCAAACCAATTACTCATTCATCCATCTTTCACTCCACAGGAATATATAAATAAATTATGGATGACTTCCAAAAATTTGCCCAGTATAGATATTGGAATTTGGAAACATATATTTTTTAACTGTATAAATATATATGCCTTATATCTTTTATAGGTTTAACTTTTTAACAAAAGAATATAATATTACTAATTAGTATATTAGAACTTAAAATAATTATAAGTTAAAATGACAAGTAATAAAAATTAATTTTGTTTAATTTATATAGTACCTACATGTTATGTTTAAATATTTTTATTTTATTGAATAATGACATAAAAATATTAAATTTTTAAAATTAATTACCTTAATGAATAAGTTGTTTCTATAAGATTTTTTTTTCAAAATATTATTAAGTTCAAATACACAAACTTCTAAAATTTAATTATAAGGTTGTGTTATTTATTATGTAGTTAAATCATGAACTAACTTAAATTTAATTACAACGAGACAAAATTATACGGTCACCAAAAATAAATCACATTTCATTAAGTTTTTAATATGCACATCAGTAGTTAAATATGCTTATTAGTGTTGTTAAATAATTACTAATAAACCAGATTAGAATAAAATATTCAAATTGTATTTCGTTTTTTTTTTTTTAGTATTATTATTTTATTAACATTACAAACAATAAGAGTGTTCCATCTTATCACGCATCTTTTCCCTACTGATTAATTCAATGCTTATTCTTTGTAAACAATTTAATCAATGAACACACTCGTATTTATTTTTACTTCATGTTCGTAGAGATTAGACATAAATTAATTTATATTATAATATTATTTAAAGGTTTATTAATGCTTTCCATATAATTAAATCCTTTTATTCGGTTTAATAAAACTTTGCAAGTATAATTACCTTCATTAAAACATTTGTTTATTCATTTTCACTTAAATTAAAATTATTAATGTAATTTTTTTATTTAATACAAATTTCACGGTATGTAGAACACACACACAAAAATTGTTATTGCTATGTTGACAATATATAATAATTATTACTTTATTTTTTTAAGTAAAAGAACAAAAATTGTATTTGTTAAAAATTAAGAATCACAGTTTTAAAAGTTTTAAAATATTATTTTTAATTTAAAATTAATCTTTCTATTGTAATTATTCTGTAAAATAAGAATTATAAAAATATTGTAACTACATATACCTACATAAACAATAAGTTAAAAACAAAAACAATACGAATTAAAATACAAAATTATTAATAATAATTATTTTTAATACAATTGATTTATTTTATTAAATAAAACAAATGAATTAAAATAATATAAAATGTTGAAAAGGAGTCAAAGAAACGATCATTTATGAAATTGAAAAAAAAGAAAAATACTGTATGCAGAGATGAAAATTCATCTTCAATTTTATAATTATAAAAAGAAGAGATGATACTGTTGTGGAAAGGATATATAGGTCTGAAGAGGATAGTGTTGATTTATGATTAAAATTTCTATGAAATGATAAATCATTATATTCCTGAAATACATTTTTGTGCGAAGTTCATTAGGTAATGTGTGTGTATTGATTAAAATTTTTACATTTGTCAGTCTCTACGTTCAATATAAATGTCCATAAAATCCTTAAATGAGTCGCTTAAATATTAAAATCTGTCAGTATTTTTCTCAGAATCGTTTTTCGATTAATTTGGTATCATGTTAAGTAATATGTGATTATGTGAGTATACTTCAGTAAAATTTTCAGATCTTAAAATCCATAATTACCAATTTATCCAAAAATTATATAGGAACATAAAAATGAGAAGTTTAGGAAATATTCAAAGTTCAATTTTTTGTAGAAAAATCAACGTAACGGTTACAAAATTTTATCACATATAATATATATAATGTTATTCATATAATATCTATGTAAATACAAAAAAAAAAAAATAAAAAAAAAAAAAAATATATCAAGTCTTTGAGTTCAAAATTGCCTTAGTTATCGTGAAATATTATAAAATAGCATTTGTCAAAATTTTAGTTTTCATGAGAAATGTCGTTTTTTTTTTTTGGCATTTTTCCTATTTCATAAGGTAAATTTTGAGAAATTCGAAAAATAACGTAAATAAAGTACAAACTTTTCAACTGAAAACGTATACTATTCGTGAAAATCGGAGCATTATTTCGGGTAGAAAAAATGTCTTCAGACATAAAATAAAATACACACATCAATGTAAAACCTATACATTTTTCGCTTTTCTAAAAATCTAAAATCTATTAAATGTTATCTCAAACTCGATAAACAAAGTTATTTTCTTGAAAATTACCAGTTTCGCCTTTCATAATCTATATGTAAAATACAGTAAATCCTACCAGTCATTTATCATATAGTTATTATTAAATTATAATACGAAGTTGATAATAATTTGTTAAAAATATGTATATAAAATATTTGTTTAAAATTTAAACCATTTATTATATTATATTTAATATTACAATTTATTAAATAAATAATTATTTTAGTTTAACAAAATATTGCTATATCAATATAATTAAATTAATGAAATTAAGAATATTTACTCTGTTTCCTGCTATGCCGTTGTTTCTCACTGGACGCGTGTTCCATACATCCGTGGTGTTGGCTATACAAAAAAATAAAATAAAATAATACGTTAATTAATTAGATCTAAACATTAATATTTTTTTTATCTTATATTCATGAATTAATTTTTTTCCATAGCAATATATCTAATATATTATTTTACTATTTTATTAATTATATTGTATTTTTATCTTTATATCCATTAATAAACTTTACAAAATAAAAATACGCAATATAAATCCTACAAATTATGTTTTTTGTGTCAGTTGTATCCATACCCTAACAGCAAAGACCAACCCGGGCGCCGTCCACTAGTTGCCCATTTAAGTCGTAGCAGGAAGTTCCTACTGGGAATCATTTAGTCCTTCCCAGGAACGTCCCATATGAGTCTAATTTTATTATTATAATTTCGATCATATATGAATAGGCTATTAAGCGCCAGGTTTTGAAAATACCACGGGGGCTGAACCTATTGATTTATCATAGTATCATTAGCGATCGATAATATTTGAAATTTCACACCTCTCAATTTTATCTAAATGAATTAAAAACTTTAAATACCACAAAATTTATAATATATAATAACAAAATTCAAAATTTTCTATGATTTTATCATAAATAAAATAACTTAATGTTGATAATCCTTTAAAACTATATTTTTATGGTAAGTGTGTGGGTAAAGTAAAATACAAGAACACTAAACCAATATAATAATTTAAACTGTATATTGTAATATAACAAAATGACAAATGAAACTAGAGACGTCGCGGTAAGGTACTGACTCGGTACTGACTAACTCGGTCTGGTTGTGGCGCTTTATATAGGCCGTAGAATGTTCTCGGGGTAGCGAGAGACGGCGCGCGAACATTCTAGAACGCTCCACCCGACACGCGGCAATTATAGCTACCTGCCGCGCGGCGCGAGCATCCCAGAATGTTCCCGGCGCTCGCCACATCACCCCCCTGGGAAGTGTGTTGCTATGCTTGAAAAAAAATTGGTAAACCGGACACGTCGTCCTGACCGAGTTGTTACCGTAGGTCTGTTCGTGGAAGACGCATCGTCAATGGAAGAGTTGGGAAATTCTTCTTCGGCTGTTATTTTTGGAAAGCGTTGAGTTAATTTGGACGGGTTTGTGATGAAGTAAGCCGGTTTAAGGCGGTCAATAGACACGGTCGTCTTCTTGTCTTTAACCAAAATATCAAAAGTCTTGTCACTACGAGTAAGAACAGGATGAGGTCCAGTGTAAGGTGGTTGGAGAGAGTTTCGAACCAAATCGGTGCGTAGCATGACATGAGTGCATGTTGCTAGATCCTGATGAACAAAAATGCGACTTCTTGAGTGACGTGATGCTGGAACGGGACGAAGTTTGGAAATAACGTTCCGGAGATTCACCACAAAATCTGAAGGTTCAGGAGAGATTGAGCAAGGAGATAAAAACTCACCAGGGACTCGCAATGTCTCTCCGTACACTAGTTCTGCGACTGATGATTTGAGATCAGCCTTCCAGGCAGTGCGTAGACCAAGGAGCACTAAAGGTAGAGCGTATGACCAGGAAGAGTCTTCATGGCACATAATGGCAGCTTTAAGAGAGCGGTGCCAACGTTCAACAAGACCGTTTGACTGTGGGTGATAACTAGTTGTTCTAGACAAGGAAATACCGAATAGTTTGGCTAGTGACTGGAAAAGCTGAGATTCAAATTGTCGTCCTCTGTCCGTAGTAATTTGTAATGGAACGCCAAAGCGCGCAATCCAGGAGAAAACGAGTGCTTTAGCAACAGTTTCAGCAGTTATGTCTTGCAAAGGTGTAGCTTCTGGCCATCTGGTGTACCGATCTATTGCAGTTAAACAGTATCTGAATCCATTCGAGTAGGGAAGAGGACCGATTAAGTCGATGTGTACATGTGCGAAACGGACTGGTGGAACAGTAAAATTACCAAGTGGCGCAGAAATGTGTTTAGAGACTTTGCTTCGCTGACATTGAAGACAGGAACGAGACCAATTTCGACAGTCTTTGTTCATTAATGGCCAAACAAAACGTTGGGAAACTAAACGTCTTGAAGTATTTGCTCCAGGATGACTGAGGCCGTGAATATTATCAAAGACTTGACGTCTGAAGTTAGGCGTCAAGTACGGGCGAGGATTATCACTGCTTGTATCACAATAAAGAGATTCATCGTATCCAGGAATAGGGACTTTAACAAGGCGGAGAACTGAACCGTGATCTAGAAGGTTTCGGAGTTCCGGGTCAGTTTCTTGACTACGTGCCAGAGCTGAAAAGTTAATTGGTGTTGAAACTGATTCAATGCGTGACAGTGAGTCAGCGACTATGTTGTCCTTTCCAGAAACGTGCCTTATGTCAGTTGTAAACTGGGAAATAAAGTCTAAATGGCGAAATTGACGCGGTGAACATTTGTCGTTTTTCTGAGCAAAAGCAAACGTGAGAGGTTTATGATCCGTAAATATAGTAAAATGACGGGCTTCAAGCATGGGTCGGAAATACTTGATAGCTTCATAGATAGCATAAAGTTCACGGTCATAAGTACTCCATTTATGTTGGGAAGGATTTAACTTCTTCGAAAAGAAAACTAAAGGCTCCCAAGATTGCTGAGATTGCTGTTGGAGAGACGCACCAATTGCATACTGGCTAGCATCGACGAAAAGTGCTAAGGATACTGAAGTATTTGGATGCGCCAGGAGTGTAGCATTGGAAAGTGCTGTCTTGCAATCGTTGAAAGCTGATATTAATTGCGATGTCCATTGAACAGGAGTTGAGCCTTTCACCTTTGGGCCCGCTAAGATGGCATTAAGAGGTGATTGAATATCAGCGGCATGTGGCAGGTGTCGTCGATAGAAATTGAGCATTCCTAAAAACTGACGAAGTTGTCGGACTGTAGAAGGCTGAGGAAAAGTCTGAATAGCTTTGACTTTATCTGAAGTCGGACGACATCCAGAAGAAGTGACTACGTATCCGAGAAAAATGACTTCGGACACACCTAGCACACATTTGCTCTGGTTAACGACAATTCCGTAGTCAGAGAAACGCTGAAAAACTGTCCTCAGGTGTTCTTGGTGATCGTTTTCATTACGAGAAAACACCAAGATGTCATCTAAGTAACCGAAACAAAATGGTAGATCGCGAAGAACGTTGTCAATAAAACGTTGCCAGGTTTGGGCTGCGTTTCGAAGGCCAAAAGTCATGAAATTGAACTCGAATAAACCAAATGGGGTTGTGATTGCGGTCTTTGGAATATCATCAGGAGCGACTGGAATCTGGGTAAACGCTTTTGCACAATCAATGACACTGAAAATGGTACAACCATGAAGAGCGTACGAAAAATCGAGAAGATGACGTACTGGGTACCGGTCAGGAATAGTTCGCGCGTTGAGAGCCCTATAGTCACCACAAGGGCGCCAACTATTTTCCTTTTTAGGCACGAGATGGAGTGGAGAAGCCCAGGGACTCTCTGACCGACGTGCAATACCATCACGAACCATCGCTTCAAACTCAGATCGGGCGATTTTCAGACGATCTGGGGCGAGACGGCGAGCACGGCAGTGGACTGGTTGGCCAGGGGTGGTTCTGATATGATGCAGCGTAGCATGGCGAACATCTCGAATAACTCCCGGTGGACGAATGATGTCCGGGAATTTAGTAAAGATATCATTGTATCGTAAGTTACCACAAATGACCTTGACATGAGGAACAGAAGAATTGACAAAGGTACCTCGAGTAGTCAGTGTCGTGACATTGTCGATGAGACGTTTGTGTCGAATGTCGACCAGGAGATTGTAGTAAGACAAGAAGTCTACTCCGATAATTGGATGTGTAACATCGGCAACCACAAAACGCCATGAAAAATCTCTTCGGAGGCCTAGGTCGAGATGGAGCTGGGTCCAACCATAGGTAGGAATAATAGATCCGTTTGCAGCGTATAGCTCATAAGTAGTGCGTTGTCGAGGCCCTTGCAAAGAAGTGCGTGGGACAACACATAAATCGGAACCGGTATCTATTAAAAATTGAAGCTTACTTTTACGGTCGGAAACTTGGAGGCGGCTGGGTGGTTGCGGACAGACGCTAGCCGCCATTAGGCGCTGCCCTGTGCGTTTTCCGAAACGAAAGAGCACGGGGTTGTGCATCTTTTGGCATGTTCCCTGTATCGGCGGTGATACTAACAAACAGATTCGGTGGACATATTTCGACGACGAGGACTAGGTGAACGGGTACGCATGTTAGAACGTTTCATATTCAGAGACGAACGACCAGTTGCTGTAAGGGCTGCTATCTGATGTGTGAGTTTATCAATACGAGCTGTGAGACTGGTCATCTCATTAGACGGTGAAGTAAGAGCCACGTGAGCCTGCGGTGTTACCTCGTTTACCGTATCGGCGAGTTTTGCTACGTCATCAAGAGGAGCGTTCCTTTGGGTAGCTATAACAGCTTGAATATGGGGAGGTAAACGATTTGACCACAAAGTACGCAAGAAATCCTGTGGAATTGAGGAACCACCAAGATTTGCGAGATGACGCAAAAATTGGGATGGCTTCCTGTCACCGATTTCTTCGTGTGTTAAAAGCTGGCGGACACGTTGCTCTTGTGAAGAAGTTAGGCGTTCGATTAATTCAGTTTTCAGTTTATCAAACTTACCGGTTTCCGGTGGATTGGAAACTATGTCTTTCACTTCTTTAATAACAGGACCGTCGAGTTGTGAAATAGCGTAATAATATTTGTTGGAGTCTTGAGTAATGTTAGCTAAAGCGAATTGAGCTTCAAGCTGTGCAAACCATACCGCGGGATCTTCAGGCCAAAATGGTGGAATTTTGATTCCAACGCGAGAGATGTGCGGAACGTCATTAACAGGTGCGTTTTCCATTGTCGAGGTCACCACTATGGTAAGTGTGTGGGTAAAGTAAAATACAAGAACACTAAACCAATATAATAATTTAAACTGTATATTGTAATATAACAAAATGACAAATGAAACTAGAGACGTCGCGGTAAGGTACTGACTCGGTACTGACTAACTCGGTCTGGTTGTGGCGCTTTATATAGGCCGTAGAATGTTCTCGGGGTAGCGAGAGACGGCGCGCGAACATTCTAGAACGCTCCACCCGACACGCGGCAATTATAGCTACCTGCCGCGCGGCGCGAGCATCCCAGAATGTTCCCGGCGCTCGCCACATTTTCTTTTCAATAAATTAATAAGGACTGGGCCCCGATTTAATAATTTCATGGGGGGCTTTGGCCCCGCAGCCCCCGTGTACTTGGCGCCTATGGTTGTGTCATAAATTTCCAAATATGTAAAATACTAAATAATTTTTCTATATTATATTATACGTGTTATATATATTATTTAAATAATATTTTTTATATAAAAGTATATAATTTTATCTTTAAGAAAAATGAAAATTTCAATACAAAATTGTGTTATATTATATGACAATGATAGACTAATCGAATATAATATGTAAAATAATATGTACCTATATAATGTTTATTTCGAAAAAATAACAAAATAGTAAATGCCAATTTATTTTTAATTTAAGATTAATTTATTATATAGTAATAAAACATTAAAATATTAGGTTGAATAATAAAATATTAACTAGAATATTACCGTGATCAAAAATGTCAAGTAAAGCCTACGGATTATGCGCAGTGTACCAGTGTAGAATATAATATAATTAAATGTACGAGACAAAATAAGGAGCTTTTTAAAAATACTTAATAGATGTGTCAATATAATAGGTATGTCAAATTGTCTGACATGAGCACATACATCATTACTTTCGTTAATCTTCCTGAACAATGTAAATTTATGTTTGAAGAGCTTATAAAAATACCATTTTTATATAATTATTTTTTTTGTTTTTACTAAACGATATTGGGGGAAAAAAAATAAAAGAATGTATTTTATAGAAGACGAGAATATTGTGACTATAATAATAAAACGAGTGAATTAAAAAAAGCAAATTTAATAATGTAGGTATTGAATTGGATTGGATATATAAATCGATAAAGACTAAATAATGCACTGTATATTACATTATAATAAATATTATAATACCTAGTCTATAATTTCACAAAAATAAACTTACACGTAAGTTTAAAACTACTAAGATAATAACTAATAAACTTTTTTAATTTCGTATAATAATATTTTCTCGTAATATATTAGAATATCGATTGATACCCGTCATCTAGTTATAGGGAAGTATAGGTAGTTTACTTTAAAGGTTACCGTCAAAAGACCCCATTAAAATTTGTTAAAGTCAAATTATTCAATATAATATTATTATCTGTACTAGCATAATTTTAAACTTATAAAATGTATAAGGTTGATCTATAATTCTTAAGAATATAATAATATATTATTATTATTATGTAAAATTATTTCTCAATTTAATAAGGAATTAATAAAATATATTTTGTATTTTAAACAGCGTGTCATAAGAAAAAAAAGGATTAATATGTCAAAGACGGAACTTAATATTAAAAAAAAAAAAAAAAATTGACACTTATTCAATACTTATTTCCATATAATTATATTTAGGCTTAATGAGAATTTGAATTTAATTAAAATTAAATTAATGTTGTATAAATATAATATAATCATATTCAAACGTTCAGTAATAGATTGATAATTTCTCCTATAATATTATTTTAAAAATATTACAATAAATGAAATTTGAAAATTAAGTTATATATACGTATGTGTTGGAGTAAATATATAGCTGGGAGTGTGGCGTTTACTGCGCACACGCTGTCAAATACTAAAAATAATTAATAACAATTAAGTTATAAAAAATAAAACAATATGCTACGGCAGACATTTGTTTTGTATAATATTTTATAAACTATATTTTTATTTCTACACGCCAATATTGAAATTTCTGTTGATTTAACTTATATTTTCTATTTATTTTTCAGATTAATTTTAAACGTAACAATAATAATAAAAAATAAACAAACAAACTACAATGCCGTTTAGTGAATAATACATTATTGTAAGAGTTAAAAGTCAAGTCTGTGTCGATGAAGTGAAATGAATGGAAGTAAATATAAATTAAATACCTCAATGTTGCATTGTAAATTGTAATCACAATAATAATAATAATAATAATAATAATAATAATAATAATAATAATAA
>JAIUCT010000008.1:11022221-11065469 GCA_021307375.1 Tetraneura akinire
AATAATAATAATAATAATAATAATAATAATAATAATAATAATAATAATAATAATAATAATAATAATAATAATAAATTATAAATTAAAAAATTAAATAACCGAGGAATATTGAAATTAGGAAACTGAAAATTTCATTGGGTTTATAATTTTGGAATTATCACTTCGATTTTTAACCTACATAGAGAATATTGAATATACATTGAAATTCTGATTTTTGTTCAAAAATATTTAATTAAAATGGCAATTATTAGTATTACAGTTTGTTAATAATAATAAAAGCATAAGTTTGCTTAGTTTAAATCCAAAATATCTCGTAAAATTTTATAGCTGTTTAAATTTGATATTTAAAAAAAATAAATATATATTTATATGATACATTTCATTCATTATCCTTTCCATTAACTATAGTCTTTTTTATTTAATAGAATACAAAATAATATATTTATTATCTGTTATCTAGGGAAACAATATTGTCACGCAATATTTTTAAATTAAATTATTTAAAATAATATATAAATATCAAAAATACATATTCTGATAAAATAATAATTATTTATGCACTAATATTTGTTTGAGTTTTAAAAATAACAACAACAATCAATTTTATAACATTGATACATTGCGGTATTGAAATATGTCAAATGATGAAATGAACGATATAAAAAGTTTTCTTATAAAAATAAAAAATAAATAAAAATAATAAATTGTGACATTGTGACATTGATAAATTTAAATATTTTCTTAAAAAGTTGAAAACATAAAAATTCGTTAAATTATATTAGATTTATATTAGTTTAGGTATAAATAGTTTTTAATCAAATCCCTAACAAAACTAAGGGTATTACTTTAGACTAAATTTAAACTAACATAATTTATCTTATCCAAATTAGCTGCCTACTCATTATTTCTATTTTTCGTATGTATTTACTCTCCATAATTATCGAACATTAATTTGATATAATATATAGACATATATTTATACACGGTGAAATCCTAATGATTAATTCATACTGTAGTATACTTTTACAGGTATCAGATATATAATAATGATTTTGAGCGAAGCGTTTTTTTTTTTATGTCTGAAGACAATTTTTCTACCAGATATAATGCTCCGATTTTCACGAACAGCATATGTTTCCGGTAGAAAAGTGGATGTAGTTGGTACTTTTATTTAGGTGATTTTTCGAATTTTTCAAGATTGACTATAAGCGGTAGAAGAAACGATTAAATAATGACGGAAAACGGCATTTTTCATGAAAACTGAAATTTCGACCAATTCGATTTCAATATTTCACGAAAATCTTGGAATCCATACGTATATTCGTATATAGGTACGTCATACTGTTGTCTGTTAATATCCACTTATATCGACTAATAATTTTATTGATAGGAAATAACATAATTATTTTCCTTTAAGATCATTTACATAACATATAATTATATAAACAGAAATAAACAAGTCAATAATGTATGCATTTTACACTATTTTATTATCATCATTATGTTTAATACTCGTATATTGATAACTATATTTATTTTATAAATAATATATATATTATATAACTATATAATTTATTTTTTATTTTTACACCTGGCATTATTTATATACCTGTGATCTACCTATATATTAGTATTATACGAAAGAAAAAAGTTAAATATATAGAAAGATATATTATTCTTACGGCTCCTATACCTAATATAGTAATATTAATTGGGCTTATAATATTTATAATTAATAATTATAATCTATTTTTAATAAACTATAAACATATTATGTAATTTTAACCATTTTTTAATTTATTAACATTGATTATTTGTTATGCAATAGGTTAAGACCACTAAGTAATATAATTACAAAAAAATATAAATTTTCAAATTTATTAATTATACTATGTAAAAATAAAACTTAAAACTATTAAAAGTGAATAACTTATATGTATAAAATAATAAAATATTAGATATATTTAACATATAAAATACATAATATCATTATAAACTTGTTGAATTATTTTTCGTATAATATTAAAAATATTTTAAAATAATCTTATATTCATACTTATAATTTAATGAATATTTAGAAGAATAATTCAATTAAAAATTAAAGGTACTTTAATTTATATGTTATGTGTTGTTTTTATCACTAATATTATTTTAATTATTATCTAAGCTTATTATATTATATACGTTTGTGAAATACAAAATAATTAAAAAACGAGGATTAAATAATAAATATTAGGTAGTTTACATATTTCATACGTATTTCGTATTTTATTTAATTGATAACATTGAACAATAATGAACGATTTAATGAATTCAAATAGTGTGATGAGCACTGTTAAAAATGTATTAATTTTTATTACTTTAAAATGTTAGTTCAAAGGTTGAAAAAGAAACTATAACATATGCATTTTATATTTTTTTTTTCAATTATTCTAAATAATTTATAATAATAATATATGGTTACAAAAAAAGAAGAAGAAAATAGCATATATTTTGTAAATTAAATATGCAAATATACCATATTTTTATATAATATGCACAATAATAAAATCATGAACCAATTTAAATAACTTCGATTAGAATAGTTTATTCTTATAATACTAAATATTTACATATCAAATCCTTTTTTTATATACGTGTATATATTTTTTTTTTTTATTTGTCTTTTACTTTGGAAATATTAGATTCATTTACTATACATTCAATACTTTCAAAACAATATTATATCAGGAAAGTGCCTAATAAATATCAATATAGTGTAAACACACGTTAGATTTTAGGGTAAAAATTAAAATTCACAACATTATTATGCTTATCAATCAACATTTTGGTTGATACCGAATGATGGCAATAGCAAATATACTCGTATAAGATAAGTATTTTTTTCATTATTTTATTAATCTTTCACTCTTAAACCGTTTAATAAGTCGGTCAATGTGGTTTACCTGATCCAAGGTCATCATACCACTTTTGTTGCATCACGACTAACTACATTATTTTATGTATTAAGTGTACCTATCTACAATATATAGGAGTATAAACGAAACAGCTGATCTTATATTATTATGTAAGAACTAAAAAATATAAGTATTATTTATCTCAATATTATCAACAAAACTTAAAATATATTTTAGACTGACAATATTTTTTATACCTATATTTTTTTTAATAATTAAATTATAATTGAATACATGAACACAAAATTTATTTTAAGAAATAAAATAAATAATGTACTAATGTAATAAAATTTAGCATTAGCAAGATAACACTGAAGAAATGGTTATTTTTTTAATATTTGAATTTAGGCTTCTTTATAGCTATAAAATAATTTTCAAAATTTTTTAATTTTTAATGTACCTAACACATGAACGAATTAAAGTAGAAATATAGACTTTCAAAACATATTCATAAAACATGTAGGCACCTATGTATAATGATATAAATATATGTACTATATAAAGTAAAATGATTATTTTACTTCATACGATAGAGGTATAGGTGGGTTCACGTATGAAGTGAATAATATGAACAATTTTAATAATTCAAAATTGAAAAATTATTATTCAATAATCTCATATTTTTATGTATAAATTAATACCTTTCTTTAAATAAATAACTATAGGTATCTGCCTACATTTAAAATGCCATTTGTTTTTAATATATTATAAGTAATTGTAGTATGAGTTAATAATCACATGATTATCTGTAATGTCTCGTTTGTGACGTAATTATCAACATCATAGGGATTATAAGATTGTAATTTAAGTATCTTATAATATGTGATATATGTATATGTGTATAGTTCAAACGCATGAAAAGTTAAAAAAAAAAATTATATATATTTTTTATATTATAATGCTTTATAACAATCATAACCACAGACATATATAATATATTACTATGTAAATATAATATTCTGTTATATGAATATATATAATATAAATTTTAATTACAATATTAAGCCCATCCTCTATACAGAATTATATATTGCCATTGGTGAACATATTATTAACTCTCTAATCTCGTACACCCGAGGGAACATAGAAGACAAATGGTACAAATTTGTAGTCAATTTTAATGAGGCTTCACATTTCAACATTATGAGTATACTTTACAACCGATTTATATAAAATAAAAATGAGTTGTTGATCATTATTCATTGCAATAAAAATAATTTAATTTAAAATATCATTAGTAATACTTTTAATTAAAAAAAAAAAAATATATAAGTGTGAAATTATGTACCATTGTACGTTGTACCTAGTTGTCATTTTATTAACATTCTATTGAACATAATATATATATTAGTTATCATTTTATAAAATAATAGTATTATACAATATAATAAATATAATTATACTCTCTATAGTATATTTTTATCAAAACAGTATAAAATTGTATCATCGTTATTTGTACAAAACAAATTATAGGAATCGAAGAAACATTATTTCTTATGGATTCTTTACCATATATACGAGTATATATATTATATATAAATATACGTCATATAACATGAAATTATATAATTTATTATAAATTTATTTACGAACGTCAGTTATAATATTATAAAACGAGAAAAATGTGATTATAAATATTTTGAATGTTTACTCGCATAATACGAAACGTATAATAAAGATACATTATAAGCGTGTAATAAAGTCAATTATTTAAAAAATATAAAATATTTAACAAAAAATTAATATTACTAGGTAATTTCTTTTTTTTTTTTTGTATGTAATATAAATTATAAATATACATATCATATATTATTATAAAATAAAAATGTTTGGATTATACTTGTAAAACATGTATTTTTAATTACATTATACGTAATATTTTATATTTAATTGAAGAAGTGATGAATTTATCTTTTTTGAATTTAAGCATATAGTTGATATATTCGCGTATATGTAATATATCACATACTTTTTAGACAAAAATATTAATACAAATAAAATATAATACACACCTGTTTGGTGTATGAGATGTTCCAATGTGAGAGTACTGTTTTTTTCCACAGTTTTGTGTCGATATTTAAAGACGTCTTTGTTACTAGACGTACAACCCATGTGCACCCCATCCGCAATTTCATTTATTAATTGTCATTTTGACCGTCATTGGGATGATATTTCTTCGTAATCCTTAGAATGACTAGTGACTCTAATGATCGATATTCCTAAAATACAAGTAGGTAGTAATATTATAAAATAAAACAAATTTTTAATTTGAAATAAATAAATACAAGTATTATAAATAATATTTTAAGGTAAAGTTTTCAACAATATTATAATTTTGATTTTTTATAAAGTTATAATTCATAGGGATATATTATATACGAGTATATATTTTAAAAACATTATAATACGTCATGTATATGAAACTACATTATATACCTAATCTTAGGTATCTTAGGGTATCTTTTATCGAAATTAATAATATAATTGAATTTTTATTTTTCATTTTTTTGTAGTCCCGCGTACTGTATTATAGATTTATCTACGTATTTACATATTTATGTGTATTAAATAAAATTAAAATATTATTTTTAATTCTTATTAAATAAATTGCATTAAAAAATTAAATGCTATCGAAATTCCATTGTAAAATGGACATAATCATGTACATTATATTTGTTTTTCATTCAAAATGACAAACTGAAAAAGACGAATGATGTTGAGGACTTCCGATTACAAAATCCATTTATCTTGACTACTTAAAATCGGCAAAAACTATTTTGACAAGACATGCGGTAACATAATAGCTATGACTTTTCCATGACTCCGTAGTATGTTTACAATATATACAAACAAGAAATATAATCCAACTCACATGAGTACACTATTTAACTGTATTAATGACCATGACCTAAAGTTAGGTTAAAACCACTATTCTTTTATTTTGATACATTTATTACGAGTAAAAAATATTAAATAACATATATATTAATAGCATATAAAGCATCAACAATGATATAAAATAGAACATAAAATAACACTTATTAATTTAGATGAATTGAATATTTGTACTTCATGTAAATATAATTTTAATAATATAATTAATTAGTATTAAATGATGATAATAAATTATAAGTTATTATAATATTTTTGAAAATAATTATAAAATTCAATATTTTAATAAAATTAAAATGATTAAGGAAAATACAAATTTTAGTTTTATAGATAAATTTTAAAAGAATAGATAGGTACATCATATTATTTATACGATGTCTACTTCTATAGTAAAAATAATACTCTAGGTAAATAGTATAGAATTAAATTAAAAATTAAGTTAAAATAAAAAAAACAAGGGAAGGGATACTGGTGTGGAACGTGGAAGGGATACAGGTGTAAAGAGTGATCCACTTTTCTACCAGAAACATTATGCCATTAGTGAAAATCGGAGCATTATATCGGGTAGTAAAAGTGTCTTAATACCTAAAAAAAAGGACACACATCATTGTAAAACCAATACATTCTTCGCTTCGTTCAGAACCTAAAACTAGGAATTCGAAAATTAAAATTTACATAAATATTAGTTAATAGTTTTAAAGATAAAATTTTAAATTAGAAATTGCATGATAATTTTATAATTAATTTAGCTAATATAATATTATTGACATAGAATTTTAAAATACTTACTAGGTATATGGTATTTACTTTAATAAAAATTTAATTTATGTCTAATGTGCCTACCTATCTAATTTATAATTAAGAAAAAAATATTAGTATAATATATTGAACAAAGTAACATGATATAATATTAGATAAATATTAATAGTTGAATAATAAGAATTAAGGAACATGTTAGACGATAACGTATATCAGTAAGAATGAGTATCTATTATTTTCAATGCGGGAAGTAAAGATAATAAAAAATGATATATTTGAAACGACAGACTTCATCAAGATGTAAGGTACAAGTACAACCATAAACAAGAAGTAGTAGAATGATTAAGGAGAAGGTTACGGCCAAGGAAAAGTCAAGAGTGGGTTAAGATAATGTTCCTAGATAGGGACGACAATCCTGTATAGTCAACGAAAAATAATTGGCAAGATTCTTATACGCCAAAAGGCAAACCTATAAATAAAATTATCTTTTACAACATTTTGACTTTTCAAATTTTGTCTCTTAACCAAAACTCAATAACGATAATTTTCATAAAAATATAATTGTTTTAAAATAATTTTATTTAAATAATGTCATTATATTAAGGCAGACGTTACCTATATTGTAAAATCTCTCCTATTACATTCAATAACATAGAATATTATTACAACATTTATTATTTTATTAATTTATTATAAATAAAATTTAAATTTGATTAAAAAATAAACCACATAATATGGTGGTCTAATTTTATAGCTAAACAAAAACTGTATAGATTAGGTATATAAAATTAAATTACTAAATACAGATTAAAAATAATTTTTTGGAACCTTAACTAAGTTGTATATATTCAAAATTTGTTGGAACTAAGATATGCAATATGTATTTGATCTTATATTTTGTCAATTTTATTTTAATATAGATTTTACTCAAATTTTACCTTTAAAAACTTATACATATAAATTAAGAATTTAGATTTTTCTAATATTTAGAACTACGTTAACCAAGTTAGTATGATTTAAAAAAAATTTCAGAAATTTTGTCTTTTTTATTAATCATTTTTGTAAAAGTATAGAGAAATATTAAAAATAATAGGTACTTATATGAATTCTTAGATTTTAAATTGCATTATAAATATCAATTTTAAACAACTATAAAAAAATTTATACTTGAGATTTTTTAATATTTTGGTAATATGTTAAGCAATATATGAATATACTTCAGTAAAATTTTCTAACCTTAAAACCTATTATTGCCAATTTTGTCAAACATTGTAGAGCTAAAGCTAAAAGAATTTTAGGAAATATTCAAAATTCCAAAATTTATGGAAAAATTGACATTATAGTTGCAAAATTTTATTACGTATCTTTAATTCTTATGTGAACATTCGATAAAATTTTAAAGTCTCTTAGTTAAAAAAAACCAGAATTATCGTGAAATATTTAAATTCAAATTTCGTGAAAACTGTCATTTTTTTTTTATCATTTTTTGGTCGTTTTCCTATTGCTCTTATAAGGTCAATTTTTTAAAATTCGAAAAATAACCTAAATATAGTATACCAACTACATTAATTTTTTATCCAGAAACATGTGCTATTCGGAGCATTATTTTGGGTACTTAATAATAACGTTTACAATAATTTATCAAATTTATCAAATTATCAACGATTATGGTCATTGGTTAAAGTTTAATTTCAATAACGGATTGAGCAGTTAATATTATTTACTTCGACATACTACGCTCCAATTAATGTTGTAATAGTATTTGCTATTACCATGGTACTCTAGTAAAATTAATTAATTATGCATTATACATAATAAAAAAGTAAAATGTATTAAAATGTATTATAAATAATTGTTATTAATTAATTATAATAATTTGTATTTTCAATATTATATAAACATAAAATTTAACATTAAAAAAGTGTAAAATTATGTAGTTGAATTTTTTAAACAGAAAAAAAAATAATACGATAAAATTATTTAAAAGAAAAAAGACACACATCATTGTAATAAACCAATATATTATTTGCTTCGCTCAGAATCTAAAAGAAAAAAATTCCCCGTTTAAACTATAAAATTATTTAAATTATTTTATTAATTTACATACACACACATATAAACATAAAATATGTACCTATATTTAAATAACAAAATAATATGAACTAATCATATACATATTTGTTTTTTATCCTTTACTATAATCTGATGAGCCAATATTAAATCAGGATAAACGTATAAACATTATTAATAAAATAAGGACATTACCAACACATATATAGAGTAGTTTATATTAAATGTAACACGAGTTGAATATATTAATATAAGTACGTGATCTTACATTCGTTGCAAGTAATTTAAAAACAACAGTAGTTAGTACACATTTAGTCTCAAATGAAGTAATCAATAAATTGATCCTTTATATACAAACAGACAATATTTTATTACAAATGATGAAATATGTTTTTAATTATTGAAAATTATTATTTATTTTTATATAGTATTCGGTCGAATATTTTTATTATTATATTATTTTATTAATGTACGAGTATACGTATAACGTATAAGTATCAAAGTAGAAGACATCATTGTATATCATTAAATACCTAATCAATAATTTATTATAACTTTATTATGATATATTATTAATACTTTGCATAATAACATTAAATACAAAATATATTTTATATTAAATATTTAAATTTAAAATAAAAATATTATGCTATAACTATATAATTCTTACACAATAAATGAATAATTGTAAATTATAATAGTAAAACACCAATATGTGAAGTCTAAAAAAAAAAAATATCCGTTATGTAACAAACAAGGTTTTATAACTTAAAAGTGAGGAGCATTCAGTTAAATACAAATAAAATGTATGAATAATCATATTATACCATATTGATAATGATACTCAATATGCATATAATGTATACCTACATTTATGTATTATATAATATTAAATTTAATAGTTCTAATTTTGCGTTTATCGTCGGTCTTAAGAAAATACATTTTACTGTAAATTTTCTAACAAAATATTAAGATTATAATAATATAAAATAAGAAATACAACTATTCGTTACCTACTTAATTTTGTTTCTCAATATATTTGTAATATTATACTTAGTGAATGTAAAATAATAATATGATGACATAGATCAATGAATATTTCAGAATTATGATGATGTTATTATACATATTATCTACTGAATGTCCAAATGTCCAAATATCACTTTGCATATTAAACTTTCAGTCAATACAACTATTACATATGTCTATCTATAATATACAATTTATAATTATATTAATTTTATAAATTTTATAAATTAATTTCTCAATTATAATAAGTAGGTATATCAATTTAAATATTTTTCTATTTTCTTGATTATATGTTTTATATAACTACTAAAAGTCTAAAATTAGAATGAAAAATAATGATATTTATTAAAAATAAATTGAGCATAGTAGCAATAAATAAGTTAATAAATAAATATTTATATTAAAATTATCGTATAAATTGGTAAAGTGAGTAATATAGTTAATATTTTGAAAATAACTGTATTAGGTACCTATTTAATTTAATAAATTTATTTATTTTGTCATATATGTAAAAATGTAAAATTATTTTTATTGTTAATATAAATGCCTAGTTTAATTCAAGCATATACTCTATAAAAAAAATAAATATGTTATGGAAAGTTTAAAATAATATTAAAAGTAAATAAGTTATAGTAAAATTAAGAAACAAAATTATATACATATACATATGTATATTATGTAAATCAAATGCATTTAAATCCATAAGTATGATAACTGATAATAAACGATATTCATATTAAATTACTTGTAAATAAAAAATCATTAAGAAAATTTTAAATTCTTATGTGTTGCAGTATATTTATAAAATAAGTTGTTTCGTTATTATTTAAATATAAACTTAAAATAGCACTTTAAATAAAGTATAATAATAATAATAATACCACACAGTTTTCTATCATGAATTTTAAAATAAAAATGATTAATTAAGATTGATAGTAATTGATTAAAAAAGAATCAATAGTATCTATAATTTTTTAATCATCATAACTATGGAAATTAAGTTAGTTAAGGTATTTATGCCTTAATAACTTAATTATTATTAAATTTAATATTATATAATTAATAAACGATCAAAACTAATTGATAAATTATTATTAATAATAATTATAAACTTATAGAGAATTTCGTGTTATGAAAACGGAGGAATATTCATTACTTTTATAACATAAAATTCTGATCATTCTTCATACATACCATACCTTAGTTTAAAAATGTACCTTTCTTTAAAGGGTTAATAAATATCAATTTATTTATTTTTACCCATTTAGATTTAGTCCAATAAATCACGATTATTCTAAATTATCTTTGATTTATAGATAAAATACATCATTGAAATAATAAAAATATAGTGCGCTATAAAGTATACAATTTTTTGAATAATTCTTATTTTCTTGTGTTTAATTATTACTATTATTTTAGGAGATATATGACCCAAATATATTTTAAAAATATTTGTTTTTTATAAAATCAATAAATTAAAACAAACATGTGGACTACTATGAAATTTTATAATTATATACTTATATCTAAATTGATTTCCTAAATAAGATTTACTAATTTGTGCAAGGTTAGTAAATTATTTAGGTCATTTTTTGAATTTCTCAAAATTGACCCTATGCATTCCCTAATAGGAAAAACGACCAAAAAATGAAGAAAAAACAGAATTTTTCACGAAAACTGAATTTTCGACGAAATCGATTTCAATATTTCACGATAACTCAGTCAATTTTAACAATTTTAAACTAAGAGACTTGAAAATTTTATTGGGTGTTCACTGACTCACTGTTCACGTAAGTAATATATATATGCGATACAATTTTGGAACCGTTAAATTAATATTTCTACAAAATATAGGACTTTAAATACTTCGTAAAATTATCGTTTATATATATATATATATAATGTTTGAGGAAGTTAGCAATTTTGGGAAAGTATGTAGATATTTGTTATTAAATATTAATATTGAATAAATTGTTACCAACTTAAAAAATTGGTGCTAACTGATTACAAATATTTCGTTCGCAATTTAATAAGAATATTGAAAATAAAAAATAATAGATGGAATTTGATAAAATTTTGTAAACTTGTAAATGTAAATAATACAATTTAAGGTATTTTTTGAATCAATATTTAATTTAATTAAGGAGTGAGGATGTGAGAACGTGTCTCTTCCTTGGTTAACTTCACAAAAAAACATTTTTACTCTATATTGAACAATTCTGAAAACATTAACAGCATAGTGTATCTTATTATAATTTTAAGTTAACGATGTTCAAAATACTAAATCACTTTATTTGTCAGTTGTGTTGGTATACATCAATTAATAATTTTAAAAATCATCTTTTGAACACTTACCTACTATTAACATAGTATTTAATTAAGTGTTTTAAATACAATTATTAATCATGTATTTTATTACTTTTTGAAGATTAATTAGTTCTGGATTTAATTCCTATACATTAATATAAACTAGACATTGTAGTGTAGTATGTTTAAAACCATTCTTAATTAAATAAAGTCATAAATACTTGTTTAAAATGCACACGCATAGTATTATACGTGTAACACAGTAGGTATACATACATAATTAATCAATTTGTCAAAACTATACTAGTAAAAGTTATATTATATAATGAGGAAAAAATATATTTAAAATTAAAACAAACAAATAAATAATTAACGTGTATAAAAAATTTAATAAGATTAACATTCTTCGTATATTATATGTTAACTTATAAATTATAATATTATCTTATAATTCGGATAATATTTCGGTATAATATTTGTATGGAACATATTTTTATTAATATAAAATTAATTTAAAAAAAAATAAAAACAATCTTATCTGTAGAACATTTATATATTATACATTATAATATACACTGTTGTTAAGATTGATAATATAAGTGAATATATTAATAATATATTATTATAATATAAATTATAAATATTATTTTATATTGTACCTATAGTTTATACTATATACCTATATTATATTATATAATAATTAATATTTAAGATTATTATGATTTAAAAATAATTTATTTCTTAGACAAAAAATATTAAAGTTAAATTGATTATTTTGCTAGAAAACTATTTTCTATAGCTAAAAAAAATTACTATAAATAAAAATCAAATTTTTAAGAAAATTATTCATCTGAGTTCAAACATCAATATCAAATCTAATACGTTAATAATAACACCGAACATATAATTATTACAGTGGTCATAGTGATATAGTACCTACCTATATTATACAATATTTAATTGTTTTCAAGATTGTAAACTATATAAAATGATTAAAAAATTATAAAAACAACTATAACCTATGTCTTGTACAAATACTAGTATATAATTATACCAAAATAGTTAATGTAGTTTAAACGACTAATTATTTAAAAAAAAAAAAAAAATTAGATAACACAACCAAAATTATTAATTATTTGTGTTCTGCAGTGATGATTTTAATACAATATTATTATTAGAGAAGTTTCAAATCTAAGTTCAGAAATTATCGGAGGAAGTAATACGAAAGTAGTTCCCTCCAGGTCGTCGTTTTCAAACTGAAAGTTCTTAAATTATTAACTTCTAGGCATCATTAAAATTTTTTTTTTTAAATAATATTTATGATTATTATAATAAGACTTTATTAAATTGCTTTAATGTTAAGAGTCTTCTGTTCTTCATTTAAACAAATAGAGCAAAGATCGGATTGTTTTCTTTAGATAATAAACCACTACACAAACAGTAGTTACCCGTCGGCTGTCGTCATTAATCGGTTGTTTTTTTAAAGATAAAATTACGTTATTAGTATAGTGATGTCAACAACATAGCAGGTATGTAATAAGAACCAAAAACGTATATTATAACAATTATAACAGTGATATTTAATGTAAAGTTTTATGGGCATATCTGTCAATATTACTAAAACATGTTTTAACTTTATTCAGTAGTAATAAACTCGAGTAATAATGTAAAAATCTATATCGATTTAATAAACTGTATAATATGTTTGTATTAATTATGCAAAACCTTCAATCAATAAAACACTTAAAATTAAATATTATACCTAATTATAATTCTTATCAAAATATGATTAACTATTCTTATACCATTATTTGAAAAATGAATTAGAATGTTCTATTTCTTCTAAATTTATTCTTGTTTTTGCTTTTTTATATATTTTTTTTTTTTTTATCTTAAAAAAAAATATAGTTAATACAGCATTAAAATACCTAAAACATTTTATTTTATTAGTATATTACACTTATCCTCTTTAAAAACTTTTTCTGTAAAATTTATAATATTTAATTTTAACGTAGGTACCTATCCACTGATAATAATAATAATAAAACCAGACATAAAAAGATTATTAAAAATATTGACACTATGATATTTATCACACATAATATTTATGCATAATATATTTTTCACAATTTTTGTAACATAAAATACTAATTATCCTTTATAGTTGTATGAATTAATAATATATTATTGGTATTTCTTCTTTGAGATTTATTATGAATATTTGATTACGATTTACCTAATAACAATATATACCATTAAAAGTTATTAATTAAAATAATTAGATATACTAGGTGTAAAAATATTAAAATTCTATAATCCTGATCCTGTAAATACCTAATAATTATCTATAATAATTTCTCTTATGTTAAGTAGGTATTATTTTAATTTTAATTATTTTTCAGTATGTATTGGCGCATTGCAGAAAATATATTAGATAAAATAAAATAAACTTACGCTGAGAATAAAACTATTAAATATGAATATCAATATGTGCAAACAACTTAAATTAACAGACTCTTAATCCTCGCAAGCTATATATAAAAATAATTTGTGATTCAATTTGATAATTATTAACAAAACAGACCGAATTAAGTAATTCAATTGTCTAAATGTTTATAGCTAAAAAATACTGTATAATTTATTACCTATTAATTATTAATAACCAACTAAATGTTAAATAATTTTAAATTTACATAATATAGTATTGTTTTCTTATATTATAATTTATCAGATAAAACTTCAAAACAAAATTATTTATATAATTGATATGCATAATAGGAATAATACCTACTATAAAACGTTTGTTTCGATGTAATAGGTAAAGTTTTTTACCCTGTTTTTAACTTGTATACTTGAATAAAAATATGAGGTTAATTTTAATTAGTATCTGTCTACATTTAAAAATCGTCATAATTAATAATGTATTATCAATTAGGTATAATTAAGTATTGTTATGATCTTATGTATAGTACCTACAATATATAGTATTATTCTTATATACCTACTTCCATAATATCAAATTGTATATAAATACCTGTACCTACCTATATAGAGTACAGATATATATATATATATATATCTTTTTGATAATATTATAATAATACCTATATTATTATGAATTATTATTATTATTATTATTATTATTATTATTATTATTATAATTATAATTATTATTATTATATATGATGAATGGTTCAATAAAAAAAATATAGTTTGAAAAATCCAATAATATGTTTAGAAGATCGAGCTTTTTTAATATCGGTTCGTTGACGTATTTGACCAACATTAAATTTTTTATTACTAAAACATACGATTTAAAATTAAAACACGTCATAGATATTAAAAGAAATAAAACAAACTATCAATATTTTGTTTACGTTTTAAATAGCTAATGGTGTTTTGTACTATAGTAACATCAACGAATAACATTAACCCTTAAATTATTATTGTAATACGCGTGCACACGAGTATTATAACGACTGTTTTGCTCGAGCATTACCAGCTGCCAGTCAAACTACTTATTTATATAGGCACTTATTTTATTTTTATTTTTTTTAATCGTCATTATTATGTTGTAGGCACGAAGTTTTTGACTTTTTACAAATATGTATAAATTATCAAAACGTAATAATATAACATACAAATAGTAGGTAATTTTAGATGGGTATAAAATATTTTTATAAATATACATGCCTAATAATAATGTAAGGTATGTGCAATATGCTTTTATATATTCGTATATAAGTAAGTATAAATTAATTAATTAAAATTATTTCCAATTATAATTTATTTATTTTAAATAATTTTTACGTATTAATAACTGCTGACGATGTATAGTATAAAACGAAGAATATCATATTTTGATCGCCAGTTAATGAAAATTATTTACGCTTTACTTCAAAAATAAGCACGAAATTAAATAATTATTATAATATTTAAATGCATTTATTAAATTAATAATGCTAATACCTGTGCGAACAATGAAAATAATTATACCTGCGGCCTGAGCAATTCTATCATCCACCTGACAAATATAACATTTGTACCTTATATTGTATATTATATACGCGTAGATAAAATATTATTTTACATTTACATAATCAATCAATGATCAATCAATAACAGTATTTATAATATTATACGAGTATATTTTAAAAACACGATTAATTTAACCACGTATTCGATGAATATTATACAAAAGCGTACCTACAAATTATAAGTGAAACACAACAAAGTATAAAAAAAAAAAAAAAAAACTTATAGTTTTATTTAGTTTGATTCGGAGATGACCATAATCTAAGGTAATTATAATGGGTCCAATATCTATTCGCAAAAGTAAATCAGCAACATATAGACCAGAATGACTAATAAAATATAATATAATAAATAATACTATAATAATATTATAATGAATAATGGGTCCAAAATGATTGCAACAATATTTAATATTTAAATTCATAATATCGCTACTTACTATAAACTATACTAGAACTAGTATTATAGATAAGACGCGTGTATAATATTCATATAACTAATAATTTATTATCAAAACAAAACTAAAGGTTCGATGTTTTTATTCATTGAATAACGGTTACTCGAAAAATGTGAATTACCACGAAGTTATTAAAGAATTCAAGACTATTACAAAAATATTATCTAATCGGCGTTTAGAATATAATAATTATTATTTATTGTTTACTATAATATCATCAATTATTTATTGATATTTAATTCGTCCAACTCTAAATAGTTGATAAAAGTTTACATATTATAATATATGAAATTCCGAATATAAAAAAAGAGTTTTATAAATAATTATTCATTGTAGATAGAATTATTTTTAAAAAAAAAAAAAAATTAAAACCACAATAATATTGTTTTTCGGGCTTCGAGGACAATTATTTTGTTCAAAATTCTATACAAACGCTAATTTTTATTCTACAACAAATTATAATGTAATTTAATTATTAATTGAACGTATAATATATATAATAAGACTTTATTATCTAAGTGCACTATGTACCCGTAATGGCATATTTCGTAGGTGTATGAACGACATAAAAAAAACCGATAATAAACAAAGTGCGTCGTCCTTATAAAACGTTTCCTGGCACACCACTTCGATAAAATTTGAGAAAAAATGAGGGGGAGAAAAAACGCTTTCAGTTTGGTGCAATTACGCGACATGATTAAATAAGTATTTTTTATTTTTTTGTTTAATGCAATTGCGATTGTTAATTTGCATTCGTCTCCGCCCGTTAGACGGAGAACGGACACGACAACGACGACTGTTAACGACACACACAATAGCTCACACACAAATGAATGGACGATAAAACGGAATAAAAAAAAAAAAAAAAAAACATAATAATAATTAAATAAGGCATTAATAAAATTCGCATTCGGTTCACGTTACTACGTTAGGGCAAAAAAATGGTTAAAAAAAAAAAAAAAATCATAATAAAAAGTAAAATCGTATAATATTGTAACATTACGTACCGTGAAATCCAATTTCGCTTTGTTTTTCATTGTCCGACGTGGAGAAAATACAAATATTATTTTATGATAATATTTTTTTTTAGCGTTTTTCGCGGTCGTCCAAATAGGACTTTACACGCGCACACACGATGTATTATAATATTTTATGTACATAACCGACTTAAAAAACACTCAAAACCGGTACACAACACAAAATCGAAAACTGAGAAAAATGAAATTAACGGTTTTATTTCGTCGACGTCGCGTTTTCGCCGGACACGCGAAATTTCGAACGAGCGCGCGCGCGTCGGACGATATTCACAAGTCGACGACGACGGCGCATTCACTCACTCAGACACACGTACGCGGAAAGAAGAAAAAAAAGTATACTACATAGATTCGTACGCGAACGTTCGCCGGTCGCAGGTGATCTGCCGTGCGACCGCACGAACGCGTACAGCCATTGTCGCCGGCCAGCGACTTCCGTGGGACAGAGACGCGCGCGCGTTCGACGGTGGCGCGCCCGCGGCGGCGGCTCGAAGCTTTCGCCGCGGACGTCACCGTCCGTGGATGCTCCTGCCCGCGAACCGCGGTTCGAACCTAACTTGTGCTATCAACCAGTGTTTTCCGCATCAAAACAACTCTGGCGAAGCTCATCTCTTTATTTTTCTCACTCTCGGTTTTTTCAGTATTCTTTTGATGTATTGTGTTCCGTAAAGACAGATTTATTTCTACTCGTTTATTAGCACTACGTCTTCATGTCTCGTATTGTATACGATGTAATATTACAATTTATATAGGTACTCTTATAAAAAGAATAATTATTTTATTATTATTAGAAAGATTTTAACGTATTTTTAACAAATAATTAGATGATCGGGACATTACTTTGAAGTCTTTCAAGAATGTATAATATGGTTTTACGATGCTCGCTATTAGTCGTTTGGCAATTATATTGTTTATGGTAGGTATATATTTATATTATATTATTTTTCTCCTTTTCATATCGGTAGGTAATGAATGTTGTTTTGAAAAACGTGATGAAATTTTAGTATTTTACAAACAATTATTATTATATAACAACTCAATGAATCTATAATAGCGATATTGTATAGGTATTATGTCAGACTGTTTAAGATTCACTTCGAGACCAAGGTCGTATTTAATCGTGTTATTTTATATTTTATTTTTAACACTTTGAATGATTTAATTATATATATATTATATATATATACTCGAATAACAATAATATATTCAATAATATATATTGAATATCCTAAAATTATCGTAGTGATAAAAAAATAACGTAAACTAATTAATAACAAATAACATACTCGTATTTTATCATTATTCATTGGCTACACATTATAATACCTGCATAAAATTTGTTATTAATATTGGTGTAATGAAATATACATAATAAAATTTACATTTATACAGACATCAGAAATTTAACATTTTGTTACTGAAATTTTTAGGTAGATATACAGTATATATACAGTGGTTGTAGTTGTGGTACCTATACGGTTAAATATCAAAAAAATATACGAATACACGTTAGGTAACGTTGTGGTCGTAAAGGAAGAATGCGAGTAAAGATAAAGTTGCTATAGTTAGCAATTATTATAGTTACCGATGCGTTATAAAATGTCTGCATTGGATTTTAAACGAGGTTTAACGAAGGGATAAAAAAATCGTTCTATTCTTATACCTGTTGTATTTTTATCAAGCTTTGATTAACACGTTTTGTTTTGTTGCATATTAAATAATAATTTATCGTAATACGGCGACATCGTCTTGCTATACATAATATTAAACACGTGTTAACAAAAGTAAATTCATTTATATAATATTATTATTGTGTTTTATTAATTTTATAATTCGAATTGTGTAGTTGTGTACTATACATTTTTGCGTACCAACGAAGGCCGTCATTACGTCCACTTTTTCAAAACAGAAATTTGGATTATCATTTTCTGCGGGACTATATTAACATTAAACATGACACGCAAAATATAACGTTGTAGAAAAAATTATTTAATTTATTACACGAAGCTAATTAAGCCGTATACGAACCGATCTGAAATAAACTTACAGAAGGCCAGAGACAATTTTTGAAAATAAATTGAATGTATTTTTATGACTCTAAAAGTCTAAACGAATATAAAATGAACTCGTATTATTTCCATAATTATATAGTATTATTATGTTACCTATGTGGACATCGATAAATTAAATTAAATAAAAAATATTTATTAAATGATAATTGTTCAAGTTGAGAACCTTTAAAAATAATAGCAATTTCGTATTTTCATTGTTATACATTATTCATTATATTACCTATGTATTATTTAACAATTTAACCCTTTCAGACCCAGTGTCCTCTTTAAGAGACATACTATTATTTTTATTTTTAACAATTTCTATGATGATGTATTATAGTTAATTATATATTAATTATATGGGAAAAGTACTGTAGAATCCGAAAATAGCTTTAGAATTTATATGGCATTAATATTCCCAGAATTATACACGTTTTAATCCGATATTATTTTGTCGTAATTATTTTCTTGGAAATGGTATATATAAATGTTTGTATATTAACAACAAACGTATCAGCTCATCTTTTTTTTATTTTATTTTTAAATATACATGAATAATTTGTTTCAACACTTAATAATATTGCGTATTATAGTTTTTCAAATTTTCTAATATTAGTGTATTTTCATAACTATTTTGACCCAATGTCACTTAAAGGGGACATAGTCCTAAGTTCTTAAAAATTAAAAAAAACAAATTTTTTTTGGTGACTCCTCTAATTATAAGCTCCATATAAAGTGAATATGCAAACAAAATTTTTTTTTTTGTTAGATCATAATTCGGGTCTGAAAGGGTTAACATCAATATCGACGTTTGAGAACCCTAATAATTATTGTAATTTGTAATACGAAGTTTAAAACTGCAGTTATTCATTAAAATTGATGCACATTTATAGCAGTGATGTCAAATTCTATTATTTCTTTTGTGAAGTTTTGCAAATCGTATTAAACTTTTTAATGCATAACGTTAACAAGTTGACAAGTCAACAATATTTTTGTTCTTTAGTCATATTCTCAAATTATAACTTGACAATGTAATATTATTCCAGTTCAGGTCGCTTGTGTATAGGGTTAGATACTTATAAAAAACTGTAAATCGCCTTTAAACATAAAAAAAAAGACAAATCCGTTAAACATTCCCTCGCAAACTCTATATATGTATACAGGAAAAATAAAATTTTTATTTGTATATGATTTTAAATAGAAAGTATTATATTTATAGTAAATAAAAGTAATTATGTAAGTATTAATAGTTGAAATAAAAAAGATTTGTATTGTTACTAATTTATATTTTACATAAATCATACTCAGCCGTGTAAGTGTATTTATAATTGCATCCGCCATTCGAAATTAAAAATAATATTTTTTGTTTTAATAAATATTATATTGTATATTATATATTACAATGAAATTTATCTAAATAACTAGATTTAAAAAATGATCACACATTTTGTTAAGAATTAATCGCACAAGAATAAAGCTAATGAACCTACATTTATTCGTTTAAGAATATACCATATTATAACGATATATTAGAAATTCTAAGAATGACGCGGTCTTCGACTTTTGATTATATATTCATTTGTAAAATACATTTTTTGATTTTCTCTTTTTGTTATTTTAATATTATCGAGGTTTTCTTAGAAATATATGGCTTACATAAAAATAGTTTATTTTTTTTTCAATACTTTAATATTTAAAATTGTATATTATAATATGTGTACAATTATGAAAACTAATCTGAAATTATATGTAGATATAATGTAATAATTATTATTATTAATTATTAATTATATTATTTGACACATAGATATTCTTATTAAAATAGTTTTACAAGATAATATTTTCAATAAAATATATTTATTTATCGTATAACATTATAGATTTAAATATTTAATTAATATAAATAAAGTAAAACGTGAAATTATTGTATATTTCTTGGTACCTACATAATTATACATAAAAATGGCTGATGACATTTTATATTTAGCATAAATGATACGAAAAATAAATTCTACCTTCAACATTAAAATGAAAGATAAAAAATAAAAAACGATATTGCTGTGGAAGGGATGTTGATGATAAAGAGAATAGTGTAAAATTTTGATTAAAATTTGAAATAATGATAAATCATCACATTTGAAACAACGATTCTGAGCAAAATTCAATCAAATACAGGTATTGATTAAAAGTTTTGTATTTTTATTAAAAATTTAAAACACATAAATACTAGCGATATTGATATAATATATTTAGCGCTACAGGATTATACTATTTTACATTTTGGATAATTACATTTTAATTATCCAAATTAATTTGTATAGTTCTGCTCTATATATATGCAATACAAACATTACGTCATATAGATTACCTATGCTTATTAAATATAATAATTAGTGTAGTAATAACTCTATCACTCTCTCTCTCACTCTCTCTCTCTTTCTCTCTCTCTCTCTCTCTCTCTCTCTCTCTCTCTCTCTCTTTCTCTTTCTCTCTCTCTCTCTCTCTCTCTCCTCGCTCACTCGCTCATACTCTATCTTTCTCATGTTCTTAACTTTTTTTAACAGTTAAAACTTTGGCACTTAAACCATTTTTCTAAGATGAAATAAAAAAGAAATTAAAGTATAAAAACATTAATAAAAGATCAATATTTGAATGGAAATTTAAAACTAAATTACAATGTCCTATTGTGCTAACCAGAGAAACTTTTACGTAAGTAATAAAATACTCAAACAAAAGTATGATGAAATCTGTTCGATATCATCGCCCGTTAAGGGAGATAAGTTAGAACAATCATGAATTTTTGATTGAAGACAATATTGAATAAATATTTTAAATGAGCAATATTCATTGTGAATAATTTAACATTACTTGATATTGATTTTAATTTATTAAACATAATTTTATTTTAGTCAAAAACAATCAGTTTTGAGCGTATGCGCGTAAATACTATAACTACCTACTCAGAAATGCAAAATATAAAATAATTATATAACTGAAAAAATTAAAATATAAATAATATCTCAAAACAAAAACTATTTAAGTATTTACATTCATTTCATAAAACATTCATTTATTTTAACAAACTGCACATCGGATGTAATTAATAATCTATCGAGAATCGAGATCCTTAATTGACTCTTTGCTGTTAGTAATGAATTTAAATTAATAATTTTATACGTTGAGAGATAAATCGATATACAGCTGAAAGTTATTATTATTTTACTATATTTGCTTTAGGTCTCACCTAATTGTAAAACACATATTTATTGTTTATTACTGTTTTCGTTTATTCGAATTTCAATATTGTAGGTACTCATAAAGGGCGTGAAAATAATGATATATTTAAAATACTTAGGTATAATATTATTAATATTCATTCTCATATTCATATATAAAATGCTTCAAAAGACATAATAGGTATTCATTGCAATATGGTCATAAGTATGTACAGTGTGATTACTTTACGATTCTATTAATTTTATTTTTAAGAATACTGAAAATCGCATATTGCCTATTAATTGATTACCTATTGAAACTAAATAATTGTCAGAATTGCAAAAAGATTATTGAGTTAAACACAATTAGAATATAAATTTAGAATTTGATTCCACTAACTCGATTGAATATTAAAAAAATTATCATTTTCATAAATTAGCGAGGTATCTATAAAAAAATTTAAATATTAATAAAAAAAAAATTAATTTAAAAATATGTTTTCACTTACAGGAAATATTATATTTTTGAAAATATAATACCTTGTACATATACTTACCTTGTAAACGAGATTTTTTAAAATATAAAATTATTGATATAATAATACTGTAACTTTAGAGGTGCAAATGCCAAATGCGTTCAATGTCACACATGATATGATTAAATTTATTTGAAGCTATTATGTAGAATAATAATATTTATTATTATTTCATCATATAGGAAATCCGTCAAAATGTAATCGGGTTCTTTTTAATAACATTTAAGAAGTTTGGCTCTTATTAACGTATTATATAATGAATTTTGAAGATATAATAAGAATACAGCAGTAGCAGTAGTGAAGGACATTTTACTCAAATTAACAAAAACCAAATGTACAACAAATTAAGTTAGTATTTACGCATGCAGTTTTATTTGCTTATGTTAACTAATTTCCAGACCAACACAATTAACAAGGCGATAAAATACCCTAAAAATATAATTTAAAATAGAATATTACATCAATGTAGAATTTTTTATCAAAAGAGACTGTCATCCAATTATAATTTAACTAATTAAAGTACCTAATAAATATTCAAAAATTAATTATTAAAATAATAAATATACATGGTATATCTGTGATTATTTTACTATACTCAGCATTCTAATCCGTATACGTATGTCGAAATGTTATTATATTAGTTTAGGCGATTTCAATAAATTATTGATTGATAAATAGTGATTGAAATAATGATATAAAAAAATCATTTCTTTTTCAATATAAATATAGGTATTATATAGTTTCACAATTTCATTAAAAAACATTTACTATTACTAGTCTCTAATTTTAAATTACAACAACACGATTAATTATTAATACATGTCGAGCGGTCAAATATACAATATTATTGGTGTAGGTATACCTAGGTTAAAACTTAGATCAACTATAATATCCTTGGCATAAAAAATAAATTTTGGATATCTAAATTTAAACATTAAATTTACCGAATAAATTCACGTTTGTAAGTCTTAAGTACATAAACCGAGCTCATGGTCTAAATCGACTAAATCTCAGTAATCCTATATTGCACTGATGGCACGCCCGGCACGCCCTATGTTGTTTCGGTGGTAATAGTTCAAGATTAAAATGACAAGATTAAATAAATTATTAAATAGATAAATACCCTTCGTTAAAAAAATCATATAAATTTAGAGTTTTAAATAAGTGTTTATTACGTTATTAATTAAAATAAAACATTTATTTTACAATTTTAACAATTTTAATTATTACAATTACAATAATTTAATTATAATTACATAGTATAACTATAATATTACATATTATACCTACCAATATTTTAATAATATTATATAGCATAATATATTATGAAAGACAGGAACAGAAAATATAATACTACGTGTGTTGTTATGAACTCGGTATACGGTTCAGGCAGACTATATAATAATGTATATAATAAGGTATAATACTATTATAATAAACGAAATCAATAATCAATTGACAAAAGCGGAATGTTGACTGAATAATAATTATAATTTCAATACGTTTGTGGCGCGTGTGGATCGATTATAATTTTTAAATCCGGTTAAATTATAATCAGGTCGTTAACGAAATTCCTATGGTCCAAAATATCAAAATAAATGTTTAATTATAGGTTAGGTTATAATTTTAATATTAATATTATTATAATTATTGGTATAATATAGTGGAGAAGTATTATAATTATTTACTATAGTTTTATAGGTGCTTTTGGCCCTGTCGTTTGACATTGCATTATTTACGTTGTTCGTTGCCGGCGATTGTTTTATACGGGACAGCTCTGCGATTATTCGAAACCGCGTAATTTTAAACTGAGAGTTTTCGATATAAATCTAACCACGTGCATTCATAATAAATGTGTACAATAAAAATGACAACACGACGACACAATATTGTAATGGTAAATATTTTTTTATTGAAGTCGTAAAATACGGGTAGGTACAAACAATTTATATATGAAAGCATTTTGAATAAATCAATAAATAAATCATAATCGTATATCATAATATCAAAAGTATTGTGATGAAAAACAGGGAAATCGTTTAAATTCAAACACAATCATCATATTACGCTATATGTTTTCACTTAAAAATAAAATATTCTTATTATTTTCTTTATTTTTTATATCTATTAATCCGATTCAGATGAGAAAAAAAATATAAAAAATAATATAATATAAATTAAATTTTATTGTTTATTATTATTATTACATATGTATTTGTTAATTGTGTGCTTTACTACTTTCTCTTCTTTATAATATTATTCTAATCTAACTTTTACAATATGTATCAAACTATTTATATCAATATTTATTTTTTCTTAATATTTTTATTAGATTAAAAATAATAATTGAAAACAGACAAAGATAGATATTTCGGATAAAAAAAAAAAAGGAATTTAAAATACTTGTTAAAATTAAATTGTTGGAACATTTTTTTTAAAAATGTTCACTGGTAAAAAAATTTAAATACTTTTATAATACTACAATTAAATTACTATAACTACTACGACGTGTTCGACTTTTATGCTGCTGTAACGTAGAAAAAAATGAAAGTACCTACTACCTATACACATGTTTTTATACGCCATATAAAGTCAATTGTCCACAGGTATATATAAATATATATTTGAATATAATATGGGTACCACATGTATAATGGATCACGATAATGTGTTGTAATATTGTAATTATACATAACATATTACGTCAATGATTTTTAATTTTTTTAATAATGTCTATTTTCATTGATCATAAATGTATAATATAATTATTGTAGTTTACAGTTTTTAAATATATATATAATAATAAAAAAATTAATAGACATTATGTATATATGTTACGATTACTTAACTATTTACAATTATAACCTAATAATAACATTTAAAAATTTTTAATTAATACTAACAATCGTTAGATAAGTGAGTGTGACAAAATTGTGTTTACAATAATAATATGTTTTACTCCTTATAGTGACGGTTTATACTATGTTATAATATAAACACACATCACACATATATTATTGAAAGTGAAATAATAAATGAAAATGTACTAGATTCGAATAACAAATATTAGTTTGAACGTAGTTCTAAGTGCTCATAAAATATGGCAAGATCAAATTGTAAAAGTTTTACATAATACGGTTTATTATACGAGTGGAAAAATTTTGCATTTAAACGGTAAGTTTAGTATTTAAAATTAAAAATATTGCATTCAAATATAAATCACAAAATGTAATGCAATCGAATAATAATAATTATGATCCGAACGTTTATTCCCTAATTTAAACTTTATATAAATTATCATAACAATTTCGTATTGTTTATTTATACTAAATATTGTACAGTTCTCGATTTTTATGATACGTGTCTATCAATATTCCCTCTATGTTTGCACATTGACTCCATATCGTGTAACACAAGTAGTATTTAGTATCCAATTTCCAATCAACATAAAGGCCAAAACAGGATATATGAAACTTTTGAAACTAGAATATTATATTATATGCACCATTAAGTGTTTTCATAGAAAAAAATAATATTTCTTTTCCGATAATAATATAATACATCCGACGTAAACTGTTATAGATATGGACATATTATACCATTTTTTATTTATTATATTATCTTCGTAGGTTGTGGATGATAACGAAAAAAACTAAAAAAATTTAATAACATAAAATAAAGTGAACCTAAAATTACATAACGTAGTAAAATTTGAGTTAATATGATTTTCGACTATACAAGAACGATAATATAATACTTTGGAATGCTCGAAATTAAATTTTAAACATATTTAGGCATTGAATATGTTTCACACTATACATTATAATAGTGCCTGGTCAAAACGTTAAATTTATGTTTTCACCGATAATAGAAATTTTCGTTTCGAATGTTTCAACTTTTAACATATTTTATAATATGTTATCTACATTTGATTTTATACTCATGATAAGACAATAATAATTAAGGGTTGTTTTTTCGAAACGTTAACGGTTCAATTTCTATCAATGGCCTGTCGACTTTTCGTGATACAATAACGTGTCTCACATCGCATTACGTACGTTCTTAAATGTTATTGAAGGTTGCATTTAACACAAACCGTAACGTACGTAAGTAACACGTAAGTTTCAACGAAATCATAAATATAAAGTTATGTTATTTTAACATCATCAGCACGTTATGTACGTATGCATCAAATGTTAGATAATGCACAAAAATTACGATAATTATTAAAATACACGTTGTGCGTTATGTCAAAAATGATAAAACAACAATTTTCTATATTTATTTTGCAGATTTCAAGTTAATATGAAATGCATAAATACATTTTTTTTTTTTTATAGGTAAAAAATAACAAATTAATATTATATAATAATTATTATACACTATATTATTATAGCCTTGACCTTGTCCATATAAGACGTAAGTGAACAATTATTATTTATCATTCATTTTATTTTTCGTTTCACGTGTTATTCGTAATTTTATAATAATAATAATATTAGACAATATTGATTTTTCCATCCAATTGAAAATTGCAAATTTCAGTAGTTATACTTATTATAACAGGAACGATAGGTACTTAATGTAATATTCACATTTTCTATTTCGTTATTTAATCGGAAATTTCCATTACCGCGATTACGTCATTATGAAAACTTATTAACGTATTATATACCTACCTAATATAATTATCATTATTATTATGATTGCTCCCTCGTCTAATCAGCGTTATAAATATTGTGCTTGGATAATCGAATTTTAATTCTTCTAATTATTATTAAAAATAAATTGTTTAAAAAACAATATTATTATCATATCATACGTTTATTGCAATCTAGTGCGTTTTATACATTTTATTACCTATGTCATGATTGTAAATACATTACGTGTATGTTCATATAGCTCATACGCGTTCGACATTTTGGCAACAGATGTAATTACTGCGTATATACAGTATACACCTTCTATAATACAAGGTGTGCTCCGTGAGAATATCGTCAAATTTGAAACTGCAAATTTCATTTGTAACCAAAAATCCAGTATAATTCGTGTATAAAAATGGGTAATTATAATATTTATGTATTGAACGTAAGGTAAATCTACTCGTCTGGCTTATAGTCTAATAAATCCAGGCAAAAATACGAAATTTTTTAATTAAAAATATCTAGAAGAATTTATCTCACGAAAAAGATAAAAAAAAAAAAAAAATGTAAAAAATATGAAAAATATAAAAAAAAAAAACGTATTTGTAAGTAATATAAAATTAAATACCAAAACACAAACATTTATTTTTCCACGTATATTAACTCATAATATTTTAAAACTACCGAAATTCAATTTTCTTTAGTTACTAAGTGTTACATTTTAAGATTTACATTCGTGCCTAACACCCCCAGTTTCACAAATTAGCACCCTCAAAAATGTAGAAAAAACAAAATATTCTCGTAGATTATTACTTCGTTGGGGGGAGGGAGACTTCAGCACACCCCCTAGTATTTTTACTGAAATTGTGCCCTTGTTTACGTTATTAAACGGTTAGCATATATTATATATATAATATATATATATAGGTATAATATATATACGTAGGGATACACGTTTAATAACGTATTAACTCCAAGTGTGTATTGTTCAAACTTCAAATACGAGTATATAATAAATAGATGGGTATTATGGCGAATTACATTAACAGATTGTGTTCGGTCGTTTAGAAGAACATTTTCCGTGTGTTTTCCCTATCGTTCTCTGTTTGGAATAGATATTCTCTACGAGTGTAATCCCCAATTTAAGACTTAAGTATGCGACAAACACCGAATTCGCAACGTTATTATCGTAGTTTTAAATTGCAGAAAAAAAAAGTACAAAATACAAAAAGTACCCATGGGCTAGTTAACCTAACCTGTACATAACAATATATACCTACTTAATTATAACACGAGTAATAAAATAAAATTATCAAGGATAATTTATACGTTCGTGTAAAATTTCAAATTCATATTTATACGTATAATCTCTTATATTATAGATAACACGAACAAAATTATATATTATTATAAAGGGTAAGTGCTCGTAAATATTTTCAAAACAGATATGTCACTTCATCACCATATGTTCGACCCCATTCGCGAGTCTATCATCAATTATACATCATGTATACGCGGGCAGACGTCAATTTTCATATTATATATACATTTTCTATGCATTCGTTGGTCATCTCAACTGTGATGCAGGACTTATCGTTATTATATGTTACATTACGACTGTATACGCGTCTTTACCGTAACGTTGTCTGTTTTTAGACCAAAATAATAATAATAATAATAATAATAATAATAATAATAATAATAATAATAATAATAATAATAACAATATTATGTATATTATACTGTGTAGATATACCGCACGATATTATTATACGACGCACGGACCCGAATTAACAAATTGACTATAATATATACAACAAATATTATAATATTATACGCGCGTTCCTTGGAGTTTTGCTCATAATATTTTGAGGTCTAAATCTCGATTACGACTGTGACCTCTAACTGTTGTCAAATGGTTATTTTGCATATTATTTATTATACGAGTACAAGTAAAATTCCGTCGCCATACGTATTATTAATTATACGTGTACGATGTGCGTCAACAATCATTCGCATAAACAAATATATAGTGTAAATCGTAAATCCCATTTGTAGCACTTCGCGTATCTTACACGATATCGCACTATCCTGCAGTGTAAAAACCACACGCGCATATTATATAAACCGTGTCAAGATATCATGACTATCACATACGAGAATTTTTAAATTTAAATAATACCGTCTAAATTTCGGTGAATGGTAAATGTGTGTAGATTTCCGAAAAATCAGGTTTTAAAATCGTTTGTATATTATTAGATGCACAATATTAAATTATTACAAATTTATACGAAAAGAAAAAAAACCACTTATCGTTTTAGTTATAAAAAATTTTAAATTTTAGAATTTAAAATTTAAATAATATAATATATTGATTAAAAAATCTGACCGAATCGTCAAAAACATAAAGTTATACGTTTATCCGATCGGTTTAACCTTTATTTTTATATATCCTAATATTATACATTAAAGATATTTAACTGTCGTTCAACACACACATTATTGTTATATTATTACAGTTATTACACTGTATAATTTATACGTGTTATATAATACTATATATATATCTAGGTATACGATATTCAACACACGCATTTTCTAGGTATATCTTTCTAAATGATCGCATGTATCGATTGACTTTCCAATTATTTTCGTCTTAACACAAACCACTTTCACAATGTGCGTATTACTCTTCTATGCAGAGTTACACTATAAACGAACTGGACAAAATCACTGATTTTATTTTATTTTTATTTTTTTTTTTTAAGTAATATAACACTACGCGTATTATATTATAATATAGACGTACACATACAAATTAAAATATATTATATTAATTATTGATATGTAGTATTTGTCTCGTTTGTTTGTTACTTGTTTCGTTAGCCGTTTATCAAAAAAAAAAAAAAATGTTTTCTACGTGTATTTATACGAGTATATTATTTATTAAAAATTGCAAAAACAAGGTATATTATATATTGATTATATCATCCATCAACATTAATTATCGAGTTTATGTAAATTATTGAATTGTTTTCCCGTGTTTCGTCATATATTTAGAAAACGGACGGTGAATTTAGAAATAATTTAAATGTAATATTTTGACGTAAATATAGTCTTATAATGCATTTTAATATTATCAACAATTAAATTTCCGAGCAGAAATTATTTCCACGCCATTGCACAGCGATAATCTGTGCCAGCTCCTTATATTTCCTATATTAATTATTCACGGACATTTTGAAAACATTAAACACTATATCGCGTGCCAGAGAAAATAATAATAATAATCTAATGGCCTCGGTAGTAATGATGAATTTAGGAATTTCGAAAGAACTTTTAAATAAATTGTATATTCGATTAAAAACATTACTTACCTATATATTATGATGAATGAAGGAAAACCTCATAAATTTAAAATGTTTTGTTTATACAGAAAAAAAATCCATATTATATTTTCATCATTTTAAATATATAATATGAGTAGGTACCTTACCAATAGCAGGCGCGGATTCAGGGGGAGCTATGGGTGCTCAAGCAACCCCCTGTCGTTTGACCACTAATAAAATTTATTTATTAAAATAATATTTTAATTTTTTTCTTTATAATTATCATTGTAATGTTAATTAAAAGTCATATTTATTAAAAATGTTAATGATGACATACATACATTTAAAAAAAAAATGAGAAAAGTATATTTCTAACATATTTTTTTTTTATCTTAGCGTTAGCACCCCCAGTAAAAATTTTCTGGATCCGCGCCTGACTGTTAAGATAATTACTTATCTTTATATTTTGTCTCATTTTTTTAATTAAAATATTATGTTTTTATTTTTTTTTATTTCATTTTTTAATAGTAAAATCATATATAGAGTACTATAAATAGTCTAGTGTCATTATTTATTAAAACCAAAATACGAGTATAAGTGTTATGGTTATCTATATATGAGTTAACAGCCAAGTACCATTATCTTATAATTTAAGTTCTAATTGCTGGAATATAATTTATATTACACAAAATGTTAGGTCACTATTTAAATAATTTTTGTCACTTTATTCACTTTTTTCTAACCCAATAGGTTTTCAACTGTGTACTTACATATTATTATAACACGCATAAAAAATTATCTTACATAATATAATTATGTCAATAAAATTATTTATAACATTTCATATGTTTAATTTTTTATTATGATCAAGTAATCTGATTATTTATCTGTGTTCAGGAAAAAATATTAAAATAATTAAAACCTATTGTTATGCTAAAAAACTAAAATTAATAAAATGTACTAATACATTTTTATAAATTATAAAATATTCTAACTTTATTTTTTGTTTTTAAAAATTTTAAAGCATCACATGAGTCAACATCATGATTTTAGGTATGTCCATGCAATTTTAATGCAACCATTTAGTGGAGGTAAATACTTTAGATACACATCATTTTTCCTGGTGTTTTTGTTGTTTTTTTTTTTTTTTAACAAAATAGGTACCTATCAATTAAAAATAAACAACCAGTTCAGTAATTTGGTTGGTACTTTTTTTTTTTTTTTTTTGATGAATGGTGACAAATAGAATATTTGTGAAAAATTACCCTACCAATGTAAAAGTTTCGTTTTTAAATAATATATCTTACAAATTTAATGCATTTAAGAAATAATTTCAACTAAATTTTCGTGTAAAGCTGGATATAAACCATATGGCTTACGAGGAATAAGTCCTAGTCGTGTTGACTAATAAAACGTTAGAACAATGAACAATAATTATGATCTTTTACATTATTCATATTGATAATTACTTAGTTATTACGTTTAATTATTTTAAATTATTATATATACATTTCATAAAAAATTAAAGCGAGTATTACATTAGTATTACAGTCGATACTACACAGTGAACATATTCCCCGTTATAAGAGTTCTGGTAATTTTTACGAGGTATCATTTGCTTTAAATCGCGAATAATATTTGTATGTTTCCTTCTTATTATTTTAGATTCTGAGCGAAGCGACTTTTACTACCCGAAATAATGCTCCGATTTTCACGAATAGCATATGTTTCCCATTGGAAAGTGGATGTTCTTGGTACTTTAGGTAGGTAATTTTTCGTATTTCTCAAAATTGACTCTACGCGTTAGAAAAAATGACGAAAAAACGGATTAATCAATATCTACATTATCTGGCCAAACTTCGCTCAAAATCGTTTTTTCGAATGCATTGGTTTATCATTATAATTAAAATTAAATACTATTATTTGCACACCTATAATATCCCTGTGAGCTGCGACAGGAGTATCATCTCGTCTTTTTTAAACCTAAAAATAATTGATCGTGTTCGAAAAATTATTAATGTTAAAATATTAATTCGAAATGCATTTTCGTTAATATAATATCTGTATAGTTTAATGTATTATTATAATATAATCGCTTGACGTATTAATGACGTTAAAGTTCGAGTAAAATTACAAATTTATGATAAAATATATATTTTAATTGAATTTTCCTGTATAAATTATTATTAAGTAATAAATTTAGATTTGTAAGTATAATTTAAAGTTATACTTATTAATATTAATATTATTGTATTCTAATATTATATAGTTATACATACTATAACTTTCAATATTCATATTTATTTCATTGGACGTAAATGCAAATATAAACCTGATCCGATTGATATTAAATTCAAAATATTGTGTAAAGGGTGATGATATTAATACGTTTTAAATACTAATAATGATTTACGATAAATATATCATATATGTCTACGTAAATTATACGTTGCATTATTATTACGCAGCATAAGCGTTAATAATAAAATTAATAGAATATTTTATTAATTGGATAATATCGTTTTAATAAGTACTTCATTTAAAACGTCTGTCGAAATATTAGAGAATCGGAATAATAATAAATACGCGATAGGTGCTCTTATTTCGTACGCAGTGGCGCCGAGTTTAATACATTTTTGTGGAGCGAAATTAAATTATTTTTGACCCACCCACCTACCCTAATAATTTAAATTTTATACTCTAGAAGTTTGAACTATCAACTATGGTTATAGTAATAACAATAATTATCATTTTAACTTATTCCTTGAAAATATACAAACTTATTACTGCTAATATTAAAACTATTAATTATATAAATACAGATTATTACCTATATAATATAGGAGATTACTTTATAAATAATTACTAGTTACAATGAAAAAAACAATAGAAAATAAAAATAAATTTAATAATTTCATTAAAATTAATTAATAATTATTATAATATAATTTTATAAGTAATTTTGTAAGTACAGAACTATTAGATGCAAACTTATTAGTAATTGTTTCAAAATCCATGGACACATTTAACTCACAAGCTCTTATCATCAAAGCTTCAAGTCTTTCTTCGTTCATAGTCGATCGTTATGTTTAAATCAGTTTAAGCTTTGAAAAAGCGCGTTCTGGAGAGGCGCTGGATACCGGTAAGGTCACAGATATACTTAAAGCAGTATACAAATAAGGAAAAATTTCTTTCAACCCAAATGAACGACATATATTAAAAATATCTTCTATTGACCCACAATTTTCTTTTTTTTTATTTTCATGGAGGACACTATGCTCTTCATCACTTTCTTCGATTTCTTCTTCAGACTCACTTAACAATGTATCATTATCATGTAGTTTTTGTGGGATAATTTTTATTTTATCAAATTGAGAATAATAACTAGAAAATTGAATATATTCTTTTCTTAATGAATTCAACTCAACAAATTGACCATAAACATCACAAAATCCATTGAATGCATCGTCTGAGATACAAGCTGTTTTGGCTACCTCTTTAAGTCTCTAATGAGAAAACAGTGCCAAATCCTTAAATAATGGTAGAGAATGATCATTAAACCGTTCTGATATTTGCGTTAATACAATATCAATAATTGTAAAATAAGTGTTAATTTTGAAATTTTGAATATTGTCAATTGTTGGCTCATCAGATGATAATTCTCCAGTTCTCATCGATTACATCGGTACAATCGATAATCTATTTTCTATAATAATATACTCGTATGTATGGAATCTTATTATTTTTATTTATTTCAATAATACCATTATATTCCATGTCACCAGATCAATCAGCTGTTTAGCTACGTTATAGTATTTTACATCTATTATACTCTATGTCGATGGAACAACCATCGATAATCAAATTGTTATAATATTTTTTAAAAATTTTCAAGGCTTACATTTTATTTCAATATTTTTTTTTATATATACGAGTATACTCGTGTAAAAATTTTATTGTTATACATTTTTTACATTTTAGTTTTATTTTAACGTAGTTGCAAGTTTATAAATATTTGAAAATGAGCCAAAATGTAATTAATTTATTACAATACTCGTCAATTGAACAATCATCAATTGCTAAGGAAATGCAAATTCCGTGCTGGACATAATAATAAAGGTAAGTGAAGAAATTATACAAAGATAGTATTATTAATAATATTTTAAATATTAGATAATAATTTCCCTGTGTATTACTATATTTATTGCATTTGTTAAATATAATAATTTTAAAGAAAATATGAATGAAATATAAAACTAAATATAATATTCAATCTGTAAATTTATTTATTTAATTTTTGTAGTTTTTAATAAAATTTTAAATTTTACATAGGTAATAGGTATTAATTTTTAATTATTATATTATGCAATTAATATTGTGTTCGTTTAGAGTTTACAAATTTTCTGAATTTATTATAACATAATTTCTATATTTTACGATAATTTAATGATCGGGCAATATTGAACGTAGAGACGTGAAAATTTTAATGGGTAATTATTGGTGTCTAATTATTGTTACATGAACTTTTCGTGAAAATATAGAACTCTTGTAATTTTTTAACATTTTTAATTTTATCTAGATATTAGATCTTAGATATTTAAGATTATTCTTAAAATTTTTAACATTATGTTTAATAAAATTGTTAATTTTGTAGTTGGAATTCTAAAAATTATAGTGAAGTATCCTCACTTATCGATTAAACTTATTTCCAAAAAGTTGCAAAAATATACAGTATCAATTTTTCTTTATAGCTGTATTTATTTCAACGGTGCAATAAATCTATGTCCTAAAACCAAACAGCTGTTATGAAACTATACATTATACGTTTATATATTATATCTATATTCTATGGCGATGGCTATTATATAGCTATTGTAATATTTTTACAAATTACAAACGTTTTTATTTTATTATTTTTGTTTTTATATTATATGTGTTTATACACACGTTTTATTGTTATAATATTTTAACATTTTATTTATTTTTACGTCGTTATACAAGGTAGTTAATTAAATGAATACCTAATCGAAAATGAGCCAAAGTAGAATAAAGTCGTAATACAATACTGGTGAATTCAATAACAGTAGACTGCTAAGGAAATGGATTTTCCGTGCTGGACATCACAATGAAGGTAAGCGAAATATTATGAAAAAATAGTAAAGAATATTTTAAATAATTAATATAAAAGATAATTTAATTTCTTTGTGTATTAAAATATTTATTATACGTATAATTGATAAATAAAATAATTTTAAAGACAATATGAATAAAATTCGTAATATACACATATTTAAAATTATAAATAATATTCAATAATCCTGTTTCATTACTAGGTAGGTATTTATTTTATTTTATTTTAATATTAGTTTCTAATATAATTTTAAATAGTAAATACTGATTGTTATATGGTTTCATAACCATGGTATATTGGTTAACGTTTTTCCAAAAAATTACAAAAATCTCCATTCTCGATATTTATTATATAATTTTTTAAAGTTGATATATTAGTAAAATTAATAATTTATTAAAAGTATTTATATTTTTTTAAATTATTTCTAAATATTTATTTCAATAATATAATAATTCTATATCACGAAACCAATTACTAATTAGCCATTAATCTACATTATATTATATCAATATTTTATGGAGATAGAACATCATATTATTATAGTTATTATTTTTTTAAAAATTTGTAACCTTTTTATTTAATTTCTTATCTTTATAAACGTTTTATTGTTACACATTTTTAACGTTTTATTTATTTTTACGTAGTTACAAGTATACAATCAAGTGAATAGTAAAAAATGAGTCAAAGTAGAACCTCGTAGTACTCGTCAATTGATAAGGAAATCAAAATTATGTGCTGGACATTATAATAAGGTTAGTCAAATATTATAAAAATATAATAAACCATAGGTACAATAAATAATATTTTTAAACATTTGTATTTGAAATAAAAGATAAAAATTTGTGTTGTGCTATTCTTTTTTACTATTATTAAATAATGTGATTTTAATGCCTGTAGTTTGATTAAATTAATATGTTTTATTTAAAATTTAAAAATAATATTCAATATGTAAATTTATTAATTAAGTACATGTTTAATTTTTTTTATTATTTTACATTTTAAATTTTAAATAATTTATATTAATTATTATTTATTATATTATGCAATAATTGTGTTTGTCACTTTAATTCATAATAATATAATGAATTATAAAACTATGGAAATAATTGTAATTATCATCTTTCTCCTTAATTATTTTGCTTTGTTTTTCTATTAAATTTTATAGGGTGACATATATTACACAGTTATTGACATATTGTAGACATTTAAAAAAATAGTTAAACTGTGTTTTTGATTATTGAAGTTAGTTTATAATTTCACTTATATTATTTATAATTTTATACTATACCAATGTCGATTCATGATTATTATAGATATAATAAAATAATATGTTTTATTTATTATTAATACTTAATATTCTACAAAATAACCTAGGGTGACCAGACGTCCCGTTATCCCGACAAACTTCAAATGAGATGTTTTTTATTCCGTTTTAATCACGTTATTTCAATATTATTTATTATATAATGTACGAGTATTAATGTTTGTAAATAAAGTATCTATATATGAAATAAATATAAAACGCAAATGAAATGCAACATTTGTGTCGTTTGATGAATAATTAAGAAAAAATATTTTATTATTTCGGTTATTTTATTAAAAAGAGTAAAGTAAAGTAAAAATAAAATAATTGTTTATGATAATATGACAGAGATTTGTGTGCATATGTGTGAATGTATATGGAGAAGGGAGCAATAAATGTCCCGTTTTTTTATTTTCATGGTCACCCTAAAATAACCATAACTCAGAGTTTTGACACCGTTGATTGTGTTACTGTAGTTATTTACACCGTCCTTCTACAGTGTATACTGTATACGTTTCTATTTAAATTTAGTATCAAATTAAGATTACGTATAAATTATTATTAATTTGGTACCTAAGGATATTATTATATCTAATACAATGCTCGTATATGAATATATGATACAATGTATACCTTAAGTAGTACGTTTTAATGTTTTATAAATTCTATTTTAATAATATGTATAATTTACACATTAGGTACATTAAATATTTAGTTATCTAATTTTTTTTTTTTTTTAAAAGAACTCAAAATAATATAAATTTTGTGAAAATAATAATTAAATATTAAATTCTGTTGTTTATATCTTTCTTGTAACCAATACTTTTAAATATTGAAGAATAAAACTTTATAAAATACACCTTAGGTACCAAATTTATTTATATAGGTACAGGTAAGTCAATATATTAGATTTGTATCGTGGCTAGTGTCCAATATCCAGGTTCCAGCATCCAGCAATGGGTAATGTTCAAAGTGCAAGAACCAGGAAGGCAGTGCCAGTTTATCTAACATGGTATGTACCAGGTACCTTATTTTATTATATTATTTTTATATTTGTATCGTTTTTAACGTAGCAGTAATGTTGATCAACCGGAATAAAAGTATTATTTTTTATATACTCATAATTATTACGAATCGTCAAAATAAATGTTTTGTGAATGTTAGAAATTAATTGCTGCTCTTGATATATATTTATTTAATAATTATAATAGGATTTTGTTTTTACATTATATTTTCGGAATTTTATATAAATAAAAAATTTACTTAATTTTATCTTATTTACAATACCAACAATTTATATAAGAATTTCATGAATAATCTTAAACATTTTTGATTTTCACATCATAACATAATATTATTAATTAATAAAATGATTCGTTTATAGTTTTATACTAATGTTGAGCATATAACGTATTGTTAAAAGATAATTGTAACTAACTTTTTATACTACTCTTAGTATCATGGACAAACTATTTAGGGTGTGGTGGTGTTGATATGGGGTGTTGGAATAGGGTGTGGGATTAAGTGTGGGTTGTAGAGTGATAGTAAGGTGTAGGTGTGGTGGTAAAGTGTAGTGGAGGTGGTATGTGGAGTATGGTATGGTAGTGGTGTGCAGTGGTGTAGTTGTGGGGGTGTTTGGTTAGGGTGTGATTAAAGTGTGAGGGTGGTTGTGTGGTAGGGCTGGGGGTAAAGTCTGTAGGTGGTGGGTTTGTAGAGTTGTAGTGGTGGAGGTAAGGTGTTAAGTTAAGGTGTATGTGTGTGGGGTGGTGGTGGTGGGGATGTTTAGGGGGGGGTTGTATACTTATGATTACGCTAGGATATGACGATTCTTATTGCATATATGTACAACGCATTGTGTGAGGTCATAACGACACATGAGTATGTTATGACTGGCTAATGCGTTATGTCATAATCAACATATGAGTTTGATATGACTATATGATCTCTTGCGTTATGCTTTAGTAACGCACGGGATATGACAAAATCGGTGTTTGCAGTTAGGGAAGTAATTACTTATGCGGTATATATTTGCATGTATGAGGTCATATCATACACGTGCAAAACAACCGTATGATATGACCTCGAACCATTGTACTGTCATATTATGAAGTTTTATCCCCCCCAAATTATAGGTGGACACCAATAGGTACCAATGTAATAGAATCAAAGGACCGGTACATACTGGGCGTTTTAAAAAACCTAACCTATAGGTTACTATTTCTTTGGTCCCAGGTAGAAAGGGCATGAGTCAAATTTTGTAGGTTTTCAGTACAAGTGTTTGAAAGTTTAAAAAATCATTTTGCTGTAACATTTATATAATAGCCTAAATTGAAAATTGGTTAATTTTCAAAAAATGTAGCACTATTTGATAGTAATGTTTGATTTAGTCTCACATAATTTTATTATGAAATAATTGTACATAAGTCCTTTGTATTTTAATATTTTTGACATAAGTCCTTTTGATAATGACTTAAGCCATTTCACAATACCTTGTTAGGACTTAAATCCTATATTAAATTACATATTTAAAGTTTGAAATAAATAAATATATATTAAATTGTAAAATATTCCTTTATTTTTATTACAATTGTGTTTTCTTTAAAATCATAATTATTCTAATTTCACATAATAAAAAAAATCAAATAAATACCTAAATAATTATTAATTTTTATCATGTTAATAATTATTAAATACATATAAAAAATAATAATATTAATTATAATCATAATCAGTACCTATCATACAGATCTGGATCATCTCTTGCATTTTCTTCTTCATTAGTTGTAAGGTTTTTATAAAATTCATGATACACATTTAGAATTAACGGGAGTATGTCAAGAAGATCTTGTTTTTTTTCTTTAGAAATTGGTACTGAAGCATTATAAGTATTTTTTAAATTAATGATGTCCATACTTTTGTTTCTTCTACTTAAATTTAAGACTTTATAATCTTCAGCTTCATTTAAACTAGTTTATTATTACAATTAAATTAAAGCAGTAAATAGTTTAAAATGTTAAATTATTTTGTTTAAAATAATATAATAGATACTCAGAAAAAAATTATTTTACTTCAAAATATTATTATAAATCAATAAATATTGATATAATTAGATTATAGTAAATACTACAGATTTGTAAATTTTATGAAATTGACATTAAAAAAATATTAATTTTTTATAGTACTTAGTTACAATTTTAACTTTTAAAAAAAATAATAAAACTTTTAAATTATGCATTAAATTTAATACTAACCTAAATTATTTAAAACAGTTAAATTTCCGCCAGCTGGAACTTCAAATTCATTTTGTTCAATATCTATAATGTAATAATAAAATACATATATATTATAAAATAATTTTTATCAATTACTTATATTATTATAGTACATAAATATAATTTATTATTGTTTATTGCATAATGATATTTAAACATTAGGTTATAAAATTGAAATTAAAATATTAATTAATTTAAGTATTAAGACCTTCATAATTATTCGAGTTATCATTTATTATATCTTGAATAAATGATTCGTTCATTAGTGTTTGAATTTCATCTCTGTAACCTGATAAATCAGATTCATTATCTTATGATTCTGGTATATAATCTTGATCGAGATCAAAATTATTGTCTCTATCATATTCATCTGTTATCTTATCATTTGTTTTATTTATTATTATATAATTTGTTACAGTACGTAAGGAATGTAATAAAATCGTATTAATATTTAATATAATTTCTACTTACCAATATCATTTGATAAATTTTGTTTCTTTTTAGTCATTTCAATTATTCGTAATGCACGTTTTTTCATTTTTGAATTTTATTATAATAATTTAAATAATATATTGGTCTTTATTTGAACTTACGTATATAATATATCAAAAATTGAAAGTGAAACCATGAAAACAATGTGACTATTGACTTAACTACTAAAGTCAATGAAGTTTTTGGAATGGACAAATAATAATAATGATAAATTGATTAAAATAACAACATTATATTATTATGATTAATATAAATAACTACTTATTTTTATTTTTATCTAATATTAAGTACACGTGTCATACTGTCCACGTGTCAAACTTGTTTACGTAAATAATAAAAATGATATATAGTACTACGAACCTAACCTCGTATATTATATGTCTATACCTATGTCTATATTATAATATTATTATTTATTATAATAATGAATATTATAAATACTGTTTCTTGACTTAAGCCATTATAATATGATATAACAAAAGGCGTAAGTCATCTTAAGCCATTTATACCTAACTAATAAAATGATAAAAAAGACATAAGTCATCATACACCTCATATGCCCTTTTAACCAAAAAAAAAGTGTGTAATGTTGAGATATGCCCTTTTTATTTTCTTTATAATATGAAAAATATTAATTTCTGACTTGGATCAAAAAATCAAGCGAAAAATACACAATAATTATAGTGAAAAAAAAAATTTTGTAAAAAAATGACTTAAGCCCTTTCTACCTGGGACCAAAGATTTGATGTTTATTTAATTAATGAAAAAATGTGTAGAAAAAAATGAATACATAAGTAGTAATTATATATACGAGTATATATATATTATATATAATTTTGTTGTCACCATTTTAGTTTTTTACCCGTTAATGAATCGATTTTAACTAATTTAGTCGTTGGCACAAAATATCCATGTAAAGCCCAAGTAAGAGCATCGCGATGTAGATGTAGATGTAGATGTATAATGTACTGTATACATAATAAATTTCTTATAATTAAGAGAAAGCTGTTAAAAAAACTATTAAAAAATAAGGGGATAAATTACAAGTTCCTATATAACAAAACACAAAATTGTTATTTATCGAGTTATGGTCCTGTTTGTGTCTACTGGTATAGTGTGATACATTAAATAAAATTATTGAAACTTTCAAATTAAAATTTAAAATACACATATTCGGATTGTTATTATATATAAAAGTTCACATAACAAATACATAGTACGCGCCATATATTATTTATGACAAAAAATATGAAATATTATGAACCTACTTGGTGACTTTAATGATATCTGTTACTTTTTCTGTATATGAAAATTTTTGTACTTTTTGTGCATCACCTTTAAATATAACTTTTTTAGTAAAATCATCAGATTCAGAACTTATTTATGAAACAATATATAGATAATCAAAATAAAAATTCACAACAAAAAAAAATATATAAATAATGTAAATTATATTTCATATTTCATTTGTATAGTTCTCCAGGAATATGAAACACAAACGCAATATTTTTAATAATACCTAATAAATAAAAATATTATGGTAGACGTAGAATAATAGTACTTCATGTTGGTATTATTTTTTTTTTATATAGATAACACATTATTCAATGATATTATTGTGCATTAAATAATAAAATGTATATAAGATGTATCATGTGATACGGTCAATATTGTGTAGGTAGAGGGTTAGCCATCGCCTATAAATGAAGACATCATATGTTTTAAGTTATTAT
>JAIUCT010000008.1:11099614-11155451 GCA_021307375.1 Tetraneura akinire
ATTATGTACAATCTATGGAAATTATGTACAATCTATGGAAATTATGTGCAATCTATGGAAATTATGTACAATCTATGGAAATTATGTAGGTTGGCGTATCAAAATAAACCCGACAAAAACTATTAGCGTTCCTCTTCGGACTTTCTAACACCACAAACCTACAGCCACTACAAATCGACAACCATACTATCAACTGGTCTAACCACGTCAAATACTTAGGCGTCACTATTGGCCGTAAACTTACCTTCTCAAAACACATCACAGATATAATTAAAAAGGCTACCCGCGTCCGCGGCATGCTCTACCCCGTACTTAACAAATCCAGCCCCATACCGACTAAAACCAAACTTACCATACTCAAACTCTACGTATCCTCCATCCTTACATACGCAGGCTCATCATGGGCCCCTTTTATCGGTTTCTCCTACTGGAAACGCTTAGAAGCCGTCCAGAACATCGGTATCCGTACGAACATGTGTGTACATTGTAATGTACATTGGGACTCACCGACTTGACGTGATGGTTTCGTGCCATACGGTTATGAAAAACATTTCCACAATTTTCTTGCCACAATCGTGTTTTGTTATTAGTTTTCATCTTATAATTTCATTATGATTGTAGCTAACATATAATAAATAGTATTATTATTTAAAATATATTATATTATAATTAAAATTAATACTTAGCTAAATAAGTCAGTAATTAGTTTTCAATAAAGACAATTTTCACAACAAAAACAAATTGTTTTGAAATGTTTCTAATATTTATTGCCTATTGGTATATAATTAATTGTAATATGAGGTTTTAAAAATTGTTTTTATAATAATATAAACAGTTTAATAATTGATTTTAAAATAAATTTAAATTTCAGAATATGTTCAGGTTCTAATGGGTTTTTATTATGTAAGATCGTGTAAAATTATAAAATTTCATGTCGCCGAGTCCCAGTGTACATTCCAATGTACATTGCAAAATCTCTGCCAAAATTGATGCAAAAATTTCGAAACTCGTTTTGTGGTCTATTGAGATAGTACCTATATAAATAGAAAATGCAAAAAAAAAAAAAATTTTTTTGGCGAAACATAAAGTCGGGTCTGAAAGGGTTAATAATATATTAATAATTTGTGTGTTCTTATGCTTTTAAATATAATTAAGGAAAAATTTGAATAATAAATGCAAAAGTAATACCTAATATATTTTGTGCCAATTTAAATGTTATATTAAAAAAGATGAGCTGATACTCCTGCCGCACAGGATACAGGTGTGCGAATCATAGCGTTTAATTTTACTAAGGATTTGAATGCAATGATAAACCATTGCATTCGAAAAAACGATTCTGAGCGAAGTTCAGTCAGATTATAATTTTCGTTTGAACTTAAAATACCAACTTAAAACAGCTATAAAAAAAAATTGAGATTAGGGATTTTTCTAATATTTTAGTATGATGTTAAGTAATATGTAAGTATATTTCAGTAAAATTTTCAGACCAAAATACCCAAAATTGACAATTTTATCACACATTATATACATAAAAACGAGAAATTTACGAAAAATTCGAAGTCCAATATTTTGTAGAAAAATTAACATAACGGTTCCAAAATTTTACCACAGATACATAATAGCTATGTAAACAAAAAAATTTCAGGTCTCTATCTTAAAAATTGCCCGAGTTATCGTGAAATATAGAAATTGAATTCGTCGAAATTTCATTTTTTGCTAAAAATGCAGTTTTTTCGTCATTTTTTCGGCGTTTTTTCTACCGCATAGCGTCAATTTTGAGAAATTCAAAAAATGACCTAAGTAAAGTAGGTACCAAGTACATCCACTTTGCTACCGGAAACATACCCTATTCGTGAAAATCGGAGCATTATTTCGGGTAGTATTTTTGTACACAGCCATAAAAAAAAAAAAACAAAAAAAAACAATAGGTACATTCTTCGCTTCGCTCAGAATCTAAAACTACCTATTAAAATTATTATAATCCTAAAATTTATTTATTAGATATCTATGAGTAGGTATATATTAAAATATAATTTGTTTTTCTTGTAAGGTATATTATGCTAATTTTTTTATAAAATTGTTCTATTGAGTGGAACCACCGTTTAAATTATTTTTCTAATATTAAAATTTTAAGAAATTACCATGAACATTAGAGAAAGGACTCTGAACAAGGCCGAAGCAAAAAATAAGGTCCGATTTATCGCATCCACCAGAATGCGCTCCGAACAGTAGTGATGTCATTTTTTTATGTAATGTAAGTAGGTACATGACTTTTATTGGTTTTTATTAATATTATTAATTAAACCGTTAGACTTAAGTATAATTTAAAATCTAGGATTTTCTACATCGAACGAAAGAATTTCTAAGATTATACGACTTTCATAATAGGAGATAGATATATTTTTAAATATGTAGGTAGGTATTTGGAAAATTTTTAGTTAAGTACCGGTGTTGGCTATTTGTTAAGGAGATAAAATTTAGTTAATTTCTACACACATTGAGCAACGTTATTCTTATTATATTGTAACAAATAGTAATTAGTGACAATAAATTGTGAGAAAAAAATGATCTATGAAGCTAAAAGAATTTTATAGGATATTGTAACGATCGGTAGAATAGTTTATTTTTATTTGTATAACGAAGAACTTCTTATACTGTAAATTTATATTTATTTAAATTTGACAAATATGTATTTTAAAAACAATATCAGTATATATCTCTAATTATAAGTCGTATAATATTAGAAATGCATTCATTCGATTAAGGAAATCCTTGTCTTTAAATTATATTTAATATTAATTATCCATAAATCGTTTTAAATAATAATAAAAAACCAAAAAGTCCCGTGTTGTACATATAACAACTGTTCGGAGGATATTCCTGGTGGATGTGAAAAATTTGGACCACTTGTATTACCATAGTTTGGAGTTCTTTCTCTAATTATTCATAAATATATAAAAATAGAAAATAGATTTTCTAGTTTTCTGTCAATTTTCTTTCTCATTTTTAAAACTTAACTAAGATTTAAATGTCTGTAACCAGAAAAAATTTGAATGCTTGTAAAACATATTCCTAAATTACTTTAAATGAACACTAATATTGTTTAAAATATTGAGATTTAAGAAAAGATATATTATATACACCACAGTTATCATTAACTGACAATAGTATACCACTATAGATCAGTGGTTCTAACTGTTACACATTTAAATTTTATGTAAAATTCAAATGTTATTTATTATTTTATTAATTACACAACATCCGTTTCAACACAAAAATTAAAGAGCAAATAATTTATGAATTGTTTCAATATGAACAAAAATTGTTAGATACTGCTATAGACATTTCACCAGTTCACAAATTATAATTATTAAAATAATAAATTATTTAACGGATACTAAAAAACACAATAAGTAAAATTTAAATATATTTTATTGAACAAAGTTAATAATCTATAAGTATGGTTCAGGAAACTCAAAAGTTACTTCTCTTCCAGTCAATTTCCGATAAACAGATGCAAACGTATCCACCTGCAACAGTAAAAAAATATATTCTTGATTTAGTAATCATGGTAGATCATAATTTATTTTAAATTAAAATATAATATAAATATGCGACGTTAAAAATTAATTCAGTAAATATACGCACAGAATTAAAGTATTTATATTAACGTATAGTATTATTGTATGTCTACTTAGACGCTAATTGTATCATTTTTCATACATTAGTAACACGTAGACAGAATATAAAGAAATTGGAAATGCATGAATATAGAAAAATAGAAAATAAAATGTATTTTAAAAATTAATTGAATCTTTAAAAAGAAATGTAAAGATCAAAATAATTTTTAATATTTTAATATAGCACATGGATAGAACTTGACAGTTACATAACACTGTAAAGAGCGCTGTAGTGCAGTATAATGAAATCATAATTCTTAATAAGTGTATTATTTAAATTCAAAAAATGTCGATCAAGATATTTGATGAAATCCACATGTTCATAGAAATCAAAATTATTTCCTAAACATATAATGTAGCACATGGATAGAACTTTACAGTTATATAAAACTGTAAAGAGCGCTGTAGTGCATTTGTTTAATATTAATTTGTTATTTATCTTTAATCAAAAATTAAAAAAAAAATATTATATACAATTATTATACTACTCTATTGTATTTGTGTTCCAACATAATGAAAAAGAGCTGATACTGCTGTGGAAAAGATACAGGTGTAAAGAGGATAGTGTTGAATTTTGATTAAGGGAGGATATTCAATGACATTATCAAAGAATTCCGTAGGAGCGCGTTACTAGTATCGTTACTACTGCCACGTCTATACAATACAGTATTTTATGGTATGCGTGCGCAAGTCAATAAATTTAAACATTTCGAAACTTTATTCCATCACAGTTCATTCATTATTCATATATTTATTAAGAAAAATCATACTGCTTCCTAATTCTATTGTTTATATATTGTTTTTATAATTGACACTGTATTTTTTTATTTTATTTTAATTATATAATAACGATTTTAAAAAATGGTGAACTTTAAATACTTATAACTTTTAAAAATTTTGTTTTAAATATCGGAAAATGTTAGTATATCAAGAAAGGTCAGCTTAATATGTATTATAAATTACAGATGTCTATATATAAAGGATAATTAGTTGTGATGAAACTAAAATTGTAAAATTTAAATATTCCAAGTCAATTTAACAATTTGAAAAAAAAATTTATTTTAAAATTATATTTAGTACCAACATTACATATGTATATTGAGTATAACGATTTAAAGAAATTTCAATGATCAATTATTCCCCCTTAAAATTTGTATGCAATAATAAATCATTGCATTGGAAAAACAATTCCGAGTAAAATTCAGTTAGATAAAATAAGATAAAATATGTATTGTTAATTTTTTTAAATTTTTATTAAAAATATACTAATAGATACTCATTAAATTAAGATTTTAATGCAAAGTTCCAAAATTTTATCTCGAATAACAAATAAAAACTAATCAAAATAAAATATCAACTACATCCACTTCTCTATTAGAAACATATGATATTCATGTTAATCAGAGCATTTCGAATCAAAAAAGTGATTACATACATAAAAAAAAAAAACGTACAGTATAATCAAATAATAAACACATTGACCATATTAATTACCTTGTGTTCAATATTAGTTTGTTGCGCTTTATCCAAATGTACTTTCAAAATTTGTTTTCCATCCAACTTTACTCGAATACGTTTGCCAACAATTTCTGCTGGAAAAACTAAATCATCAAGGATAGCATCATAGACCCAAGTCAATGTTCGGCTGAAAATAAGAATTATACATGAATATTTAAGTCTATGCTTTATAAGGAACATTCAACAATATACTAATAGCTTATAATTTTGTTCTATGACATGATAAAATAATAAAAATAATTCTTACTATTTAAAAAAAACCAAGTCAAAGTATTTTTTAATATATGTCTGCTTAGACGCTATATGTATAAATGTAATATACATTAGTAACACGCAGACTTAAACAAGTTATAAAATATTACGGGTCATTACCTTCTTGGACGCTTTTGTTTGCTTTTTGTTCTCGTTTTCCTTGTTGGTTTAGGTAATATTCTCCTATCTCCAATAAATACTACATGCTTGCCACTAAATTTTTTTTCAAGTTCTCTAACCAAACGTGCTTGAATTTTTTGAAATTGAGCTTTTTGTGGCATAGGCACATATATAATAACACTCTAAAATAATAAATTAAGAATAGTAACAATAATAATAAAAATATATTTTTAAATTATCATAAACAAAAATGTATGGTTATTATAGATTGAATCTGTTGTAATAATTTATGTGCCACAGATACCTTAAACCCATTTTTAATATAGCATCAGTGTGGACCATTGTGATTGAGTACAAAAACACAACGAATTTGATGATGCGTACAAAAATTTTTTTTTAATAAGAATAGTTTATTTTGGTGAGAGTCACTTGTAGAAATTATATTAAATAAAAATACCCAATGTCTACAAAAAATGTTTTTATTTCAACAAATACGTATTTGTTGAAATAAAAACAAATTTTTTGTAGACATTGGGTATTTTTATTTAATAAGAGTAGTTTAATTTGTAAACTGTGTTAATATAAGAATAAAATAGGAATTTAATAATAATTAAGTAAATTAAATATAAAAATTATAAATATAAAAAGGAAAAAGTAGATAGGTACGAATGTTTTGTTGAAATGTAATGTTCCAATTAACGAGTTATCTTAATAGAGAATTTAACATTTCATTTTTATTTCTTAGACTAGGTAATATGATTTAATCATATTTATTTTTAAAGTTACAATACAACAAAAATAAAATAAAACTACAGCAGTTGTGTCTATATTTAAAAGAAGAAAAGGTATTAATTAAACTTACACTAGTTGCATTTTATAATGATTTTGCTGCATAATCATACACTTAAAGACCATAAGTCACAAGAGTAAAACAAACGTAGATTAGTCTTCATGGTCTGGCAACGCCTCGATCTTTGCGTTTTTTCTGTAAGTAAATATAATTTAAAAAACAAATTGTACAGGAAAGGCAACGCAAAAATCTAAACGCTGCCAGTGAAAATATAAAATAAATAGATTTAAAGAAATAACAATTATTACAGTATGAGAAAATATATTCATCAAAACTAGTTCTATTTAATATTATTTACTTTTTAATTCATTAACAGTGTATAATTGGTAATTAAACGACTTTAAAGACAGTTTACTAATGAATCAAAATTTATTTTAACCTTATTATTATAATGTTTCCAACAGTATTAGCGACAAATCTGTGTCAAAAACATAATTTGACTACCATTCAAAATTTACCTTCTTGCCGAACAGTTCAATTTCTTTGGCCTTTGTGATGTACAACTCACGCAGTTGCGCTTTTAGATCACTGTTGTTTTCCAATTCAAGAAGGGCCTGTGCAATAGACAACTCGAACTGATCAGGTTCGGTGTTTCCTTTTTTAACGATCTTGGCGTGAGTGAATACGGGCATCTACGAAAAAACAAATTATGTTAAAAGACAAAATCGAAAAATTTTAATCCGATTGCATCCGAAAATCGGTGGACAGGAAAAAAGTCCGACGAAGACGTAACCATAGTGTGACAAACAATGAATAAAAATTGCATACCTTTGTGAGGTGTTCACAAAATTAACGTTGAAAAAAACTAATAAACAGATGGCGATCCGCTTGCACGAACGACCACTGTCAATCACCAAATGTCAATAAAAAGTAAAAACACCAAAAATTGTAAATTGTAAAGAACGGTTATGTTATAAGAAACGATATCATGTGGACATTACACATTACACGGGTGAAGTAATGACGACTCAGTGTGGCCAGATAAGAATTATTGAATTATCGTAGAAATTTCGGGTCTTTTGTAATTTCTTATAAAATACAATTAAAAAAAATAATTCTTTATTGGAATAAATTTAGTGGACTACTCACTATTAATTTACATTGTTAAAACATCACGACATACGAATTTAATTTTATATTAGTTTAGTCATTGTAAAAAAATATTCAAACCCGGAATGCGAAATGAATCTGAATCCACATTATAAGTAATATACATCATATTGTAATTTGGCGCGAAAATTTGAAATTAGAAATCGTAAAACGTTTATCTAAATGCAAAATCTAAAAGATGTAGTTTTTAAACGGTATTTTGCCAAAATTTTCAAAAAATTGTAAAACAATTTATTATGCAAGACGAATAATGTTTAATTTATACTTTACCGTGTCTTTCAAAATTTCAAAAAAATCATTTAAAATAAATAAATGTTTCAATAAATGTTTCACAATATTTAATAGGTAAGTAATTACATTAAAATTACCATGAATACCCATAAAAGATATAACTATACATACAGTTACTGAGCTACACAGAATGATTGTGTATTTTTGTACAATCTTTCAAAGTATATTTATTTAATTTTTATTCGGTTCAACACAATTAACTTTCTGTATAGAAATTTACTTGTATCTTATATCTATATGAATTTATTGTTATACTTATTAATTTTAAATATATGTTTAATTTCTAAACCTTAAAGGGTCATTTACTTAGTACATTATGTTATTTTTAATTATAAAAAAATTATTGAAATATATACCTATGGTAATATTAAAATTAAAATATATATATATATATATATAATTTGGAAAAAAATTAGTACAATTTTACTGCATACATAGACATATAAATATAATAAATAATAATATTGACAATGTATTATTTAAAAATATATATTTGACTATAATTACAACTTACAAGTGGTGGTACGATCATTTTATTGTAGTATTATAGATAATGAGTTTTTATTTTTTCATTAGATTTATGATCAAAATTAGTAAAGATAAATAAAAAGTTACTATAATTAAATTACAAATTAAAATCAAGATTTATTTTCAGGTAGGCCAAAATTCTATATGGTCGGCATTTGTCATTAGGCTCTTTGGTGTCACTTTGCTCCGCTAATCTAACATAATAAAATGACTAAAATTTTCAAAACATATTATAAAGTATACTAAAAAACCCGTATTTACTAATATTAAAATTTGTAAAGCCTAAACTTGCATTTGTGTGTATAAAAATAAATGTGAAATACTGGTAGATTGTTAATGCAATTTTAAAATGATTAGTTAATTAATCAATAACCACAATTTTACCAAAATATAATACTTTTAGTTTAGAGTATTTTTAATAAAAATTTATGATCGTAATTATAATTATATTAAATAATATAGGTATTTCGTTTTAAATGTTATTAGTAAATATTCATAATATGAAGTATACTTATTGATTAATTTAGATTATTATCATACAAATTAATATGATTATATAAAATAAAATTGACCACTTGTAGTTAGGTATTTTCATAATATTTGATTAAAAAACAAAAATCACAAAATTAATATTTAATTATCGAATACATATTTCAACAACATAAAAACATATATATATTATATATACCAATAAGTTAACCTGTGTTAGTTATGAGCTGAGGATGACCACTTTGTAGTTGAAATATGTAAACGATAATTAAGTATCAATTTTGTGATTTAGGTTTTTAATAAAATATTATACGATTATAATTTATAATATATAAAAAAATAATCTATTAGGCATAAAATTAAATTGAAATAATTCAAAATACGTTTAGAAAAAGGCATTAAAATATTTTTACATATATTGTAACTAATTATAAATATTAATTTATTGAATAAAGTATTTACAAGCGATTAATTGCTACAAATTATAATTCTTCATTTTTGTATTTGCCTCTCCAAGATTTAGGCAATGGTACAACTGCTGGACATGGAACCTGTCCAAAAATTTCACAAATACAATGTTTATCACACATGTATCCAAAATTGGCAGGATTGTCTTTTTTCTCTTTAGCTGTGGCTTCTGTCTCAAGTGTTTCTTTAGGTTTACCAAGAACATGTAAAATATGATCATGAATTCGATCCTTATCACGATTATCTACATCAATCAACATATCTTTGCCATCATTCATAAAACACCTAAACATGAAGATGTATATATTAACATTGTAACAATTCTCATTTAGCTACTTTTTAGATTTTGATTATTTTTTTTTTTTTTTTTAAACAAATGTATTTCATTGTTTTAAAAATAACGATACAAAAGAATTTTATAGAAATTGATAATTTTTGAGTTATTGTCATTTTAAGTAAATATGAAATTTGTTGCGTTATTCTTGAACTAATAGTACGGTATCGCATATCTATTGTGAGTACCAGGACACGGGTTCTCAAATTCATATAACTTATACACTATTTTAAAAAAAGATTTTCAAATAACTCATAACTTTGTTTTTCAGCATTGATTTGCTCGGAAAATCAAAAATTTCTGTAGATTTTTAATGAAAATAATGTTGGTTAATTAGCAGAGTATAACCAAATTTTTTAGTACTTCTAACCTAACTATATTGTCTAATAATTCCTTCTTAATCTTCCTGCACAAAATATACCATCAAAATATCAAATTAAATTGACAATAAATTAAAAACTATTAATTTTCTCAAATTTTTGTTTGTACCATCGTTTCTTAAACAGTGAAATACATGTTCTTAAAAAAAATAAATAAACTAAATCCGAGGGACAGCTAAACTAAAATTATGCCTGAACATTATTTAAAATTTTATGTATTAACAAACTTACCTGATGAACGGTGTAGGAGTCATATTTTTTAGAACTAGTACTTGTACATCAGGGTTTTTGTACTGAATTTGTGGAAGATGCCAAAATACAAATTCTTGGGTGCCGCGATGATTTTCACCCAATGTGTTGTAGTGGATGGAAAATATTTTAATTCTATCTTTAAACACAATTTTACCAGCTTCTAAATATTTCATAGTTCTCCTAATTGGAGCAGCTCCTTTCATAAATGGCATATTGATAGCTTAATAAATATTTTCTAGAATATAAAAGAAATACACCTAAGAAATTTACTGTTATATAAATCACGTTAAAATATTTAAAAAAAAAACTATATCATATTATTATAATAATGATAGATTGATGCCTGATGGTCGATCTCGATTGTAGGAAGATAATTATTATAAAGTTTTATTACTCTATGGTTTTATTACTCTATGTTATAATCAGAAAAAAAAATGATAATAATATCAACATTTCATAGCCAAGCTTACCACAGTACCGTGGAAACAACTGACATGTTACCGTAACCTTGGTATAATTTGTTTATAATGCCGATTGGTGGCTATTTAACGAATACAAATTGAATGTGTAAATATTTTTACTTTCAATTTTTATTTTTATTTTATAGCTATGAATATTCAAATGCATGATCACGCTTATAATTTGTGAAAAAAATTAAATATTTTTACTTCTGAAAAACTATATTTGCAGTACTGCTAGTATTTTTATATAGTTGTGTTTTCTTTTTCGATATTATTATTAATTATTTTAGTGCCGTGCGGTCGTGTTTCGCGTATTGACCTAATAGGTATGCATTACTTTTTATTACTTCAATCAATGTACGCCTTGACTACAATATTTTTAAATGGCCGTTTTCTGTTTGTGTAATTATTATATTAAAGTGACTTACTTATCCTAAATCATAATTTATATTATATTTTCAGTTAAAAAGTACCTACCTATTATTAATATTTTTTTTTTTTACGTCACATTGCTACAAGATTTCAAATTTCATTTTTTTATTCAAAATCAAATATGTTACAATACATAGTAGTTTTTTTATAAAACAATAAATTAAAACGTATAAAACTATTGAAACAATGAAATTTGTACACCTAGGAATATAAATCAAGTAAGTCAATAAAAGTCAATACTTATACATTCATTCAAATTTAGAATTATTTATCATAACTTATAATATTTAAATATTTGACTTAAAAAAAGAACGGTTAGGTTTCTAATAATAAACAAATGTGTAATTTATAAATAGTAACGTTTATTAATAAAATAATATGTTATAATAAATTTTTAATTATACGCATAATAATATATTGTACACGCATTATTAATTCTGTATTTTCTAATTTTTAAATAATTACACGGGTGTAACTTCGTAAGCTTTTAGAGAGACTCAATCCATAGAACGCATTATTTTTTTACATTTTTTTTTCTCGAAGTTTATTTACAAAAAAAAAAAAAATTTTTTTTAGTCGTTATATCGTTTTTATAACGAAATCATTATATAGTTACATTCGCGCAGTTACCAGTTACCAGATTAAGTTTATACCAACAATATTATTAAACTATGCTTTTTTCCCCCTGTAGAATGTTTTCACAGTGTAGCTGTTTTAAATTAAATTATGTTTTTTGGTTAGACTTTAGACGCGCGACGTACTCGTATATTTAAAAGCTCTTATTTTATTACAATTACTATATTTAAAATATTATAAAATATTATATTTAACATTTCGTATTTTTTTTTTCTATATAATATTGCACGGTTGCAAAAATAAAATTATAATCATACGTAGGTAAGTATATTTAAAAGTTAATTTTTGTTAGGTGCAAGAATATTTAATTTTTGATTATGTCGGCACAATGCTCAATTAGGGTTTTCTAGTATTTTAGTTAAACAAATAACAATAATAGCTATATAATTGGTACTTACGTACACTTTGTCGACATTATAGAAAAAAAAAAACTACAAAACAATGTATAAACACAATATAATTGCTATGTACGTATATATAAATATTACCTACTAAAAAAAAAAAAAAAACGCATTAGAGAAAAATACGAAAAATACGAAAAAATATAAAAATTGCCGTCGTATGTATAATGTGATTTAAAACGAATAAGTTCCAATTAGAAATTAATAATAATTATAATGTATAATAAATAATAATAATATTTATATTTATATATTATAATTAATCAAATATTTATATTGATAACTGATAAGGTTAACTCTATTCTATAGTAATAATTACCTACTAGTATATTATCAGTAAAATGCAAATGATGGTGAAAAATGTGAAACAATTTTTTTAGGTATTTATAATTGTCGCGGAACGCTACCCACTGTAATATAAAAACAATAATGGCTGCCGATATGATATCGATATTTTGTACCATTATATACGTGATATAGGTGTTCAAAAATTAACCCGAATTATTATTAATTTAAATATAATAATATTTATACCTATATAACTTAAATTTTAAATATATGATTAATAAATATTGACTCGAAATTCGGTGATAAAAATTTATCCAAAATATTAAATGTCCATAAATTTAGGTAGTTATATTTACATATAATAATATTATCCAGGTAATATAATAATGTAATTATAACACTCGTATATTATAAATTTTACGTGACTACAATGGGAATTTTTTTTAAAAAAAATGTATGGATGAGGAACAATAAAACGTAAAGTAATATAATATGAAACAAAAATAAAATAATAATAATAATATATATTTTCCAAGTATAGTTTTATTAAATTAAACTGTTGCTATTCCTATTGTTATTATTTAATGGTTCTAGCGCAATTGATACGTGTGAAACAATTGTCTTACACCCGTCTTCTTGAACTTTTCCTGAAATTCATAATGTACATAAGTTTGAAAATAAATTACTAAGTTCATTACATTCACTACATTCATTTCATGCGAGTTCAATATCAAATATCTTATCACTAATAATTATATTATAATAATAATTTAATATTTATAACAACAAATATATATATTTTTTATCTAATAGATTTAAATAATGTATAATATACTAAAATCTAAAATATTAATTTTAAATAGGTATCTAGTTTTAAAAGTTAATTCAATTATTGAGATAATATTATAGAAAAATGCTAAGACTCAGAAGTTTAAATTAAATTTTAATTTTATTATAATCAAAATAATTAATAATTAACAATATATTGTACTTAGGTACCAATAAAATTGTTTTGAATAAAATACATTTATTTTTGGACAAAGGGAGATGTTATAAATATTCTTTTATAATGTAAATTATTAATGTTCTTATAATTTGTTTATCATTATAAATTTAAATTATATACACTTAATTATTGTTATTGTTATTTTTTGTAACAATTAATTATTTATTTTCTTTGAAAATTGAATTTTGGTTTTTAATTAGGCATTAATTATATAATATCTAAATAATATTAACGAATATTTTATAAATCATATAATATATTATTTTAATTGTCTTACAAATTCAATATAAATTTGTATACATTTGAACTTTTACAATTAGGTACTTATTATTTGTTTAAAATTATTAATAATTTACTTATAATAATTATTGTATCGTGTAATAGTGAATATAATATTACCGTGTGGATGTAAATGTTTAGATAGAGATCTCAGTACAGGTACCCGTTTCGTTGCTGTACCACAACATCCAAATTTTAAAACAGACTTATATGCTTTTCTATACTGTTTATTCATTATGACGTATATAATTGGATTAAAGCAAGCCGATGCATATAGCGTAATATATGCAATCAAGTGAAGAACTAAATTGAATATATACAATATTACAATATATACAATATTATATATTATTATTTTAGTAAATAAAATAATAGATTAGTTTTCTAGTAGATTTATAAATTATATTAATTAATATAACACATTACATCATGGAATTCGTAAAAAAATGAAAAAAAAAATGATATTCTATAATATACAAGTACAGATACAGTGATACACATAACACATATACGTATATACAGGGTAATATTTTTATCGTGATACAGCGTATAACTTTGAAAATAAAAGTAGTTTTTGAAAACAACTTTATTTAAAACGTTTTTTGTTCTATATTTTGTCATAGTATATAATATTTTTACCTTCATCCCTTATATGATAAAACAACACGAGATTTTGATTTTCAAAGGGTAACATACGTTTTAAGTATTAAATTCTTAAAGAATGTATTTTCTATAAAATTTTAGACGTACAGGTTATAGAAATCCGACTAATATTTCGCGAGTAATTTACATTCTAATGTATAGACGGTGGGAATACATCGTATTATCGTAACATCTACATCGTTTACATCGATAATTAGATGATTTCATAACATAATTGATATTTGATTCATTTAACTTGACACTTATCAGTACTGGTAATTGATATTTGATATCAAACCAAATAATATCGATTGTGTTGTGAAATCATCTAATATAAATGGTAGATATGTTACCGCGTACTCCCTCCGTCTATGCTTTAGATTATTAAGTACTCGCGAAATATTAGTCGGATTTTCATAACTTGCACGTCTAAAATTTTATAAAAATAAGTTCTTTAAGAATTTTAATATTTGAAATTAAAAGTTGATGTTGTTTTATCATATAAGGGATGAGGGTAGAAATATTATAACTATGATAAAGTATAATATAAAACAAAATGTGCAATAAAAATTTAAAAAAGTTTTTCAAAAACTACTTATATTTTCAAAGTTATATGCTACAACATGATAAAACAAATCACTCTGTATATATTATATATAAGCAAAACTACGTATAATAATCCTGCTATATTATTATATACCAGCTATACACCATTCTAGCTTATATTTTATATAAATATATATAATAATATTATCTATTTAATTATAATTATTAATTATGGCTAAAAAGTTTTATTTATTTTCTCTATCTATTTAAATTAAACTAGTAAAAAAAAATCATTGTAGTATAATGTGCAAAGTATGGCATTTTGTGTCAAATGTATTATATTTCTAAAAAAAATCATAATAATATTATAGTTTAAATTTTGCTTCATGTATTTCACGCAATTTGAGTAAGTCTGACTATAATATAATATATAAATGTATAGGTACACAGTGATCGAAGTGGGGAAAAAAGTAGGGGTGCTATCAGTCTTTCAAAAAAGTTAGTGTCCCTCAAATATGCTTAAGTATAGTAGGCGTGCGTAAAAAAAATATAAAAATAGTAAGGGTTGTCCTTCTCCCTGCGCACCCCCCCCCAATTCGAGCACTATGTACACATTATAAATTTATAATATTATAAGTTTAATAGTAGGTATTTGATTTTTATATTACCTGGATAATAAACATTTGGATCTGTAGTTTTTATTATAGTGATCGGTAAATAGCAAATCACAAATGACAAAAATATAGCTAACACCATTTTAGTTATCCTCCATTCATTACGTTTCCTTTTAATAGCTTGCATATTTTGCACAGTCGAATCACTTCTAGTAGAAAGTTGATGGTTTTGCATTCGGTTCTCTGATCTTGAATAAATAATTCATTACATTTTATAGGTAGTTAAAATAATATATACTCTTAATTAAAGAAATACGTAAATATCATATTATATATATTATTATTTTACGGTATGATAAATTTATACAGAATTTTAAGGTGTGCCTGTTGGTGAAAATTTTAAATTGTAATATTAGAATTAGTAATTTGTTTAAAAAACATTAAGTTCAACATTGATAATATTTTAATTAAAAATTCATACGACTATAAGTCAGTATCAGTTTCGCATGTAAAGGCGCATTAGGCACAGGTAGCAATTTTTTTAGAGGCTCAAAAATATTATTATATATTATACAATAAAATATAAGTCCTTTTTAATTAAATTATTATTAGCTAATCTAATATCTATAAAATAATATTACTCTATAATAATGGTTATTTATTATTATTAACATGTGTATAACAGATTCGAATATTCTTTAAAAACATACATTTTTGAATATAAATTAAAATTTGTAATTTTTTATTTGAATACATATTAATATGTATTTATTTTATTACTATTTATACTTGTAGAATAGTTTTCTACGACGTACTATATTATAATCAATAATCATATCCAATAAATAAAAATAGTAAATTATTATTTCAGAATTATATTATAATTTATTATTCCTTATCTATACGTTAGAGACCATAATAATATATACTCTAAAGGCAATTTCCAAGTCTTTCATTTTAAATATTTATAGTAAGAATAAAACTCAATAAATATAAGACAAAGAAAGTTGGGGTCTCGAACACAATCGGGTTCGTGGTTACGCGGCCCGACTCAGGAGGCCAGGACGACACAGACTATAGTAAAATAGTAATAAGAAGTAAAAAAACATTTATATATTAAATAAGATACTGTAATTGTTATTAATATTTATGAACATTAAAATTTTCAAATGATATAAAATGTTATGAATTATGATATAAGAGGTATAATATTCCGAACTTTATTTAATATTTCTTAATTAGTTATTAATTATAAATTGAGATAAAATAATCTTAAGTGCAATAATAAAATAAAACTTAATTGTGTTTTATAATTTTTTTGATCACATCCTTGATAACAATTTTTACCATTTTATGATACCTAAGTATGTAATGTATCCATTATCATTCATATTATCATAGCCCTACGATAATTTATAATTTATTTCAATATTTCATAATCTTATAGTTCTCATAAATTGTTTATGAGACTAAAATCACTATAAACCACATTAATAAATTATTGTATTGTCTAATGATATAATATTAGGTAACTTTTAAACATTTAGTTTTACTATTAAATGTTTATTAAAAATCATTAGATTTTATTATCAGTCATATTTCAAAAAGTTTTAAATGCTTTTGTTTCAATATTTTATGATAGAATTTGTAGGAACATTTATTAGGTTAATTATATAAAATTTATTATGCTAGTTTGCAAAGAAACTAGTACTACATAGCATAACATATCATTATTATTAATTAACTACTTACTACTTAGACACTTAGTTATTCGATATTATTATTTTTTGTATCTGGTAAAAGTGTAATAATTTCATACTTACAATTATTAACGTATTTTCAATAATATAAATAACATTATTTTAATATATTTCTTTTTAATTAAAATAACCAAGTAGACTTTTTATTATTTATTGTTTAAGTTAAATATTTAAAAGTAGGTATTAATTAACAATAATATACTTATGCCTATCTATGCCTAAATCATTTCATTTTTATAATATATTGTAATATTAAATACACATTAATTATTGGGTATAATTTAATATTTTAATTTACTTACTTTCGAATCACACAAAATATACCGGTATAACAGCTAATAATTACAATGCACGGTATGACGAATCCAGTGATAAAAAGAGCGGTTTTAGAAGATCGTCCCCATTTGTCAATAGTTATAGAACACGAGCCTAATTTTGGATCATGTTTAAATTCACCTTATATAAAAATCAGATAATATATAAGTATCATAAATTAATTTTCCAAGTAATTAATATTTAGTTATAATAATTACTTACCCCATACACCTAATAGTGTTGGTACTTGCATGCCGAATGCTAGAATTAGACAAAATATAATCATGGATGCTATCCATATTGGACGATATATTCGACTATATAAACTAGTATGGACAATCATTATGTATCTAAAATATATTTATATAAATAATTTATAAAGATTGTTTAGGAAATTAACTAATAACTGATAATACAATTTGTCGATTAATGTATAAAATAATATGTAACATTATTAAATATATTATTTCAATATAAGATGATTATTTCTTTAACATACTTTTGTATTAAACATGCAATAAAAACATGTGTCATTTGTTATTACTGTTTTAAAATTATCATCTATAGATATAGATTTAACGTAATGATAATATTATCGTATAGGATACAAAAATATATAATTAATTGTATTTAAATCAAAATGTTGGTAAACTGATTTATTTCGTATAATTACTTTTTGTCGTTCTCTTGTAAATTGTTAGATATAAATATATAATTTTAATGATTATCATTACAAAACTTAAATTTTCATCGTCGTTCAGGTTGTTGAATTTTAAATATGATATTTGTTAATAATATTTATTTATTTTATATTATATAACATATATTATATATGTTATAGTGTAATTTAATTAATTGCAAATAAAAAATGTAAGTCCAATGGCCATAAAACTATATTTTAATAATAATATAAAATTGTAAATGAAATTATTAGTAGCTTTATATTTAGATCCTGAGCGATTCGAAAAAAATGAATTTTTAATACACTAGGTATTTATAAATTATGTCTAGCACATAATTTTGTGGAAGAAATTCGTAAACTATTTAAATAATAAAAAAATAATTATACTATGATTAATATAATATTATAACATGATAGATATACAATTTATCCGTCTTCACACGTAAACCTCAATTAATTTAAATCTCTTGTTGTTAAACAATGACTATAATTTTATGTTGCTAGTACTAGCACGTTTGTTTCATATATTTCCGCTTTCCTTTTGTGGTTCGTTATTATTACAATAGACGTATGCATTGTACTGACACTCTCAGCCTACATTAATGATTGTGCTTTTATACGTGTGTATATATAGTCTTCTCTTCTCATCTAAACTTTTGGAGTGTTGCTCACTTTTGCGTCTATTATTATTATGATTATCCTTATAATAGTCCCTCGACGGTCATATAATATCTTCGCACCCCCAATACAAACATTTTGTCATCTGGTTGGATCATTAACTGAAATATTGTTTCCTATTGGCTTCCTCATCATTGTTCAACAACTTATATTACTCTATACCCAATATAGGTACCGCTATTCAATTTTCTTAACATTTAATTATTTAGTTATACATGCATATAAAAGTGTTACATAGATAGTGTAAACTAAAATATTTTTTGAAATAAATTAACCAAAAATATAGATATACACTGGTACGGCTACATTGTTATTTATTATAAAATAATAAATTATTATCGTACTATATATTAATATTATATAAATTAAAATGATATAATTTTTACATAAATTTTATACTAGATTTTTTAAAATTTTTAATGTTATATGGATTTTGGGAAAATTTGTTAGTGTTTAGCATTTAAGTTTAAAATTAATTTATATTATAAAATAATTATTATTATTTTTATATTACACAAATATAATTTATGGTCATTTACCTATTTATGGTGATCATAGAGATAAAAAGCAGTGATACTCCAACATTTCCATACTGGAAAAATGGCACTATTGAACATAATATTGGATTTTGTTCCCAGTTATAATTTAAAAATCGCAATGCATTAAACGGTAACACAGCTATGCAGAATAATAAATCAGCAGCTCCTAAACTGTATAATTAGTATAATTATATGACAATATTAATAATATGAATTTAATATAGGTACTTTTTTAAATTTTTTTTTTTTTAAATTAAATAATCGAAATACTTTACCAATTATTACAAAATGATACCTACGATTAATATATATATATACGAGTACCTATATATCTATATTATATTTAAATATTTATAATTTAATTTATCAAAACTGGAATGAAAGGTATTATAATATAATTTATTATTTTGATCTAAGATATAGTAGTGTTATATAATGTAATGTACAATATAATATTTATTGTTAATGTTAAAAGATTTAAATATATTATTAGTCATTACGTCATATTATTATTATAATTTAAATATTGTAAACAAAATATATTCAAAGATCGAAAATTTATGTTATAAACAACTCATGTTGGCTTGTTTAAAATAATATTTTATTTTTTAAAATTACTAAATTAATTATATTATATTAATAAAACCTGGTGTTAATTTTTATACGTTACCTAATAATAAATGCAGATGCTACATTTCGAATTCGTGGACTTCTAAGTAATGCAATTATGGTCAAACTATTACCTATAATTCCCGTACACATAATTAGTAAAGTCATGAACGCAGCTATGTTCATGATGATTTGATTTTCTTTGCCCCATCTGATATATATTGCATAATAATTTATACATCGATATATTTTTTCACTGGTAAATATTTACTTACAATTCTAATCCGAATTCTTCATCTGCATCTATGTTAATGGTTGTCATTACTCATTAATGAAGATTACTTTATAACGTATTCCAATACAAGGTATATAGTTTTCATTATTTTCAAACTACAACAATAAGTAAAAATACATTGTTTCGATTATTTTTTTTTTTAATTTTATTTATTAATTGTTAAAAATAATCAATTAAAATAAATGATTATTGTTAACACATATATAGATTAAATTGCATAACAAATATATTTAATCATATATTAATATTATAATAATATATATTATTATTATATTTAATTTTTACCTACGTATATAATATAATTTTTAATAATACGGTAACGTCAAATAAAGTAATAGATTTTAAGAGTCCAATATTTATCACTATATTTTAGGAAAATAAACATTGTTGTTTTTAATATAAAATAATATACATCTAATTATTAATACGTATTACAATTCATATTGGCTATTATACACGTATGGTCGAAAACAAATCATATTTATAAAATTAATATTGTTCAATAATAACAGTATAATGTAAATGTATCCAATATAATTACACGACAATGTACCTCTACAAATTTATATTAAAAATTATTAAAACGTAGTTAATAAAAAAATTAATAATTTCGTATAACGTAATATAATATGTTTTTTATTTTATTTTATTATTATTTTTATTTTTTATAAATATTACGTAATCTAATTTTAAATATTATCTCTATCATATTTTTTATGTCTTATGACATTTATTCTGATAATTTTGTGTGTGTATATATTATATTAGGTATATACATATTATATAAATACATATATTGAACATGTAAATATGTGTAAAAATTAATTTGAAATATAATTCAACATAATATTAATTATATAAATGTATAATTTATATTATTTTATTAAATAAAAATTATCTACTTACGTGATATAATAAAGTTATTTAAATTTACAACAATTTAAAACAAACTTCCAAAACATTGAAATAATAATGATATATAGGTAGGTAACAAACTAACAACATCCATACGGTAATGTTCTCACAACACATGTATGACCGTTGTCGACATCAGAAAATATTATCTTTAATAGCCATTTACTTCATAATTTAATCTACATTTGAACCAATGCGGGCAATGTTCAGTTTTCAATAAGAGGGGTCAAAACTTAAATTAAAAAAAATTATCAATCATAAATGGGAGGAACACAAGGGTTAGTGTTAAAATGTGTTATTGTATAATATTTTTATCAAGCTTGAAACAATTTGTGTTCATTATGATTATCTAAGTTTTTTATACTTCCTAAAAGAAATTAATTTAAAAACTTTTTGATAGGTATATTAAATTTATTATTTAAATAACTGTTTTAGTAATCGATAAACATGAATAAATTTCATGTTTTTATATTAGTAAATAATTTTTACTATCTATATAAATATAGTTTATTCCATTAGTATAAATAATCAATAGCTGTATTTAATGAAAAAATTTAATGTTTATTATAAATTTATAAATAAATTTTAAATAACAGTCATATATTATTAAATATTTTATTATTATTACATAATGGTAAAACCATTATTGTTTTTAAACATAAATACAAAAAATGATTTATATTATTTTATGAACCACTGTTTCATTTTAGTTGATGACAAATTAAGGTTTTATATTATACATATATCTATTAATAAAGTAAATTATAAAGTAGGTTAGGGTGACTCGTTAATTGGTCGTTGTGTTCATTTTTATATGATGAAGAGCAAAATAGAGGAGACCAAATATATGTGGGAAACATCATATATAATGCAGGGATTAAATAATGCCTCATTTTTTTTTTTTTTAGTATTGAGAAGGACTTATAAAAGTAGAATTCCTTTAATTTTATTGTTATATAATGATCATATAAAATATAAAATGACAACAATTGTAGTAAATAATACCATCACTCGTAATTAGCCTGTTTTTTGATTTTGAAATAATATTATAGTATTACATGTTTGTAGATATAATGATTTATTTTTATATTTCATTATTCCTATGTTAATTACACATTTTAAATTAAGTTAATAGTTTATAAAAATAATATTGTATACATTTAAAAAAACAAATAATTATTAAAAAGTACTATCGTTAATTATTTATTTTAAGGCATTAAATTAATTGTGTAGAAAAACAGAAAACAGAAAACTAATACGCTAATACTTAAAATAGATTAATATGCGTATTTTACATAGAAGTATTAAATGATAGCATAACTTGTACAAGTAAGAAAGTTTAATAATTGAGTAGGTATATAAACATGCACTTGTGAAATTTTAATATTTCGTAATAATATTAAATGTTATTTAAAGGAGTGTTTTATCCATACATTGTGTTTTCATTTTTATTCTTTAGTTTATTTTACGTATACACACATTATACATACGTATCATGCAATAAACTGAATAATTTTCTGCGTTCAATATACAAGTATAATATTATAATTATGTTAATGTATAAAAAGGAAAATAAACATTTTTGAAGTTGTATACGTATATAGTATAAACTCTCATAAATAAACGTTTTGTAAAAACAACCTAAATAAATAATTTTTTAACCCTCTAATATATATAAGTGATTATATTTCTATTAATTATATGTGCTGTAAAATAAAAATTTGTAATTCAAATTTGTAATAGAATTTAGCATATAGGTACTCTAATTTAATGTAATACATACAATGTATTATCATCATAAGTATTTATATAATATACAAAATATAAATTAATATACCATATTGTCTATAGGTAATTCATCTTTTTTTTAATAGTACATTTATAACACTAACCTCAATGGAACTTTGTTATAGTCGTTTTCAAATGTGTTTGGTTTAGAGATGTTATTTTTACACGATTTTACCATTACGAATTCACACCATTTAATTTGATACGCACGTAGATATTTTACGAATGTTCAAACCGAGGTTCAAACTGTATAAAAAAAAAAACAAACTGAACGATCATTTAAGTAGTTAAGCTCAATAAGCAATAAGCTGTCGTGGTTTAACATTATTATTTAGTTGACGCCATGCGAAATATTTTGCAGGGATCCACTAGTCCCCTATTATTCCCACTCATTTATTATGAGCAATAACAAATTAGTATGAGGTATGCTAATAATACATTATATATATATATATGTATATACATAATTCGTAATATGAAAATAGTGGGGTTAACATACGAATTAATGTAGTCCTAATAGAATTTTTGTAAAATTTCGTCATTTTATTCACCACGTGTTATTAATGATAGCGATGTTTTTAAAATAGTTACCTACTTAATTAAAATTTAGCAAGACTTTGTCTTGAAGTTATTTTACTATTGAAATGGAACTATCAAACTATATCTTATAAAATCTATTCATTATTGTAATAACTAGAGAACGGACTTTAATGCAATAAAACATAAGAAAAATGTCCTAAAAAAATACGACTTAATGCCTTAAAAAAATGCACTAAAAAAATGCCCAAAAAAACTTTAAAAATGTATTTAAATTCAATAAAACACAATTTTGAACTTAAAACTTATAAAAAACACATAATTATGAAAAACTTATCTGATAGAAAATATTTAAATACAATAAAAATAAAAATTATAGGTATATCTTATCTCATCTTTAGGTACTTAATTGCGTGTAATAATAATAATGTTGTAACTTATATGTGACTACACGTGTCAACAATAATTTCGTCTGAGTTTATCCTGATCGGTAAAAACATAATAAATATTTATTTTTATTTTTTTAGAAGGAATGTTTATACATTATTATCAAATTTTATCCATTCCTATATAAAAATGACTTAAAAACATATAAAATGCACTAAAAATGTCAAAAAATGCTCTAAAAATGTAATAAAGTCTTAAAATGCCAAAAAATGCAAAATAAAAATTACATTTTTTAATTCCTTGATGTATGAAATGAACTTTCTGCTTGGAAAGCAATGTTTTCGGACATTCAGAAAAAAATGCAATTTGCATTAAAATCCGTTCCCTAGTAATAACTAATAATAAATTATAATATACTAATACTATTATATAGTTCCTATACTGTTCCTAGACGAATAAAACCTAAAAAGATTAAAAAGGATTTAATATATATTATATTATACCTTCGAATATTAATATATATTTTAAATTTATTAGTCCTTTAATTTTATATAAATTAATACTAATCATAATAATAAATAAATTTAATTTGACAAACGGACGACTATAACATTACGTTGTAAAATAAATCATATTTTATATAATTTTATATAGTTAATATTCTTGTATATTGAATATTAAATTATATAGAAATACAAAATATTTTGTTGGTTCAAAATCAATAATCATCTGAAGTTACAATATTTAGAATAAGTATTAACTCTAATCGTTATCGTCATTAACTAATAGTCTAGTTATATAGTGTGTTTATGTTTAATGATCGGTTCCAAACACAAACCTTAACTAGTAGGTATACGTGGTGCGTAGTAATTAACTGACGGCGATTCTAAGTTAATTACACAGAAACTCCTTATTAATACGATTAATTACGCGTTGTCGACTTATAGAAAACGATTTTCGCACATGTGTCATGCACGAGAACTTTGCCAAAGCGTATAATTTATCTATGTCTAAACGACTGAAAAGTTTTATTTTTCATTGGAATTTTGTGAAAAACTTCGTATATTGAGTGATGTCTTTAAGAATACAGCAAGATAATATTGAAAGTTCTATATTATATTATTATTTTCTTCGAACACACTGTCGATTAACATTTTGAGTAGATTATAGTTGTAATACATAATAATATATTATGCGCATCACTTTGTCCTGGTAATCGTATTTTAAATAAATCGAAAGATCGATAAAATTTTTAATATATAAGTTCTACTTGAAACGTGTACCTACCTATTACGAAAGAAATTAAATACTGAATAAAAAAATTATACCAAAAATACGATAAATATAGATAATATATTATAATTATAAAATTATATATAGTATTTATAATTGATTAGTATTAGAGATATTGTATCTCATCAATGTACAGTTTTGAATAAAATATATATATTAATTACAAATGATTTAAAAATAACTTAAAATAATAATACAATATTGTAACGTTAAAACACTAATCTGGGGTATTGTTTAATCAATAAATATTATGTTATTATTTGTTATTTCTTGAATCGTATATAACAGTAATAATAATTTTTTTCTTCAAACATTACATTTATTATTAGGTAACAAGAATAAAAAAAAAATATATTCTTATGTTTATTTGTTTGCTTGATGTTTGTAAATTTTGGAAGGGATACGGGATCCGCTTTATATTTTAATAACTATTCCATAATTAGGAAAAATTAAAAACCACTGACGGTTAGACGGTACAAGCTCCGCCGCATTTCCAACAACCGTCGCAATCCTCTTTGCGGCTGCACTTGACGTAGTCGCCCTTCCACGTGCCCGAGCGAGTCGTATAACACCATTGATTGCCGATGCTGCAGTACGCCCAGCAATAGCCATTGTGACATCCGTAGTCCCGGCAACCAGGATTGGCCGCGGACCCTGCGATGCCCGCTCCGGCCACGCCAAGACTGGCGGCCGAGATGGCCCCGGCTATTATCGAGACGGTTAACGGTTCGATGGGTCCGCGTTTGGTTCGCGTTACGGTCACGTTGCCGTCCGCCGGCCGCTGCATTTCCAGTTCGGGCAGCGTTTCGAGTGTTTTCGGGAGCGCGTTCACCGCCAATACCACCACCAAAAGGATATACACCGCAAACAATTTTCCGTCGTTGAATTTCATTTTATCGTCTCCCTCGAAGTTGCTTTAAATGGAATTAATTATTACGATCGTGTGTATAACGTATAAAACGACGGAAGGCTAAAAAACTGCAAGAAGCTGCGACGGACCGAGATAATGAACGATCCGCGTTACAGCGGTAGACTTTATATAGATAACCGTTACCTGGTCACGTTACCTAACAATATTATGACGTGTGTTTATCACGTTATTCACCAATAAAAATTCGATACGTGGCGGGAAATTCGAAGGCGAACAACTTAAAGCAGAAAAAAAGGAAAACCGACTATGACGGATTTTTTGGATATTTGTCCAAATGTTTGATTTCCTTATGATTTCATTAATTTTATTCTATTTTTTGAATAATAAGTATTGTTTCATTCGAAGGACAACACATGTACCTCTATAATTGTAAGAATACACGAATATTAATGCATATTTATTAGGTATTATTATACGTGATATTGTTGACATGTTATTCGTCCGTCATATCAAATGTATTTCATTTGGCTATAGGCATTTTTTAAATATTACATTTATTTTTATAAATAAATAATAAAAAATTTAGCATCTCGCTATAATAATGAGTAGGTGCGTTGTAACTTGTAATACATTTTTACCAATATAGTTTCATAATAGTTTATGTTTTTAATTTTTACATTTTTTTAACGATTTATTATTTACTGATTAGTACGATTAGAAATAATAATAATAATTATTAATTATGCGTAAATATACAGAAAATAATTAATTTAAATTTTATACAACTAATGGCGTTATGTCTATTGGTTATTATAACTTGTTTATGTTGCAAATTCAAAACAACAAATTAGGTATTAAAAATTAACATACTGCAGTGCCGTGTGTCCGTTTATTATGGTGAATTGTAGAGGTAGAGGTACAGCTGTTGTCCTTGGAATGAAACCATATTTATTAGTAAAAAATAGAATAAAATAAATTAAAATTAAACATAATAAATCGTAAATCATATGGAAATCAAACATTTGGACAATTATTTAATTAATTTGTCATAGTATATCGGTTATCTTCTGCGTTAAGTTGTTCGCCTTCGGATTTTTCGCCGTGCAACGCATTATTATAGGTTATTCCGTGTTACCGACGGAGATTTCGCTTTACTACAATTTAAAAAAAAAAAATCAAAAATACTATTGGGCATAATTTAAAAATACCAAAATATGAAAAATCACGGCTAAAACGCTTATAGAAATTACACGATCATTAATTAAAAAAATGTAACCTATCTTGCGCGATATGCCTATGAGGATTTATCTTCATTTTTTGGTGCTAATAATTACATTTTTACATTTTTTTTTTATTTTTGTGCCTAATACATTTTCACGTGATATAATTATATTCGTAATTAGATACTTCTGTTTATTTATTTTATTATTATCATTACATTTTATTTTCTTAGTATTTGACAATTATTATTATTATTTTTTACCTTAGAAAGTATTCACAATAATACGTGTGTTAATACAGTATACAAATAAACTGTTAAACTTAATAAACTTTTATTTTTATTTAAAAAGACGTAATATCCATTTTTAGATCGATATTTGATTATTGAAAAATTACAAAATAATAAAATTCGGTTGGTTGGATGAGACATATAGCTTTGATCTGATATAAATTTATGTTGAAATTCTTTGTTTTTTTTAAATATTGACGAGATCATTATCTATTAATTCACAATTTGATAAAATAATTTATTAATCAAATTATCACATATATATGTTTTTTTCTTTAATATACATGTACCTGTTATGGCCAACAAAATTAAAACACATCTTATACAGTTATATTATATCGTCATATCAATTAAATTTAAAAAAATTCAAGTGTAAGGTATTAATTATTTCGAAAAAATTTCAATTTTAATTTTGTAATGTAAGATGAGTTTTAAATTTAATAATTAAAATATATAATATTATATTATATTTATATATAATTAAAATAATATATTATATTAAACGAAGTACATAAAAAATTGTTGTATTGTTATACACTATAATAGAATAAAAATTTTGATCGATTTTAATTATTTCGTGTACATATTTTATTATCGACCAACTATAAATGAGTTCATCTGTAATCTGTTTCTCATTTTTTCAATGAAGTTGTTTTTATATATGTATTCATCTTTATCCACTCACTACCGCACTCAAGATAGACTTGTACTGTATACGACTATCACGGGGTGCGCAAACGCCGGTCTTTGCCCTCTGTTTCCGAAGATGACGAGAAATCCCTGTGACCACATGGTAGTCACGCCGCAGCCACCGAGCTTCAAACATCGATATTCGCTCGACAGATGGAGTTATTTTAAAATTTTTTTTACATCCTTCACGATGTTTTTCAACTGTAATATCTTATTAAAATTTTAAATCTACACAATCAATATGTATTATTTATTATGATTGGATAACTATCAAATTTATATAGTCATTAATATTATTTTTGAATATATATATTTTCTTATTAATACATTTGACGACTTAATGGAATCCAATAAATCATGCATCATTTTCAACCTCAATTAACTTGATTGTTACGCATAAATTCTTCGACGTAAGTCTATGGTTTTAATTTGTATAGGTATTTTAAATTATTATATGTTATTTATGTAATGCATGTTGTACATTTGTTATAATAAAATATTTAAATTTATATTTTAGCATTCTATAATATACTCAAAAAATAATATATTATTATTATTTTGCAATTTTAATTAAAATTGTGAAAAATTATAAAAAAATATAAATTAATTTTTTTTATTTAATTCATTTAATTAAAATTAAAATAATTTACCATTATATTAGAACAATTTGCTACAGTTCATATTATTTAGAACTAAAGGGAAATTTAAAAAAATATTATAATATAATATTTATCATAAAAGTAACATTTCCAGGGAATATGGGATTTAAAAAAAAAAAATTATATTTCAAAATTACTCATATTTTTAATGTTGTATATTTTAATTTGTAATGCTTGAATTAATTACAACCACTTTTTCGAGTAGTATTAATAATAATAAGAGTATATTGATTTTTAACGTTTAAAAATAAATTAGATATATTTTATTATTGGAACATTTTTAATAGATAAATAATATTATTTCGTATACCTTTATTTAAAAGTGTACAAGATACAACAATACAATGTATACAGGTAAATATTCTCGTGTAAAAATAATTATCGCTTGTAAAATTTATATATTTATACACTAAAAAGAATTTTCTAATTGTAAATAGTATTGAAGTTACCCCAGTTCCTTATTGCTATACTCGTATGGTCGTTATTATAAAATATTATTTTAATTTTAATAATATAGCCATAATATACAGATTTATTTTGTGTAATAATTATTTATTTTATTACACTTTTAATAACAATATTGTTATAATGCAAATATTATTTTATAAGGATGTATAAAATAAAATCATAATACATTTATTAAACATTATTTTATTTTGTTATTCAATAATAATATACAAAATTTAGTGACTATATTTATAGTTTTTTTTTAAAAAAATTTTAAATTTAAATTACTAAATTATGCCCAAGTTGTATCTAAGTATAGTACTATAATTAAGGATAAAAATATAAAGGTTATATTTGTTTTTGCTTAATGCTTATTACATTAGTTTTTTTTTTTTATTAAAATACGTAATAATTAGATAGGTACTTATTTGTAAAACATTACTTTTTTAAATAATTTTTTTCTTTGTAAACTATTAATAAATATAAATTACTTAGAAATAGTAATTTTATAATTTGTATACTAGTCAAATTTTGTAAACTACATATAATTATATCATTGATGAATATATTTTTCGTAATATATAAAAAATAAAAATGGCTATTTATTTATGGCTTTTTTTTATTATTATTATATAGTGATTTTTATAATCAACCATACTTAATAATAAAATATTATAACTGAATAAAGAGAGCTTTTACACTTTCATCTTTCATGTTATAAAATTATAGTTTCATTTTCAATGTTATTTTAATATATTATTAAATATAAATATGTTTTATATCCATAAATACGTGTACGTGTCACGTAATTTTAATATTAACGTAGTTCTTGATTTTACAGATTTTTGCGAATTCTAATCGTTTATTGTCGAGCGTGATGTCTTAAAAATCAAGGTAACCCGCAATGATCAAAGATTGGGATATGCTTTGGTTCTACACGAGTAATGGATTAACGGATAAAGTCATTAATGGTAGCCTAGTAGACGATAAGTTTCAAGAGAATGTATCGGCAGTTGCTAACGACAAACATGATTGGCAAAACGATTTGGGGAAAGAATTGTTTCAAGGATATTCGCCTACCCTGTTAACGTTCGCTAGCCTGTGTTGCATTGTGTACATGATGGTTGGCGTGCCCGGAAATCTCATCACGATAATCGCCTTGTTCAGGTGCAAAAAGGTAAGTGTTAATTATTGAACATTTATTTAGATCATAACAAACAATTATGATGGATTAGTTCATAGAAATGATCGATATGAATTTGACTGAATGAAATATTTTTAAGTAAAAGAAAACGTCTAAAATAAACATAATATTACACTGCGGATATGTAGTTTAGTATAATTTAAATTAACACGCTACACGATTTTTAATAATATAAATCATTATAATATATTAGTCGATAACGATATTATTTCATAAGAATATCGACTGTTCAATACTAGTAAAATATAATTCGTACATTAAATTAAAAAATAAACAAATAATTCGATTTAATTAGATATAAATTAAATAAATGTATACGCAACATAATAATATACAATTTGAGTCGCTGTTTTTGGTTCGGTAGTTACTTTGGTAGATTTATCAAAGTTATTTTGTAATATTTTCCAAATATTATTTTAACGTGTTTTAAAGAAAGGAGTAATTTGGTTATTGGAACGTTTGCCACTTAAAATAATTAATCTTTTACTTCCTACGTATAGTGTTATTTATGAATTAAATTACGTAATTTATGTATTTTGTATAATTTCTAATTTATTTATTAATGTATTGATAATATCGTAGTATAAGTATAATATAAAGACATAAAGTATATAATTTTACGTTTTAACATAACGCATATAACTAAAAAAGCAAATATTATTATTATTATTTGAGTAATAAGTAACTATTAATCAATAATAATATTAGGTAATAATTATTAAAATAATAAATAAAATTAAAATAAACACGTTTTTTAAATATATTATATTAAGTTTTCTCGAGTATAAAATTTGTTATCTTATTACTTTATTAGGTTTAGGTATTTTATATTATTATAGCCTATAAGTTATATATACTTTTAAATTCATAATACATATATTAGGTATACATTTGTCAAATTATTTTAAACACGTATTCTTTATATTTATTAATCCTGAGATATTATAATTGCAGTTTATCGTTTAGAAATAAAACCACAATTTGAAATTGTTTTAAAAAATAAATCATAAGAATAAATTTAAATATAATGTTATAATGTTATTTATTGGTGTCACAAATACGTAATAAGGAAATGCAACTTTTATCGTTTATAAACATTTTTAAAACTGTAATAAAACTTCTACAATTTATTTACAAATGGATGGAAATTAATCGTATTCATAATACGTATATATCATATCGAATAAACCATAAAGAAATTTAAAGTTGGGAATTCATAAAAAAAACCATCAATAATTTTTAACTATGAAATTTTGGTAGGTTAGGTTATATCTGTGTGTATAACGTATTTATGAAAATATATACATTCTAAACAATTTTTTATCAATAAGACCATCATTCCTCTTTCTTCATGTATTTTATTGATTTATTTGTTATTTCACATAAATAGTCAGTTATTCGCTTATACTCATTCTTCAAATCAGTCTATTTCTTACTATTTCTTTATCAATTTTACATATATGCGTATTGAAAAAAATATTTATGATAAAAAAAAAAACGTAGAATATATAATACAGACAACCACTCACAATAGATATAATGTATACTGTAAATTGTAATGTAATATTTTATATTTATAGGCTTATAGAGTTATAGCATTAACCGTGAGGTTCAGAGGATTTCCATTTTGACGTTTATTGTAATCAATTTTGATATTATAATATACTATACGACATATATCGTTATATCATTTTATTTTGGAAAAATTTAATAAACTTGGTAATAAATAGCACGCCATGTGAAATTATCTTTGATTTCTTTTTGTTTTGGTCAATTACAAGAATAACCTACATGGTTTTGCTATTAAGTACATTGGATGATTTTAAGATTTCTTCGGTTATGATATATACCTACATTATTCTCAAAATTAAATTTCTAAATATTAACGTTTATATGGTAAAACTTGGTTGACATCACCGAAATCTATTATTTAAAATAGTAAAATACTACGACTGAATTAAAAGTTTAAATCTTTGGAAATCGTTGATGTGCAACAAAATATAATTGGATGTTATCGATTTAAATAAGTTTAGATTATAGAATTCAGTAAAAATAATTTAATTTGAATTCGAACATAACGTATTTTCATCTAATAATGTGATTATACGTATATTATTTCAATAAACATAATATTTGGTATGTAAATATAAAATAAGCTTTTAATATATATTTTTAGATGCGCCATGTTTTTGGATAAATGAGTTATCATATTATTAATTTCATAATATGTTTGAGTTAGTTGTTAAATATAATGGAATGAAAATAAATTCAAGGAAAATTAAATTGATTTTCTATATTTTTCTTCTTTAATTTTCTAGTTTTTCATTAAATATTTATCAAATAAGAATTCTTTATAATGTTATATCGTTCTTTTTCGATTGTCAGGTAATTATTAAACAATACTATAATAATAATATTATAATGTGATTGTCATGTATATAAAGCGTGTCCTATAATACGTATAATGTATTATATGAGTGTTAAATGTACATATATAAATAATATAATTAATAAATAATCATAAACAATAGTCGAGCCTTGTAGTCTTCCCAAACAAGGTTACTGAACTTATTCAATTCAGCCATTAAAATATATCGTTATAAATGACAAATTTATAAAGTTTTACATGCGAAGAACATTTGGAATCACGTGATAATTAAATTAGGGTATCCTATGTTTAGAGTTATTCGGTACACTTCGCTTTTTAGTATTATAGTGTAGATTGGATTACATTTACGGTCGAACCACAATACACAGGGAAAAAGTAAAAGCCCTAAAAGCTTAAGCGATAATGATGCAAAGAACAAAGCAAATTCATTTAATTAATCGAATTTATGATATATATACACAGCATTTTCGAACAATATTTATACACTACAATTAAATAAAATATTTATCGTGTTATAACCACTTCCTTTTACTCATATATTATATAAATTTATGGAAGAAGTTATGGGTGCCTACAGAAACATTATAAGTTTTGCTTTATTTATAATTTGTTTGATTTTAACCGATGTTTGATTGTTCTATATTTAGATAATGTCATTTAAAATTAACTTTTTTTTTTTTAATTAAGTATAATCCTTGGTTCGTATTGACGTACGAGTGTAATACAAGACACATACTAGGTATATAAATTAAAAATATATTTTTTATTCTTATTTCGTAATTTACTAATATACATAAATATTAAATTATTAAACATAACTATAGTATTAATGCGATATCGGTGTGATAAAGAAAGAAGCTAGTGTTTTTCTACAGTATGTTTTATAATCAGGCAGTCCCGTGTATGCAACAGCAATTTGATAATTCTTTAGAAGACATTTTTTTTTTTTAATGTTTTAATTAGCTGTTTCGAACACGATAACGTTGAGACCGGATATCATTTATATGAATTTATTTATATATACGCGCTTTCTTCCACTATAATATAGCAACTACATATAATAAACTAATACATTATACTACTAGATCATAATATTATAATAATATTTTACTCGTATAGTTGGAAATAATTTTTTTTTTCGTTATTATTTTCTACTACCGACAACATTCTATATACACAATATGTATGTAGAAAAATTCTTTACAAGTGACTGTACGAGGAAGAAAGAGGCGGAATTGGATATTTACTATATGTCTATATATAGCCGGACGCGGATGACGATAAACTTTCGGTATATACACATGAAGACGTGACCAGGACCCGTCGTATAAACAACGCAATATGGCTGCCAGTAATACGCACCCGGCCATCGTGTTGTATATACATCCCTTACTTACATTAAGGGGTAACAGTCATTACTGGGGATGTTTGTGTGTATTTGAGACCGGGATAGGGTAGTGTTTGATTTGTATATAGACATAAGAAGAAATAACAACCACACGGTGGTCTGTAATGGTTTCTCTTTTGGTTTCATCGTAAATATTGCAACCGAATAATAGATAAATATGTGTGAAATTTTCCAGGCTATTCGACATTATAGTAAACTATATATAGGTATTCATGTATCCATACACGGAATAACAGGATGTTTAAAAATTAAAGAATGTGTTACGGTGTTCTTTTGTTATAAATTACAAATTAGGTATTAGTTAAAAAAATACGTTGTATAAATGTATATCAATAAGGCGTAATGTAGATTATAAATTAACTATGAATTATTACAAAAATCTACCGTATAAGTAATTATATAATATTATATGTTTAATGTTAATTTACAGTCGAGGAAAATTCATAGTTTCATTTATTTTAAACACCCTGTATATAATTGTCTACGCGATAGATTTATTTTTGGCAGTTTTATATATAATATAATATATAGTTATTAGTATGTTTTGCGGTCACACAATATAGTAATATACTAATATGAAAATCGTTGATTTTCATGGAACCTCAAATTAACGAATAAAAGCAATAATTTTTGATAAAGAATGTAACGTCGTTTTCTTATCCTGGTAATAAAATACATGTATTAATAGGTATACTTATTAAAAAAGTTCAAAGTTTAAATAATAAGGTTATTTTATAAGAATATGTTACTTTCAGATGAAATAGAAATATTATGTTGGCTATACGTTCATAAATTATTAAAAAAAAAATTGTTTATTTCAATATATTCGCAAATTTTATTAGTTTAGAATTCTAAAAACAGTTAATATACTTTTACACTAGACATGGCAGTTAATAAAATGAAAACATAATTTTACAGTAAAGATGAATTAATAATATTTATAATATAATACTCATGGGGGTTTCTAAAGACTAAAATCCGTGGGTTCATTTTATTTCTCACGATATATTAGGTATATTCATTTATTCCCAGATATTATATACCACATGTTTCCTAAATGTCCGTTTTTTTTATTAGACAAAAAATAAGGTTCGTTAAAAAAATATATTTTGTATTTATAAACTTGAGGTAAACCCACATTATTAACTTTATCACAAGCTGTTTTATAGTAGCAATGTTTTTATATAATATGAATACGAGTATAAATTATTAAGGGCTAACTCCTACAGCTATCATTGAAAAATGTCACATGGAATTTCGTTTTATATAATATTGTATTTGTTTTTAAATATGTTCCACATTCTAATCATATTTAAAGATAAGATTAATTTTTTTAAATATTTTATGATAAAAAAAATATCAATATTGTTTAAAAAAAACTATTTATTTAGCCATCGATTATAGTAATGCAATAGACATATTTCGATCACTTCCGGCGTTTTTAATTTTAATTTTTTAAGCTCTTTAATATAACAATATTAGTTAACTATAAAATATCAATACATCATTTAATTGACAATTTATTTTTGTCTATATATAATATAAATCATTTTTATAATTATACTTTTAAAATTTGTTCATGCATGTAGATACTACTGTCTACTGTACAAGTATTATAACAAAAAATTATTAATATTTCATTTAAAATTTTTTAGTATTTATGAGAAATATTTTATGAGTCATAAAATAATTTTAATACACAGATGTATATACGCGTTATTAAACATTACGTTATTATTTATTGTAATTTTACACTAATTTATTATTTTTAATTTTTAAATAATTTTATTAGTATATCCATTATTATGTATATTTAATTATTAAATAGTATATAGTATATTTTATAAATATATTAATATATATATATATATATATATATATATATATATATATCATATAGAATTAATATTAATTTGATTGTTTACTTAGAAAATTTGAAATTATGGGGCCCGGGGCCGATGAGTTTTTAAATACAAAAACATGCCACATAGGAAAAATCTCTCACACCTCACAGAATAGTCCGATTTCGATTATTGTACAGGTATGAAGTCGGATTTTCAAAATTTAAATTACAATAGTGGTAATAAACATATTAATTATTCAAAATTTTGGAATTTTTACAAGTACTTATTTTTACTTTATTAAAAAAAAATCATAATTCAATACGTCATGTAAGAAGTTTTCCTCTTTCAAATAAAATAAAAAGAAAAAATTTAAATCGGACTATTCTGTGAAGCGTGAGAATTTTTCCAGTAAAAATGGTTTTGTCATAAAAATTATTATGATCGTACTATAAACTCATTTATTTGTGCGTGCGTGGTATAATTTTGGTTATATATTATTAAAACGGGAAACACACACTAACACAACAACATCTAATCGATCGCCGCCGATCACTATGTTAATAAATTGCCTGAATTTTACTCTAAGAATAAATAGCCGGCACCGGACCAGTTGAACGAGAAAAAAAAAATTTTAAATTAAATTTGTAATTTTATATATTAGTTTTTCCGAGTTCTTATATGATAAATGTATGTTATTAAAGTTTATACGATTCGTTGAGTGTAGTAGTGTACGTTTTAAGAAGAATATAATATTTAATCGTCATTTAATGTATCGTTATATTTTGTTTTCCGATGAAACAGATTGCAAAATAGTAGTAATCCATATTGCAACCGGACTAATAGACGGCAGATAAATGTACGCGTTTATGACTTAGATAGCTGTCTTGGGTATATTGTATATATATATCATAATAATTCATAGTTTTGTTTCTTTTATTTTTCCAACGGTGGCGTCTGTAACAATGAATATTTAGTCCCCGCCAGTTTTATGAGCAAAAAAAAAAAAACAGCAAAATACTCGTTTCCACCGTGAGCAACAATAATACAAATGATAAATAAATATGGTAGTCGCTAAAAAAGAAGATGGTAAATGATGGTAGGTCGCCACCATATACGAATATGAGGAGAAAATCACTTTTTTAAAATTGCATTCGTAAGCCGTTGCCGCGAGTGTATAGAGAAAAAAATTCTTTAACGGTTGCTGAGCACGTATTACAGATTTTTGTCTATTCTTTTTTTTTTTTTTTTTACAATATTTTCTGATTCTTCAAATGTTTATATGAAAAATTATCGGAAAAAATATTGCGTAACAAAAATAACGACGCTATTATTTATTTCGTATGGAAATACGTGCGACTCCATAAAATTACAAGGTTTTTCAAAAATATTGTTATAAATTTTATTTTAAATAAACGTTTTTAATAAACACGTCTACGATATCAATCATTTGAGTAAATTAATATAACGTGTATTAGAACATTATGAAATATGTACGTAGAAAATAAATATTTATTAACAATGCAAGGTGCAACTACATACCTAACAGTAACAAATATTACGGTTTCTGGAATTATATCATTTTATATAATATTATAATACATAAAAAAAGATCGTTGGGATATTTCAGGTATTTTTTTTTTTTTTTTATTTAGTTAGCTGTTGCTGCTGCCTTTCGTTGGCATTCGATTTCTTCAAATTTATTACGAGTTAACCGAACCCCATTTTTCTTCCAACTGCCTATATTAATTTATAGTGTTTCTTCCTATACTTTCTATTCGCATACATTCACGTTTTGGATTCGTAATTCGAATGTCAAAATAACTTCTGGAATTCATCTCCATTGGACTGATGGATCTCTTTGTATATTAAATTAAATATAAATTGTAGTATTAACGTGACTATTTTCTATTATTATTATCAACGTATAAAATATTATTACTAATATTATAAATCGTGTCTATATTACATTTCATATAAACCTTCTTTCCGTATAAAAGTAATTTTTAAATATATTATATTATTTATATTTTAGATTCTGAGCGAAGCGAATAATATGTATTGTTATACAATGATGTGTGTCTTTTTTTTTTTTTGATTTTTTATTTTTAAGTATGAAGACACTTTTACTACCTGAAATAATGCTCCGATTTTCACGAATAGCATATTATGTTTTCGATAGGAAAGTGATGGATGTAGAATGTAGTTGGTATTTCATCTAGGTCATTTTTCGAATTTCTCAAAATTGACCCTAAGCGGTAGAAAAAACAGCATTTTTCACGAAAACTGAAATTTCGACGAATTCGAATAAGAATAAGAGGAATATGCCTATAGATTTTAAAGGAAACTTAATTTTTTTTTTTTACATTACAGACTATAATTATTATTAATTAGTCACCCCAAAAAGTAAATACTTAAGACTAAAGAGTTTGTTTATATTGTAAAGCATTCTATAGTGAAATCTTAAAATTAAATTATACAAAAATTTTTATTATCGCACGCTTTCTGTAAGACTACGACTTTTTAATAATATAAATTATTTATTTATTGTATTGTACGTCAACGATTTTATCATATTAAATGGAGATTTGAATAATGAATAGACACTAACATTTGGACGCTTATAAAAAAAAAGAAAAAAAAAGCTGGCTCTATATTATTATTATTCTTATAAATTTAAAAAGTATGATAATCCGGTTATTGATTTTAATTATTTATATAATACTCGTATAATAAACGCGCTGAAATTAATTTATAGAATGAAAAATCTTTTAAAATATGCAAAATTAAACGGCATATTATGAACAATTATTTTGGTCACATTGTCATGATTGATATGTAGTGATAACTGCAAAACTGTCGGAATAAAATATATAAATTTCCTGTATATTATTATCTAATTGAATATATAAAATCGAGTTAAAAACAAGAATAATTCGTTATTCGTATTTTTTATTATTTTTATTTTTATTTTTTTTTTAGAAACGTATCAATACGAATTAATTTACTATTAACTTCATTTATCTTTACATTTAAGCATGATATAATGTTATTTAAATATTTACGAATAAACATTTTTTTTGTTTCTATATATAATGAATATAATACGGAAGGCCTATATTTCATGAGACAAGTATTCGTTTATGCGTAAAATATTAATATTATGACAAAATGAATATCTTTTTATTAATGCACGAGTATGTGTCGTGAAAATATTAATGGTACAAAAGAATTACTCGATTTAATGATTATTATAAAACATTATTGTTATGAAATCTACATTTATATTCACGCATATAGTTTATACATTTGAAATATAATAGTATAAAAGCTCGTCAACAAAACGGCTGAATTGTTTTTATTTATAAGTTCAATATAATATTTACATAAAAAAAAAAAAAATGTATATCCGTCTATTATTATAGTCCATTTGATAATCTATTACACTCGCACACTGTCCTTTACATTAGACAATTTATTATGCCTACGTTATAATAATAATAATAAAATTATTATTATTATTGTCTTTTTTGCATAATACATTTATATAAAATGAAAATTTATATACGGTAACTGAGAATTTGATATTTATTCATAATTAATATAAAATTGGTTCGAATAATTAATTTTTTATTAAATTTTTTTTTATTATTATATTTCATACGAGCAAATATTATGTATTTATATTTGTACGAAAATAATAATAATAATAATAATAATAATATGTATGATAATATTTTAATACCTACTCAACAATAAAAATAATTGTTGTATTTCATTTTAATTATGAAACGTTATATAATTATATACACGTGTTTTAATCGTCTTACTTCAATTAATAATATTTTAAATTTGATTTTTAAAAATTACTCATATAATAATATAATTGTTACGTTTATTTTATTTTATTCGAGCATTTTTTTTTATTAGTTTAATTGAAAAATATATTTTTAAAATAAAACAAAAAAACTACCTAGATGATAGCTCCTTTATAGATTTGATTATAAAAATTAAACGAAAATAAATTTTTTTAGAAAAACAATTTATTATCGTATAGTTAGTAACCCTTTATAACGTAGTACTGTGGCATGTAAGAATACAATTTGAATTGGATATAAAAATCCAAACCTCAGATACTTATCTTTGTACGTTGTATACCCGTCTTTTTAAATCCCACAGTGGTTTATTATATAGATAGTGAGTCAAAATGTGAGGCGTTTATAAACGTTATCTACAGATAATAAATTAATCCTAGTTATTCTTACATTAAACGTCAGGAATTCTAGTTAAAAATGAATTGTTTTCTCTATTAACATTTGTACTTTCAAATGTAAGTCAAATGGTTAATGAATTTGTATAAAATACTCTTTATAAATAATAAAAATAAACAATTTAACCACAGGTATCAGCGTAAAGTATAAGTACCTAGAGCTCTTATACTTTGGACATAAATGCAGTGTTTCAGATGTCTATTAATCATTAAAGTTAATCGACACTACATTTTTTTAAGTTTTAAACCAAATTTAAGTGTAATTTTAGAAAAAAAATGTCTTAAAAATTTTGTTTAATTAGTATGAATTAATTTGACATTATAAATAATATGAAAAAAACAAAATTAATTAAATTGCATATCAAATTTATTTTTTCACTTAATTAACGATTTTAATGTTATTTATTCAATTATAGGTACATTTTCAAAAATGTCTTTTCAACATTCAATATTATGTTATATAATCTTAATATTAGTTTTACTTTAATGAATTTTTAATATATCTTTGAAAATATACATTTACATTAATAATAATCCATAGACGAAAAAAATATGCATACATTTATATTTGTATTTTATTTAAATAATATGCTACCATATTTTCATGATTTATTACGTTTTCATAAAGAATTATTATTATTTTTGCAGTGTATAATAATTATAGTTTAATTTTTTTCATAAATTATAATGCTGACGTAAATCTTAAGCCATACAAATTAATAATTGGTACTTGTTATTTATTATATTTTATATAGGTAGGTATTTAAAATTGTAATTTCGTGTTTTAATAATAATTCACTTTTTAAATAAATAGAAAATGTCAAATAATTTTTTTAAAAATATATTTTATATTTTTCAATTACCTATCTAAAATATGCGTTGTTGGTTTACTATTGTTTGATTTTCGATACGCAAAATTTAATTTAAAAATTAATAAAAAATATTATGATAGTCTTTACAGATTATATCGTATACGCTTATAAAGTTATAAACAATTAATTTGTAATATTGTCTTATTAGACGCACATATAATAAATATTAATGTAAAATTCAATTTTAGAGAAACTGATTTAGAATAATATCAATAGTATTATAGACAGTAATAGATTAATAATAGTCTTTACATAAATCGTTAGGTTTAATTAATCGTTTAATATTTAATTACATTATTGAATGACGATGTTGTAGGAGTTATACTTATAAATGTATAATAGTTATAACAATGCAACGTTCTAACGTGAAATGCAAACATCGATAATATTAATTGATTTAATTAAACGCGCCTATGCCCTTTATGAAGTAATTCTTTTCAAATTCCAATCATATTATTTATCTCTTTTATTCTAGTTTTACAGCAATCATTACTTTTCAAACAATCTCGGTTCTAAATTTTATTTGTAATACCTACGTTAGGTATATGTTATATTATTTACAATATTAATTAAATCGCTTATTATTTTAAAATATTATTAATTAAAATTTCAAGTAGGTATATTACGTATAAAAGCGTAATACCATTTTAGATTATGGAAGATATCTTTAATAATACTAAAATGTTTTTTTTTTTTACTTTAGAATATATTACCGTTATGTAATCCCTTAAGTTACCGATTTAGATATTTTATATATGATACCATTATACTATATTGTATTGATATTATAAATTTATATACTGTATACGGGTGAAAATAATATTTTTAAAAGTTACATAATAACGCATATTATAATTTTACCTAAAAATACTTTTGTTAAAATTTAGACTCGACGATTAAAAAAATACAACAATAATTATAATAATTCTACGTTTAAAATCGGGAATAGTCATAATATTTTTAAAAAAAATAATTTTGGTTTGGAAATAATATTATATTATATGTTTTGCATTTATTTCAAATTACAAATAATTATTATGCATAAAATCGTATTCATTCATTTTCATTTTTTGTTATAAGATTATACTCTTACATAATTAAATTTTCCCACATCAAAGGGGAAAAAGGAATTTTTTTCTTTGTTGTACTTATTAAATATTTCTCTAAAAATTTTAATTTTATTTTGTTAAGACATAAATTTATTTATCAGAAAATATATTCCCTAAATATATTGACGATTAATATAATATATCACTTTGCTAAGATAGATTTTTATAAAAATAGAAATTAAACAATGAATATACCTATTATTTTTATATACCAATATTATACGTATTCGTATATATTATATTGTATACAGATATTTTAGTTTAACTATTTTAACGTTATGAAGATAGTTTCATAATGACATATTATAAATAAATGTATCATGTATGATATCATGTAATCATAATGCTCTCATTGATATTATCGTGAATTTACGTTTAACGTTTGTAGAATATATCTCTATAGAGAAGGAAAATATAAACAATAAATTCCTATAGCTATAATAATTTAAAGTCCAGTCAGTAAGTAACGATAGGGCTTTGTTATATTTTATTAGATAATAATAAATTCAAAATCCTATATAATATAATATAAAATATAATATTAACTTTCTGGATAAATTACTGGAAAAAAGTTTTATTGTTTAATATTCGGTATAAAATTTCTGTACTATAATACTGTACTATACCATTCACTACTATGGAAAGTTAGTGATGAGGTTAGCGTGTTGAATTTATTACAAAGTAATAAGTATACAAATTTAAAATAAGATTACAAAATTTGCCTGGGACTTTCAAAAAATATGTATGACATTTCATATTGTCTAAAAAAGTAGTTCAATTAATTTAAAATTAACTGTGACGACGTTATTTAAATTTTAAATTACAATTAAAATGTACGTATAGAAAGAAAAAACAATCTTTTTTTATAAGCGTTTGGCCCGTGAGATAGTTTGTAAACATATTATATGGAAGGAAAAAGTAGAAGAGAAACATGTAATAATAAATGATTAAAAAAAATCAACAAAAAACTAACAACGCAGCTCAGCGGGTGGAGGCCGGAGGGGGCCAGACGACGATTGTGTTTTCTTCACAAATCAAATGACTCGGCAATACACTAGCTATGGCTAAAAGAAAATACATAAAAGTATTAAGACAGATTGTTTTAGTTACTGTTCTTTTTTTAGCAATACGTTTTATTTTATATACAGGTATTCATTTAAAAACATTTTATAATAAAATTACTTTTTAGAAATTTCCAGTGAAATTACATTTTTCCTGTATAATAATAAAACCTCTTAATTAGATGATGACAGAATGGGTACTGACTATTTTCACGTAACTTAATTTTAAAATTGTAAAATTTAAGACATAGTAATAACATAATTTAAATGCATATATAAAAAAAATTTATAAAAATATATTTTAATTTTTTTAATGTCCAGGTACGATTTAAATTAAAGTTTTAAAAAGTCGAATAAAATATAAAGTGAAAGAATGAATTTAATTTCAAAGTATTTTAAGTTATTAATTAAATAACAAATACATTCTGCTTTTTATAAATGATTTATAAAAAAATTAAACATGGAAATTAAATTATATTTTTAATTATATATTAGTTCTTAAAAAAGCCACTGATTGCGATTAGATTATTAATGGTCTCTTATGTTCATTTACTTCTATGTAATTAATTATTATTATAATTAAACAGGTACTTTTAAAAGTTTGTAGTTTTAGTTAAGAATTTCAATTTTACTTTTTAAATTAAAATGTATTTATATTTTTATATATATTTATTATAAATAAGATATATTATGATATATAACTATCGTTTAAAAATTATAATTAATAATATTTTCTACTTAGGTGTAGACTATTACATTTTTATAATAATAGTAATAATAATCATATAAATTATAAGTTACAACACATTTATAATTTTAAGTTTCACCGATATTTTTTGATGAACTAGGTATATTTTTATCTAGAGAACCAATTTTTTTTTTGAAAACTTGACCATATATTTACTATAAATCAAAATGTTGAATATAAAATTATGCGTTTACCTTGTACGAGTATGTTGCCGAAATGTCACTCAACGCTAAAGTTTCACAATAGATGATAAATGTATCCAAAAGATTAATTTAAAGATTTACGCAATTCTTTAGATATAATACTTTCGTCTCATCACTCATCAATAAAATAACAAATCCGATAAGAAAAAGTACACTCGGTATCGTGTAGTTAAAAAACTAAATAGGCCTCAGAGAAAGATAAGAAGTTTTTTTTCTGGACAATCGCCATGAAAGAATTGCGACTTTTTTATGTATAAATATATAGGTACGGAATTTCTGTATTATCGATTTATTATTTAAACATAACATTATAAAATAAATAATCAATATTCTCTCCTCTTCATTTGGCGTGACTATACTCTCTCAGAGCATTGGCCACTATATTATAATAACATCACGACACTAATCTTTGTCTTGTAATACCATACCATTATTCCATATAAATTCCAATATTGGTATATAATAGTTTTCCTTACAAATATTTTTAATTAATAAATTTTTACGTCATATTTTATTATATTAAACTGTACAATAATTTAAACATTTATTAATATTATATAGGTACACTTGTAATAAAACCGAACGCATTAAATTATTATCAGATAATAATTCCTTGCGTATTATCCCCCAACCGTCCAGAGTCCTTTACTATTTCGGTTGGTATTTAATTTTAATTTTATTAAATATATTGTATAACTATTTTCTGACAAATATATTTGTAAAATAAAAATAAATAAATGATTATAAAATATAAATCGAATAATATAGCCAAATTATATAATATGTAACTTTGTATAAGATGTTTTATTCAATTTTATCGGATATTTTATATAAAATTTGCGAAACAATAAAGCATAACCCGATGAACCCTGATTAGTGGCTAGAAAGTAATAACGATTATTATTTTATGGATAAAGACAAATATAATTATATTATTTAAACGACAAACAAGATTAAATTAAAAGGAGTACGAATTTCGTAATTTATTCTACAAAAAAGTTATAATTTGTTTATTATTAATAAAATAAACTTATATTAATTTTTAAAAACGTTATTCGCATTGTACGTATATTATGTATATTATTTATTTTATATTTTAATTTTTTATATATTCTATCTAAAAAAATTATACTTATGAAAATTATATTTAAAATAAAAGTTTAAAGTCTGAATTCTAAATGTAATAATATAATACATGTTATGTGGGTTTTAAGTAATGCAACTTAATACAATTCAAACAATTCGACATTTTATTCAATTTCATATATAGGTTTATTACATTTAAATTTAATATTATTGTTATGCATAAAAAATTAATTAATCTAAATATTTTTTTTGTTTTTAAAATAATAGTATTAATATTTATATAAACATAATACGTTTTATTTTGTTTCGAATTTATCCGGTTGGGTTAACTAATTTATTTATAAATAAATGATATTATCATTTTCGTGTTTTTATTTAATATATTATTACACTACGTTGACGATATTGTTACGAAACGTCATCGTTTTTCTTTGTATCTTTTGTACATTTCCATCGGTTTATTTATGCTAATTATGTAACTACTATAAACACGAAGCTTGATAATGCGGAAAAAAAAAAGGTTTTTGTATTTAATTATAAAGTACCTACTCATAAAATAAAGTTTGAAATATACAAATAGTTTCTTTGAGCTGAACGCGCGACGGGAAAAAAAAGTATTTTCGATTCAACTCTTTCACGGACGTATTCGTGCATTGTTACATTACATTTTATCAACTCGAAAATCACGCGCCTCTTTCTTTCTTTCTTTTTTTTTATCACTTTAATCCAATTTAAGTTCTTTTATCTATATGTACAATTGAATTTTTACAATTTATGCGGCGTATAAATTTTACTTATTTCCAACGTTATTAGACGACCGACGGAGATTATAACGATAGAGTTCGTCGTAAGGAGGAAGAGGTGAGGGAATATGTATACAAATTGCATTAAACCGTTTATATATAGATGGTAACAATTAAGAAAAATGTATAAATCACTCCGATGTAATTTTATATTTTCCTTTCCATTCAATTAACATTATAATGACCAATAGACATGGATTTCTTTTTTTTTGTTGTTGTTTTTGTATCGCGAATGAAAGGCCTACGCGCGGAACGTATTTCAAACACGTAAAAATAGGGTCCTGTCGGTAATTTGACGTCAGCAAAATAAATCGACTAGGATGATTAGTTTACGTAGTCCATAATATACTGCATTACAGTGTGATATATGTGTAGTTATCGTAAACTATTTTTTACGTTTTCGTTATTTGCCGACAGCCGTGAGCTTACAATAATTACACATATTAAATTTGCAGGGAAAACGGCCGTAATTAACGCACAGAAAATTATACGATTTCGTTTATTTTTATCCCCGGTTAGGTTACAATAATATAACGACGAGGTTGAAATTTTCCTAACCTTTTATTTTTTTTTTTTTTTTCAAATTCATCCGGTTAATAATTCGTTCGATCCTCGCAATAAGTATAAATTATAGAAATATTCCCAAAATATTATAATATTATATTCGAACGGAATGTTTCGTATCGCGTATACTCGTATACACATAGCACGTAGTAATAAATAATAATTATTACAAAATGACCGAACACGGATAATTTATTCGGTAAAATGGAATATACGATAAGAACGTTTAGCGTATACATTGAGAGAAAGAGAGTAATAAGGATTATGACAATAATAAAGTGTATGACCGTTTAAAGAATTATGACCCGTCGCTTTGTTGCGATGGGCACGAGCGGCAAACGAAGGATTTCATGATGGATCTGGACCATTTCGAAATGTATTAAGGATAGTTTCGATGTTTAAAGTAGGTTAAGGAGTATTGATGATTTTGCTCTACTGTCTGCCGAGGCGTATAGTATCGAATAGGATGAAGTTATCAATTTGTGCGTTTCAATACATTCCATGCGTTATCTATACTATATTATAATATAAGAAATACAAAAAAAAAAAGAAGCGAATGACCGAGAAAGGTCATTTTGAATCGTTTAATTCGCAATATTTTACTCGTACGTAAAAATTTAATAACGAAAATTGTCACAAACTTATATTTTAGATAGGTACGAATATACAATATACAATATACTTATATATTAATTAATTACATGTTATACCCGTTGTATTTAAAATGAAAAACGATAATCACTACGTAATAATATCGACTTACGCGATAACAGTAAGGCGAAAGTTATCAAGTTTCAAATTAAGTAAAAAGTAATACTCCATTGTTACAAATTGATTTTAGTAAAATAATTGTAAAAATATATACTAATATTATCAATAAAAATATTTATTTATTATCTACGACCTATCTATATACCGATTATTTTTAGATCGGTATAATATAATATATTATTACCGTCCAAATAGTTACCTCTATAATATTGATATAACATTATATTATAATGTTATTACCATAATGGGTTTTCAACGACAACCAATGTTTTATCGATTTCGTTGTTTTTTTTTTTATTTATTTATTTTAGTTAAATATAAACATTTCGACGTACAAAATAATTTTTTTTATAAAATTTGATATTGCATAACTGTTGTACAATACATAAGATAAAATAAATAAATATTGGGTTTCTTATTTATTAAATCTCAATATCGATATACAAATTCCTCTATTTAAAGTTATTTCAATATATATTTAAATTAGAATATATTATATACATATTTCGAGTGTTTAATTAATTTTTTATGAGATTTCAATATTTCATTCGTTGTTTTATGGTTATAATAAGAAACCAATTTTAAATATTGTTATTATTTCAATGCCATATAATATTTTTATTATTGAAAAAATTAATTTTTTTTCTGTTAAATTATAAGAATTTTTGTTTAAATTTATTTGAAAAATATATTAGTTATTAAATATACGTTATAAATTATATAATCATTTTGTTATTACATTGCCAAACCAAAACACTTATATTTTCAGTTTTTTTAATTAGAGTTGGCCCTTGTCCATTAAATTGTATTTCCCTTTAAGATGGGGCAAGAGTTTATTTTAGTCAATTAATTACTTTAAATTTATGTGGTATAAAATATAAGGTAGTTTAAAAATTAATTTCATTACCTGATCTATGATTTTTTTTTTTAAAAAAAAAAAAAGGATTTAGTGTATTCCCATCGAGGTGGCTTCGTATGAGTCTAAAGTTATGTGCAGGACAGTAATAAACTATTAGGTCACTTATTAAATTATTAAATACCGCGTACTCTACATAAAAATTAAGATTGACGTATAGTGGTCGTCCAATAAACACTACGAATTTACTATAACCTTACACGCATTAAGAAATATTTCTTATAAATATTTAAATGTAATCAAAAATAAATATTGGTCATATTATAACACTCATTCATATTTAATTATAAACACTATATTTACCTTTAGACCGGAGCAAAGTACACCGTGATACATATTTTATAGGTATTATGCGTACCTAGAGATAAAATAATTATTATTTCATATCGCTTTTTTTTCCTTTAAAATGTAAATACTTTTAAGTAAATAATCACGAGGTTAATACGAGATATGAATGTATAAACATTTCGTAAAAATATTTTCATTTAGCAAATCGAGTGAATATTATAATAAATTGGTAATAAATACGATAAATTATGTAAAGAGAAATTTTACCGTTAAAAAATGATAAATTATTGATAATAAATAAATTTTATATGCAAATAATAACTTTTTTTAAATCGTAATGCGGTTATATTATTAATTGATATTTTTTTATTAAAATATTTATCGTAATGTTTATTTCATCAATGACGTTTCATACTTAATTATGTGTGTAAAATTCAAGATATGTATTTGATATAAATCGCGCCATTTATATTTATGTCTTAACGAGTGTAAATTTAAATTTTATCCTAGATATTTTTTGAAATATTTCTAGATATTGACATTTAAAATTATTAGTTGTGTTCACTATAATATATTATTAGATACGCTATTTTATTGTAATTCTATATTTATATAAAAAATATTAATATAACGAAAACGAACAACTGAACACACGTTTTTTGAATAAATACCGATTGAAAGTTTTTTTCTTTTCTAATACGAATATTTATTGTCTTTTGCATTTAAATAGGTATAACTCGTATACGAAATAAAAAAATTGTATACATTGTGCAAGTATAGTTTTTTACTTATATATAATTATAATATTCGTTATTAATTTCAGAAATTAAAATAACTTAATGTAATAATTATACTTACCTATGTTGTTATTAAGTTGTTATAGATACGTTGAATAATTTGCTTGAATACATTTTTCAGAATCCTATTACAAAAAAGGATATTATTGTTTGTAATGAAACATAACTACTAACTAGATTTTTAATTCAATATTGATCTCCAAAATCATAATAGTATAGTACAAGGGTGGCTAACCTGCGGCTCGTGACTTATTTCTATGAGACTCGAATATTTTTTACTAATTTATAAAAAAATTTATATAATAATATATTAAATAAATAGAATATCAAAAATAATACTAATGCATATATAAAATATAATAATAATAAAATTATAATATCTAAGTAAAATATTTACACGTCTATTTAATCGATCAATAATGTAACTAATAATATGAAGTTTGTGGGTTATATTGATGACGAACTGAATCAAAAATCGGTCGGAGATTTTAAGTACCTATATATATATATATATATTAAGAAATGAATACGTTCGTTATATACGCATACATAATATTGTATGATATATTTTGTGCTTACCAGTCACAGTTGAGGAGTGAAGAGGGACAAGGGTTGACAGTTTAATAAGCTTATTTTTACGCAAAGACCTTGTTATAAGAAAGTGAAGGCGAAATGGTATTTAATAGAATTATTTTACGTTATTGCATTGGATGGTAGGAAAATACAGAAGACACGCGAATTCGAGAAAATATACGTCATTATTGCGTTGAGCACTCAGAAGATTTATAACCCCACAATTGTAGAAAACCGTTTATCAAAAAAATACGAAAATAAATAATAGGAAAAAAGTACGTTTTACGGACAAAAATTTTATTATTTCGTTGGTTATGACTTATGATGTGTGTAGGTACTCGTATTCAAATATAAGGCGCAAACCATGGTATTATTATCAAAAATGTAAAATAATTGATAACACGGACATTCTGTGGAAAAACGTAAATTTATACAATTTACTATTTAGTGACTTTATTACGTTAAAACTCGTGATAAAGTGTACGAGTATTATATAAACGAGTATATAATATATAGGTTATAACAACTTATAGGTACCTATATAATAATTAATTCAAACAACCAGGGACTAGCGCAAGGGTGGTTTGTGGTTCAAACCCTCTTGTTAACATGTTAAATTTAATGACATTCGACTATTGGGCTGATTATTTATTTATTTTTAATTTGGCAATCTTTCGCTAGTATTTTGTATAATATGTCGAACGTACAATACGTATCGTAAATATTGTAACGTTTTACATTGGCGTCTTTCAGTCAGTGTTCAAATGGGAAGATGATAACATAGTTGCCAAAATACGTCTCCATTTAATCGTAAGTCTACTCTTCTCTAAATTTCTGAATTTCTGATTGAAACTCACACAGAAAATTGGGCTGTTCGCCAACGCCCACTATGTCTATGTGATTAGAACTACACAAATGTGCTGTTGGCGCTATGTAGTACACGGGAAATCACTCGGACCATAATTCAATTTCGACCCTCCTGGTGTGAACGTAATTTTTTCATAAATGCAATGGTTTATTATTTAATATTATATAAAAATGTATTATCTATAATGTGATTAAAAAATAAAATGAAATTCATGTCACACATAAAAAAAAAAATTATTATTATCATCACTTATTAGTATTACAAATTTAACATTTTCATTAATTATGATATGAACGAATTCACACGAATACGAAACTAGTAAATTATTTTATTAAGACTAATCTTCTACTTATTTTTAATGTTAAAACTATAAACATGTACCTACTGTTTTTTATAATTCAATTACTATTTGCAGTGCATTTTTCTACGCTATAATAATAATAAAAATTTATAATTTTGTTAATATCCATAGCTTTGTACATTTTCTTATAAAATATTTACTGTTGATATTGTATAAATAATTCATAAAATATCATGATATCGTGTTATTGATCATTTAAATAAAGAATGTTTTTACATTTTACAATTCCAGCGAAAATGTAAAAATTAAAATTTCGTTCGAAGGGTTCTAAATGAAGAGAAGATTTCGAAAATAATTTTTGTTATAAAATTTTATAAATAATTCCTCACGAGTCAAATTAATAAACAAAATTCGATAAATTATTTAAAAATATTTGGTACATTAAATGTACTTACATTATTAATTATTACATGGAAAGCTGTCAAAAATATTATTTTCCATAATGTTAATCCATGTTTCTTTAACACATTTTTTATGCAGATAATTTATATTTTTTAGACAATTTTAGATAAATCAATATTTCTTTAATTAGGAAAACGAAGAAGACAATAATTATTAAGAGTTTATTATAATATAGGTACGATATTTAAAAGCATTCTTCCTTCAGGCATTGTGCCAGACGATGTGGCGTCGCCAATGACGATAAAATATCGAACAGAATTATTTATTTTAATTAATTAAAATACTATAAATCAATTAAAAATTATTTTTAAATATACTTACACATGATTTGAGCTATATTTATTATTTTTTTTATGACGGAATAAAAAAAACAAATTATTTTTTTTAAAAAACAATTATGATAAACAGAATTAAATAAAAAATTAACATTTTTTTTTTATTGTTGCGTGAAATATTACAAAAAAAAAATTCTTTACATTTTTTCAATCTACATAAAATATTAAAATATAATTACAAAAGTTATTTTATTAAAAAATATATACATGAGTGTTATATCTTAGAATATGTGTTTTTTCCGGACAAACAGTCATTAAGTAAATTTCAAAATTAGAATAATTTAAAATATTTGTAAGTGAATGTAATTTTGCTAAAAACTTTAAGTGACCGTATACGAATTTTATTATCTTTTGTCTTCATATTAATTTTAATTGTGTTAGTTGTATAATAGCTTCCTTAATTTGAAAAGTTATATTTTTATAACTATACATTCCACGATTCGTATTAATGTTATAATTTATTAAAAATTCATAGAAATATCATTTATTTTAATATACGAGTATACATAAAATACATAATAAAATTTTTTATACCTATATATATTTTTTTTTTTTTTTTTTTTTTAAAAAACGATAATTAAAATTTTTAGTTACGATAATTAGAAGTCGATGGTAATTAATAATTAATTATATTTTAGGTTAAAAATAATTAAATTAAAATGTTTTATACTTGATTTAATATTTTTCATATATGTACGAGTACATACAAATATTTTTCTTTCTTTCAAAAATTTTAATTATTCTTAGAACAGTAAATATAATAAGTTGGATATTTCTATATTATATATATATATATATATATATATTAATAAAATAATTATAGGATTATAACAATATAAATATATAATATTGTCATAATGTATTAAAACTATTAATTGTTAGATGTTTCGAGTAAAATAAATATTAATAATATTTTCCAAAAATCTAAAGTTGGATGCTGTATAGTTTTTCTTATTTAGTTTTTTGTTTTGTTTTTGTGAACTAAGTGATTATTATTTTAAATTAAAAGTGAAATAAAATAATTTATATCAGAGAATTTAATTTTTCATAAGCCATTTAATATAATCTGAACACTTAGTTTTATTTAAAAAGTATAAATCCCAACAAAGTTTGCCTATTTTTTTGTTTGGTTGGAATTATCAAACGGAAAGTTTAGCTGTCGTGAACTCGTAACGTTTAAAATATGCGATAGAAGTTTATAAAAACTAAACGAATTATCATTCTGACTAATTAAATATTAAGTTAAAATTATTGGAATTTTATAATTTTCTGTACTTTTCAACAATATACTATTTCCAATTGATTAAAATAATAATAATTATTTTTTTTAATGAATAATATTTAATCAGTACCTTTCTTATCGATGAAAAATTATTTGTAACTACTTATTATAAAAAAGTATTATCACGGTGTTGCATAGTTATACCTAAGTACGTATTTTGGATTAAAAATATACTTAATAGAATCGATCATATACCTAATGGATATTTGTAGATTATTTAAATTAGTTTCTTCATTAACAAGATAATTAATTATTAAATAACACTATAGTTGTAAAAGTAAATACATTAATATTCATTGGCAGATGTCTACGATTTGCAAACAAAGTTTTTGAATAACAAATGACGTCGAGTTTTTTTCTTTTTTTTTAAAAAATCCTTTAATCAAAATGCAAAATAAGCAGTACAAACGGGTCAAAGGAATATAAAGACATAATAAAACATTTTCTATTTAATTTTTACAACCACCGCATAACCGCGTTATAATTGAAGTTGATAAGAAAAAAATAAAATATTGACCGTAATATATAAAATATAAAATTGTAGGATTCATTCCGATCCACGATTTACAAAACTTACGTTTTGAAATGATAACGCTATGAATGCTATGATATACGTATATTAGAGGCCATTGAAAATCGGTGAATTAGAAGGAGAAAAATCTTCGTAAACGTATAGTAATTTTTTTTTTTTTTTTTTTGAAAATTCAACTCTACATGCGTGAATTATACGTCTGTACATCGTAATAAAATAATAGACTTAACCCATAAAAATAAATTGTGGTGTATGTATTATTATTATTTTATCTTTCTGCGTGCCTTTTTTTTCGTTTTTTTCTTTTTTTTGTCTTTCGTACAATTGATTTTGCTCGATAAAAAATATGCGCGTTCATCCGAAACGTTAAAAAAATTGTATTCGTATATCGGCGTACTCTCGTATAGAGCACATATTACACGACAGTCGATTATTATACGACGGAAAATTCAAGAAATTCCATTCATGAGCGTATGTTTTACACATTCAAATAAATTAATCTTTTTAATTTGATTCCCATTTCTTTCCTTTCTTTTTTTTTTTTCGTTTTTTCCGCCATAAAAAATCGTTATACAATAATTCTATATATAGTATAGTTATAGACAATGTGTTTTCAGAACGACCGTTCGCGTGAACGCTTCGAAAAACTTCTCGGTCTCCGAACGCGAACGCACACGCACACGCGTTCGGAAATAAAATTTCCGTCGGTAATGTCGCGTATAGACGACCGTCTTGTATTTTATATTTTAACGCCGTGATCGCGCGCGCGTTATCAAACGACAATAATTGCAGGCGCGATTTATGATTACAGAAATCGTTTTTTGCGTACGTCTCACACGCAAAACCAATAAAAACTTTTCCATCCGCTTTTCATCTAGGCGCCGAGCCGATTGCGTTATATTATACATACATAAATAATATAAATCGTTCGTTATTTATGTCCGCACTCGTTCCTTACGAAAAACGAATACAAAAAATAATAATAATATTTTATATGACGTAACACCTCGGTATATTATTGTATTCGTTGTCATATAACATTATTGTGTTCTTGAAGTAGAAGATCGTGTCCGAATCAAAGTCGGTAAAAAAAGAAGAAAAAAAAAAGTAATATACGATTCGCGATTTAACTTTTCGCGTTATGCAATTTCTGTACGATAAATATAATAATAATACGATATTATTATTATTATTATCATCATACGATACGATATTATTACTTGGCGATTTTTATTTTATCAAAATGTCTCTATAGTTTCGCGCGAGCGACTTTATATAAAAGTAATAATATATTATTGGAACAATTATATTACGCGTACGGTGAAATACGAAAACGTTTTCCATTCGTATAATATTATAATATCGTTCGATTTTATTTTTCACAGTTTCGCATAACGCGACGATATTATAAAGCTGCTGACCTAACGCCAGAACGCGCGCTATTCCGTCTCTGACCGTCGTCGTCGTCGCCTCGTTATACCAATATTATTATACTCGAAATAATAACAACACAGTCCATAACACATACTTTTGTCTTTCATACTTATTATCATACTTATTATTATTATTATTATTATTATTATTATTATTATTATTATTATT
>JAIUCT010000008.1:11158077-11218517 GCA_021307375.1 Tetraneura akinire
ATTATTATTATTATTTCGACCGGTCGTTAACCGCCGTTGAAAACGTCCATTAAAAAAAGATTTCTGAAACGCCACCCATGGAAAAACTGCAGTTTCAATTTCTTCTCTTCGTTGTCTCGTCCGGTTTTTACCATTACTGCGGTTTTTATTGTTAATACTTTTCAACCCGAGTCCTCGACGTAGTGTGACCGGTGCCGATTTTGTCCTTAAACGCAAAAGAGCACGTGCTCGCCTCCCAATAATATTAATAATTATACACAAGTTTAATCATATTTGGGTCATCGCTGACAACCGCATTCGCTCGCCACGTCCATATAGCTCGACGTGTCGGTTTTGCTATTTGATCCAAAACTATTATAGTTATTACACACAGTCACCGTAAAACTCCTGCTTTTGATTACCGTTTAATAACCGATAATTATTATTTTTTACTTATACCGGATTGTAAAACGCGCGTATACTATACCGCGGTAATTGGAATAATAGTACCGCAGTTGCGCAATCGAATTTTTATAATATATGGCAAAATATTAAATTTATTTTATTCGACTGTAGTGTGCTCAGAAAAAATAGAAAATAAAATGCTATTTAAATTAAATAAAAAATAATTATAATCGTATTATAAAAGTTTCAATTATTGTTTTTTGTATTTTTTAATTTTTCAAGTTTTCGAATAACGCTAAAACGTGTTCGTTTTATCACCAAAATGCATTTTCCCTAAGTGTCTCACATTATTGTTTAATTATTAAACTTTTTAAAATAATCCTTCCAATGACGAAAATAATACCGACGAAGAAATGATAAAATATATTATTCCTGGAAAAAATAATTTACTGTAGATATTAAACATATTATTCTATAAGTCAAAACCTTACAAAAATTATTATTTTCTAATGAATGTTTAATTTTTTAAACACGTTACTGTTAATTTTTTTATTTTTCTATACGGAAATGACGATATATATTTTAAATTTAAATTAAATTAAAATTATGTTTCAATCGAAAGTAATGCGTGTTAGCTAATAATATAGTCTTACAAACAGTATTATAATTTATTTTTTTTTTAAAAAGAAACATAAGCATTACATTGAATTCGTTTATATTTATTTGTTTTTGTTTACTTATTTATAGGTCTGTTTTTAACACAGCATACTATACTTTAAATTAATCTAGATTATGTACGTATACAATATAAGAACGAACTGAAGCGTGAGCGAAGAACAACACTATATAACTGTTAGAAACGTAATCTAGATAAAATTCAAAACATTTTATGCTACGCTAATTCTGATGATTTTAATCATTTTATATTTATAGTGTCCAAACATTAAGTTTTTTTTTTTTTAATTCAATTACACATGCAATGATTCATTGTGATTTTTAATTCAAATTAATAAAAACTAATATTTTGAACAATAACAATTTGTAGATTTATACAACGAATTACAATGAGCTCGACTCGAAATTATATCTCTGTTTTCCCTATGTTTTTCTATTAAATCGTCCTGATTCATTTGCGTGAAATAAAATTTAAGTAACGGTCGATCTTTAGATCCGTATAATATTTTACGTACTGTAATTGACCAATATTGTAATTAATACAATATACGTATATATCGAAAGATTAAAAAAAGACGAGCTGATACTCCTGCCGCATGGGATACAGGTGTGCAAATCATTCTGTTTAATTTTAATTAAAATTTGAATGCAATGATAAACCATTGCATTCGGAAAACGATTCTGAGCGAAGTTCAATCAGTTAATGAAGGAATTGATTAAAATTTTGACATTTTTTATGAAATATTTAAAACGCAAAATTTCATCACACATATAGGAACCATATAGGTACACATATAGTGCATAAATAAACATCATATAAAATTTTCTAGTCTCTATCTTCAAAATTGCACGAGTTATCGTCAAATATTGAAATCGAATTCGTCGAAAAATGCCGTTTTTTCGTCATTTTTCTACCGCTTAGGTTCAATTTTGAGAAATTATAAAAATGACCTAAATAAAGTACCAACTGCATCCACTTTCCAACCGGAAACATGCTATTCGTGAAAATCTGAGCATTATTTCGAGTTATAAAAGTGTCTTCAGAATAAGAAAAAAAAATAATCACACATCATTGTAAAACCAATACATTCTTCGCTTCGCTCAGAATCTAAAATTATCTTATATTTATTCTATATTTTTTTAACGACGAATAGAAATTATATTTTAAAATCGAGATTCTTGAATTCACGTGTAAAATTTTTAAATTAAATAAAAATATATATTTCTGTACTTTTATATTATTTTTTTTCTAAAATCATCAACTAATCTGATTTATTTAAACATTTCAAATAATTTATCGGTTTTTGACGTACCGATTTGTTTATTTTTTTAATATGAACGAAAATCGTCTAAATAATATGTATTCTTTAAAAAACCTTTACTTCTTCGGTCATCCTACATTATGTTATATTTTTACAGTGATTCGCAATAAAACAACTATAACGTTTATATTTATATTATTATTTTATATTTTCTTCGACTCTATAAAATATATTCCTTATAATATACCAAATAAATAATTTGTATCTATATAGTTATACTTATAATAATAATAATAATAATTATATATTTTTTTAGATTCTGAGCGAAGCGAAGAATGTATTGGTTTTACAATGATGCGTGTCTTTTTTTTTTTGTTTTTTGTTTTTTTGTTTTTTTGTTTTTTTTTATTCTGTAAACATTTTTACTACCCGAAATAATGCTCCGATTATCACGAATAGGGTATGTTTCCGGTAGCAAAGTGGATCTAGTTGGTACTTTATTTAAGTTATTTTTCGAATTTCTCAAAATTGACCCTAAGCGGTAGAAAAAACTTCGAAAAAATGACGAAAAAACGGCATTTTTCATGAAAAATGAAATTTTGACGAATTCGATTTCTATATTTCTCGATAACTCGGGCAATTTTTAGATAGAGACTTGAAAATTTTTTTGGGTGCTCACATAGCTATTATAGATATATGTAGTAAAATTTTGGAACCGTTACATTAATTTTTCTACAAAATATTGGACATTGAATATTTCGTAAAATTCTCGTTTTTACGTATATAATGTTTGATAAAATTGCCAATTTTTGGTATTAGGGTCTGAAAATTTTACTGAAGTATATTTACATATTACTTAACATCATACTAAATATTGAAAAAATCCCTAATCTCAATTTTTTTTTATAGCTGTTTTAAGTTGATATTTTTAGTTTAAACGAAAATTATAATCTGACTGAACTTCGCTCAGAATCGTTTTTACGAATGCAATGGTTTATCATTGCATTCAAATTCTAATTAAAATTAAACGCTATGATTCGCATACCTGTATCCTATGCGGCAGGAGTATCAGCTCATCTTTTTATTATTAAAGATTGGTAAACAAAAAATGTATATTTTGACATTAAAAATATCATTATATTATAATATGTATCCAAATCCTAAATCTATTGCGTAAAAGGTATGATCGATTTATAGGTAATATTGTGTATACACATATATACTAGTATTTACGAGTATAAATAATTTTATCACAATCCTTTGGGGAACAATCCAGTCATTTTTTCTTTTTTCCTGGCAATTTATTATGCCTTTGAGATAACGAAACGTTACAAAGCACATAATAATACTATATATAAGACGCCAATATCGTTAACGAGTTCTTCATTGCTCGGGGGCTATAGAAAAATGCGGGTTTACTGACCTTTTATTATAGGTATAGGTTGTAGGTGAATGTGAGATCCGAAAATTGGAATCCCAATAATACACTAGTGTACTTTTAATGACTTTTTAAAGTTGTTTGATTGAGTACCATAACGTAAAAGCATGTATTATATACATACACACATATATATATTATTACGTATGTATGTATGTATGGAATGAGTTTGAAACTTCTGATGGAATTTCGTCACTCTTCAGAGAATAAACCGTACGTGAATTCGTTGTTAAGATTTTTTAAAAATTTATTTGATATATCGGAAGTTTTAGTAAAATTTAATTATTAAAATAAGTTAAGTTTTCCTCTATGTTTTTTTTTTTTTTTTGAAACTCTTAACCATAGAATTGTATAGTCGTAGAAGTAAGATCAATTTAGAACAATTTATAATAATATCATATCTGACCTAGTTTATTAAAAACAAATTTTATATTATATTATTTCTTGTATAGAATTGTAGACTACTCTATTATACTATTATATTATTAGATTAAATTTTTTTTTAAAAATTGGCTTTTCAAACGAAATTTAATAGAGATATATAGAATTATTATTTTATAATCCATTAAACATTTTAAACGAATGAAAGTCAATTAAATTAAATTCCGCTTGTAAAATTTCTGTTCATTTCTGAATCGATTTTAAATAATGTATTACGCCTACTAAGTTTAAACGATAATAATTTAAATATACGAATATGAAATGTCGTTATATGTTTTAGTTTTACAGCATATTCTAACTCGTTCAAATGAGTAATTTAACAAATTATTGATAAAAATTAAAAGTTGATAATATTATTAATATCCACAGTAGGCGCATAAAATAATATTATATACGCATAACCATATATTTATGTTGTAATTTTATTTTATTTTTATATGATTTTATTTTTTGGTTAGAATAAATTTTATTGCTCGTGTTGCGTGGTGTCAATTTAGAACTTTATCGTTTAAAATTATATACAATTCGTACAATTGTTCCACGAACTTCTTCGTAGTATTTTAGAAGAGTCCCGTGACTTTGTTATTACTCGTAAAACTATTGGTGAAATTGAAAGACACTATAGACAAAGTATACAGTTTATTTTCAGTATATGACTTTAATATTATTAATTAATTGTATTTGTATGTATGAAAATTAAAACCGCGTTGACTTGTTCTGGATTCTAACTAATTTTATCGTATAAGAGGTTTTTTTTTCTGCAACTGACATATAGCTAGGTTAAGTGATAAACTGATAACGATATTAACATTTACGTTTATGAACTAAAATAACGTGTAACTGTTACAATTGATTCTTCCTAGTTTGAAAACGATTTAATAATAATTTACGAGACGTTACTATATGATATTATTGTCCGTTTACTATATTATAATGGTTTACTCGAGTAATATGTGATGTTAAATAAATAAACGATAGAATTTTCGTTCAAATGATGTTCAATCTCGATTTATTCGTATAAAATATGTTATTATTATGCGTATAATAAACTATAAAGTTAAACTTACCGAAACATTATAAAAAAACGATCGAATATGTGTTTTTATTTTGAAGTGATTTAAACAGCGATTTAAGTATTTATATATTAATTATTAATAGACTATACGAGTATAATATTATATGTAATAAGAATATTCTTCTTCTCTGCCAGAGAATTACTTTAAACAATTTAATTTTCAAAATTATTTATGTTTTCTTGGAAAATGTTTTTATTAAATTCTTACAATTATTTTTATACCGTTTTATGTTATTTTTTTTTCAAATTGATTCAATACCTTTATTACTCCACTTATAAGAGTAATATAGTATAGACTTGATTGTTCGGTAATAACTTTTTTACGTAAAAAGGTCCGGAACTGTATACGTATCGAGAAATACAATCAATTGTGCACGTGACTTGAAAATGAATAAGGAAACAACATATTTATACTCGTGTCCAGTTGATTGTTAGACCTTTATACCCTTTTTAAATTACTATAAAAATTATTTACTACGTAAAACTTCGTTTCTTTTATTTTAAAAAGTTATGGCGGGCTGACGTTCTTGTTGAAAAATGAAAATTATAATATTTGAAATTATATTATTATTGGAACACGAAGGACACGATAGTTGTCGAATTAATTAATATAGAAAAAGTATATATAAAAGTATATATACTCAAGTACATTACACTATTATATTATTAGGTATATAATAATTTATGTATACAATTGTATGCCTTTATTGGTATTATTATTATTTTCAGGAAATTTTAACATTAGTTTAATATTATTAAATATACAATATTTCTTTACTTAGTTATATAGTTGTAACTATATATAAAATATAAATGTATAAATCAATTGAGCCATTGTGGTAAAGTAAATTAAAGTAAAGAAGTATTTACTTTATTTTATAAAGCCGAGACTAAGTAAATAAAAAAAAAAAAAACATTTATATATTTGGAAAAAATAATTAATATTTAACGTGTGTACGAATATATACCTGTATAAGTATATATTATAAGGGACTTAATATAATAAAAATGTTTAACGTTTATATTATTATTATTATTATATTGTATCGAAACACGATTGATTATAAAACAAAAGTTTGTTGCTGTGACGTACAAGAAGTGTTAAGAAGAAATAATAGTTTTTCCAAAACGTTCAATTTCGTGTGGGCTTACAATATATTTTTCAACACTTTTTCCCCTCGATGCCGGTCGAATTACCGACGAGTCGTTAAAAATAAAACGACATTATTGCCGTTTGTTATTGTATTTCTGTCGCGTATACTGATAAGTATATAAATATATTATACATAAAATAGTACTTTTATGCATAATGCCATAATGTGCAAATACTATACGAGTGTGTTGTAACTTGAAACTTGAAACTTATAAACATCATTTTCCATAATATTGATACGAGTTTTGCGCACGACATAATGTTTTTTTTCTTTTTTTTTATGTTAAGAAATAAAAATGAAAAATGCGATTTTTGTGTAATTTACCGTTTCCGTATACTTATACATAATATAATATCAAATCAGCGATATGTAATTTCGTATCGGTATTTGGTATCGATTAGGTATTCGCGATTGCCATGTGCGGGTCCGGTTAGGTTTCGATAATATTATGCTCGTAGTTCGATCGTGTTGCATTAGAATATTGATTTTTCATTTTTTTTTTTTTTTTTTTCATTCCATCGAACACTGCAAAGTCACGTTTGCAGATAGAGAGACCCGGCTAAAAAGTAAAACAACCGCAATTTTCCAAGTGTGAAGGAGCAGAATATTTTTAAAGAATCATTACATCGTTTGAAGACGTTTTTCCTCTATTCTACGTTTTGTGAAAATATACGTACTTTTATGTGTATTTTAGAAATAATCTCATTTTCTTACGTTCGATTTTGTATTAAATTAGTATAATACGTAATCTTATTTTTCTTCGGTAGTAGAACGGTTTAAAACGTTCGATTATATCACGAGTACAACCATACGCGTATTACGATTCCAACGAAATTGCGAACGACTCGCACGCGTAGGAAAAGAGTAAACATTATCGTACACGATTTTGATGATAACGTGTGAAATACATTTGAGACGAGTAAAATTCTCCGTCAAGAGGCCCCTTTAGCACAATAATATAGGCGTCGAGTAATCGAACTATATCAATTTCTCGTATAATTGAGTGTTGCGTGGCTCGTGGGCGTTTATTTGTTCTGTAATAATGTTTTGCCTATAGAATTCCGCCGCCGACGTGCGGTTGGAAATCAAATATTTTACACGCCGTTTACATTTTATCATACTACGTCATCATACAGGGCGTTATGAAAACATTAAAATTACACGCGTACGTATTCCGTTTCGTCGCCATTATTCATGTGTATCGCGATATTCCGATCACTCTGTATTCGTATTATTATTATTATGCATCAGAATACAACGGCGTTTTCAAAATAATATACCTCGAAATGAAATTGCATTATTGTATATATTTGTTGCGCCCACGGACAACAAACGAGCGCAGACGTGATTTGCATCCATTTGGAATTAACTGGCAAATTTTTATTGCGTTTATTCGGGAAAATTATTTTCGAACCACAGATTTCGACCGAGACGCATAAATATTAAGGTTTAGTTGTGTGCGGTTTTTTTTTTTTTTTTGACGATATTTCCAAGTGAATTACCGACTATCAAAGGAATATATTTATTATTGTTCGCATTGTCTTTGAAATTCGTTACTATATACAACTATTAGGTATATTACTAATTACTATGAAATAGCGACGAAAAATAAAGATTTAAAATATACCGAGTGATAATATTGAATTTTAAAGTTCGACAACATTCCATATTATAATATTATATTGAGTTATTTAAATTATTCATAACAAAAATTTCTCATAGATGATTATTAATTAAATTAGTATGTTTTCGTACAAAATTCAAAATTTAGTAAACTCTCGAATGGAATATAATTTATAATTTTTTTTTTTTTTTTTAAATAATGTTTTATAATTGCTAAATCAGCGATCATTTCTTGAATCAAAATAATTTTGAAATTAAAGTAAATATTATAATTTTATATTATACCTACAGAAAACACCAATTATTCGAATTTTAATGTAAAATATAATTATAAAATCAACATTCATAATAATATGATACTACCCACTCGTTATGATTTCGAGGAATAAATACCAAATATAAATTATCAAAATTAATAATTTTTTTAAAAAAACTTATGTAGCCTAATAACATTATAAAACGTTAATATTTATATTGATTTTATTTTATTTAACAAATTACTTAACAATTAATAATTGCAAATACCTACTGTTTCTTAACTAAGAATAATTAATAATTATTATCGAGTAACTTCTTATCAATTATCACACATACGCCATTATTTTAACATAATAACCTAAGCTATATTTAAATAAATAAGGCATACTACATTATTGTATATACACGTAAAAATTATTATAATGCGTAATACGTATGAATTATAATATTTACTCATATACAATTTTATAATAGAAAACTTTTAAAAAAATTAATCCATTATTTTTTTAGTAGTTGTCATAATTTTTATTAATCCTTAAACATCTATTTATTTTTTTTTTTTTTTAGGAAAGATATTATAATTAATATTTACTACATTTTTAGGATTTAACTTGTATGCAGTATTAGCAATATTTTTAATTTTATTAGATTCTAAAAATAATCTTTAACGTTTAAAGTTTAATTAATTCGTTGTAAAACTGACAGTTTCAAATTCTAAGAGGTAATCCGGTATCAACTATGTAATATAATTTACATATATATTTTTTTCCTAATTTAATATACCTATGCAATAGGATAACAGACCTTTTAAAAGACCGTGAATTTCTTTTAATTTTTTTTCTACGACTTATTCCATTTTAGATTCTGAGCGAAGTTTTACAATAATGCGTGTCTTTTGTGTGAAGACACATTTACTACCCGATATAATGCTCCGATCTACACGAATAGCATAGGTCGCCGGTTGGAAAGTGGATGTAGTTTGTACTTTTATTAGGTCATATTTCAAAATTCTGAAAATTGACACATTGCGAGTTGCGAGAGAAAACACGACGTAATAATAACGAATGAATGGAATTTTTCACGAAAATTGAAATTTGACGAATTCGATTTCAATATTTCACAATAACTCAGGCACATTTTAATTCGAATTAAAATTATAATTAAATGTCTTAGAAAAAAATTATACTATAATATTATTTAACTATCTGGATCTGGATATTTAACTATCCAAAATATTTTGTATATAAAAAAGTTTAAGTATAAAATTTTGAAAAAAACTTTGCGCAGGGGTCCCCCTATAAAATGCGTTTTTAGTTTTTAACTGAGAACAAAAAAAAAATCTTACCTAGAGAATATATATTGGAAAAGATAGAATAATTTGAATTTTAGATTCTGAGCAAAGCGAAGAATGTATTGGTTTTACAATGATGTGTGTCTTTTTTTTTTTTTTGTTTTTTTTTTTTTTTAAGTATGAAGACACTTTTACTACCCGAAATAATGCTCCGATTATCACGAATAGCATATGTTTCCGGTAGCAAAGTGGATGTAGTTGGTACTTTATTTAGGTCATTTTTCGATTTTCTCAAAATTGACCCTAAGCGGTAGAAAAAACGACCAAAAAATGACGAAAAAACGGCATTTTTCAAATTTCGACGAATTCGATTTCAATATTTCACGATAACTCGGACAATTTTGAAGTTAGAGACTTAAAAATTTTTTTGGGAGTTTATATATGTACTATGTATATGTGATAAAATTTTGGAACCGTTACGTTCATTTTTCTACAAAATATAGGACTTTGAATATTTCGTAAAATTCTCGTTTTTTTGTATATGTTTGATAAAATTAGCAATATTTGGTATTAACCCTTTCGGTCCTGTACTACTCATACGAGTAGGCAACTTTTAAATTATTGTATTTAATACAATTTTCACTATATTTTCTTTAGTGATATGTAAAATAAATCCTTAATATATGCTATTTCATTATAAAATATTAATTTTTAATAAGTCTAGAGCATTTTTGAATTATTTACACTTTTTTTCAAAAAATTTAATGATAAAATTTTTGACGATATAGTTTTTTCGTTGTGTTTTCATTTTTCGTGATAAATATTATATTGATGATACTAAAAATCTGGGATTTTTTTTTCCATAAGTAAACATGTTTATTTAGTTATTCTAACCATCATTATTAACTTATCATTATTTTATCATTCATTTAACCGACAAATAAAATGAGTCTTAACACCTACTTCTACGAGTAAGTCAGGCAACAACGGTGTATTATTATTTATTTACATTAAATATAATCACCGGCATACGTGATAATATTACATTTTTCATTTTCTTGTTATTTAATTTTAATTTTATGTTTATTCGACATGACTTAAATTTTGTTATTTTGTTTGAAATAAATAAGTTTGATTATTTGAAATATTAACATCGGTTATTTTTCTACTCTATAACTACCCGATCTACTTGTAGAAGTAGAAAAACTATTTATTTTTTTACTCCTTTCTAGCCTGACCTACTCGTATAGGTAGATGACTTAAAATTGAATACTACTCGGTCAAAAATAATTATTTTGCTCTAAAACTTCATAAGTAAGTTATTTATAACTATATAAACATAAAAAAAAATATAAAAAATTAAAACCAAAAAAAAAAAAAAAATTCCGGGCCTGAAAGGGTTAAGGTCTGAAAATTTTACTGAAGTATATTTATATATTAATTAACATTAATTCAAAATATTAGAAAAATCCCTATACTCAATTTTTTTTTTATAGCTGTTTAAAGTTGATATTTTTAGTTTAAACGAAAATATTATGAAAAAAATGACGAAAAAACGGCATTCACAAAAACATGGCTCTATGGGAGACGCGTGTGGTGTAGTCGGCGAAACATTCTCGAACGCTATCTCGGTGTTGAGCTCATGTGTCATGTTATGGTTATATATTTTATTATGTGGTTACATTTTATAATATCTATCTAGACTTATCAAAATTAATAGAAAAAAAATTAACAAATTAGAAATTATTAAAAATCGATAACGAACGTATTTTACTATTTTTTTTTTTTTTTTTTAATATGAACATTAACCACATATTAATTTTAAATAAACAATCAAAATGTTAATTGGCCATGGGAGGGGATCCATCCCCAGGATACCCATGGTACCCTCCCCCCCCGTGAGGACGCCCAAGTTATTCTTATTATTTCTCAATACTTTTACCATAAAAATTAATAGAAAAGCTAAAAAATTTGGGAAATGTTTGAAGTAAAATTGTTCTATTAATTTTTCTAAATATGTAAATAACTGTGAAATGTGTTATCCAATGCAATATAATAGAAAAATAAAACAATAAATTAAGGGTAAAGATAATAATTGTATAATACATATTATAGTAACTGTAATGATTGAACACACTTTAAGTGCATTATAAACAATTTTACTTGTCTAAAAGCATTATTAATAAGTCTATCATATCATATGAAGTCCGTACATTTAAAATGATTATATTACGTACAATGAATTCAGAAAGTCTAAACGAACACATTATTTTATTACATAATGTAAGAATTAACAATTAATATTACCTAACCATGTAAAATTTAAAATTATAAACTACAAAAATTAAATAAATCAATTTATAAATTGAATATTATATTTAGTTTTATATTTGCACATATTATTTTATTCGCATTTTCTTTCAAATTATTATATTTAACAATTATATAAATATAATAAATATATACCTACCTACTAGTGTACAGCGAAATTATTATATTATCTTTTATTTAAAATATATCCGTCTTATTAAAAATATTATTATTAATACTGTCTTTGTATAATATCTTCCCTTACCTTTATTAGGATGTCCATCACGGAATTTTCATTTCCTCAGCAGTTGACGATTGTTCAATTGACGAGTATTGTAATAAATTAATTACATTTTGGCTTAAAATCAATTTTGAAAATGATAAAAATCCGGTCTCCTCGTATACGCGTGATGTAATATCGTATACGAAGTACGATGGGAATTTATGCGTCACCGAACCCGATGACAGATCTCTATCGGGGCATCGACCATTCCGCGATTAAATCGAACGCAATAGTCGCTATCAAATTGCAGACGTAAAATATTCTCTTTGACTGCAGTTGGACGATTCTTTTGATGAATTTATTTTTAAATATCGAATCGACGGACACGATAGTACACGACACAAATGTAGAAGTACAAAACGCATTGAAAACAACAAATTAATAAAATTCTATTAAAAAAAAAAAAAAAAAAAAAAAAAAAAAATGGAACGTTCTGTGTTGGAATTTGTTGGAACGTTTGGAATTTTTTTTTTTTTTCAAAGACTTGATACGGATGTGGATAAGATAACGGCGAAAGACGAATTGCGTTTTATTAAAATTAAGATTTGAAAGCAATGATAAATCATCTCTTTGAAAAAAAAACGATTTTGAGGCAGAGATCAGTTAAATAATTACTGATAATAAATTACCAAAATTTTAATTTTAATAAATATTTAACGAAAAATATTATAGCGTTGTATTCATATATTTAAAATCAAAGTAACAGAAAAGCATCTACGACTTATATTTTATTAGTTATCATAAAATAAATATAATTACGTTTATAAAAATTATATTTTTCTGAAATTTTATCGTTTTCCCTTCGTTTCTTAATAGTATAGTCGTCTCTCCCAACCTCCAAAGGAAAACCATAGAGAAATCTAAAAACTAATTAAATTAATGTACCGACACGATAAAAATATTATAAAATACTCTATTGAAAGCACGCGCCATTTTTGTGGCGATCAGATCAAAAATGGCCTTTATAATATTCGTACATAAAATAAAACTATAATAATTCAAAACTAGATATATGTTATTAACTTATAAGTTATGACTAATATTATATAAGATACCGCGTGATTGAAACTAGAGAGATAATAACAAAAAAAGAGATAAAGATAATAAAAAAAAAAAGATATAAAATATCGCTATACATTATCATATAGAATGTTGTTAAAATAATTAATATAAGTACGAATATCTTAAAATAATATAATTAATATATTTATGTACTCGAATATTGGTGATTATCTTTTTGGTCAAACAATTTAGTATCTAAATATAAAAAAAAAATTTCACTCTGTTTTTGGATACTGGTTTTGATCAATATTTTTACCATATGTTTAATAAAATTGGCAATTTTGGTTTTAAGGTCTGAAAATTTTATTGAAGCATAATATATTATTGCTCATTAGCGTAATTTAAAAAAGTTACAAAAATCTCCAGTCTAAATTTTTTTTATCCCTATTTAAAATTGATAATGTATAGGTATTCCCTAATACCTATATTCTATGTGTGGATTATAATACCATTATATTCCATGTCACCAGATCAATCAGCTGTTTAGCTACGTTATAGTATTTTACATCTATTATACTCTGAGTCGATGGAACATTATAAAATTGTTATAATTTTTTTTAAAAATTTTCAAGGCTTATATTTTATTTCAATATTTTGTTTTATATATACGAGTATACTCGTGTAAACATTTTATTGTTGTACATTTTTTACATTTTAATTTTATTTTAACGTAGTTGCAAGTTTATAAATATTTGAAAATGAGCCAAAATGTAATTAATTTATTACAATACTCGTCAATTGAACAATCGTCAACTGCTGAGGAAATGAAAATTCCGTGATGGACATCCTAATAAAGGTAAGGGAAGATATTATACAAAGACAGTTGTAACTGATTTTAACCAGATTTTAAATTATTATAACAGTGTAATATTAAACGAGTGGGCGGTCGTACGTCATTCCCCGAATATATTATTCGATTTATATATAATTTTAAAATTTTTTTTTAAAAAATAGCATTTATATAGGAAAAAAAATGTCGCTCAAAACAGAAAAGTCGTGCAGACGTCATTCCAACACGGAAACTACGACGCGTTCATACGCTGCTTCCGACACGATATATTCTTTCGCGGCTAAAATATTCTTATCGGGATATCGCCGAATGCCGTCACATTTCCTCCGCCGACAAAATAATAATAATAAAAAATATAATAATAATAATAATAATAATAATAATAATAATAATAATAATAATAATAATAATAATAATAATGATAAAAATGATTATTATTATATTTTAAATATTACATTTCAAAACGGTTTTCTCGTCACGACGTCACAATAATAACACGGGGATCCGCTAAAACGAGAAAGAGAGATTTCGGCGTCGATGTTTTTCACACCGCCAGATGTGTGCGGGACATCCGTCGACGCTTTTATTATTATTTTTTATCGTCTGGCTGATACGTGCGATTCGCGCGCCCACAAACGCCACTCTCGCACTTTCGCTACGGGACGTATATAAAGTATATTATATCGTATACAGAGCGATAGGCGTTGTTCTTATTATTTTTTTTAATAAAATATTAATATAAAATAATAAAATATTAATTCTAAGATATGATTTTTTTTTTTTTTCATTTCGTTATGTTATGTTATGTTATATTATTATTATTACGAATGTACGGAAATCGAAAAAGAACGAAAAACGAACGTTTATACGGTAATCGCGTATTATTTCAAACGTTCTGTATACGATATTATATAAAATGTCGTCGTTGACCGCGTCACGACCTCGGACGCTGTGCAATAATGTGAGCGTGCAATTATTACTACGTCCGCGTTTCCGTCCGCAAGAATAGCTTGCGACGCGCCGTCACGTAAATATTACATGAAACAATACAACGTACGAACGATAAATATCGCGTAAAATTACGGTATAAATAATACGAGACCGCAGTTTGTATACGATTCGGTTTATATTATTTTATTATTACGTATCGCATCGAACTCTTTATAATAATACTCGCGACAAAATTAAATTTTTATAATAAAATAAATATCATTTTTTTTTCCTCGGCCGAAAGCCGGCTCGCATTTCCGTTATTATTTTATACGTAGATACGACGACGGCGACGGCCCGAACGCGGAAATATCTCGGCATCGGCGTATTCATCGCGAAAAGCCGACCGCCGCCGCCGCCGCCGGGGTTAACGACTCGTCGCGGTGTTTTGACGCGCACCGAATCGACAACTCTCAAAGCAAAACTTTTATTATTGAAACTTCGTTTGTTTTTTGTGAGGGGGAACGAACTCGACTCGTTTCATACATAAAAGGCATACACGTCATATCACATATCATATCGTACATTACATATTGTTATTATTATTTTATTTGTAATTTACAACTTTGATGCCGGGTTGCATGTACGATCGATAAGTAAGAGTTATCGGTTCGATAAATTGAAGGGCAGATTTTGGTTAGATAAATAACAAAAAGAACTCTATAACTTTATACAACTGATAACAGTGTGTTATCATAAATTTCAAATTTAAATTCGTTGAATTTTGTACTAATGCGTGATTATAGCCATAGACGTATACATCTAGACGGAACATTTGCCCCGAGGACCGGGAGTGCTCCTGCTTTAAAGCATGTGCCGAAATTTCACGAACACACCCGATCCTCGGAATAAGCTCCACTTATCTCCACGCGTTATCATACCGAATGTTCCGTCTAGATGTATACGTCTATGAGGTTTTATATTGATAACACGAAAACTCGGGACATCCAAACAATAACGTTTCTGTTTTTATAAAAAAAAAATTTTATTTTTTTTATTTTAAGAATAAATATACAATCTATATCTTTTGACATAATAAGTATATAAGGTAAGAGTAGTTATAACATGATAAACGTGAGAAAAAGAAGCCACCCAATGATGACACTTTAATAATGAACTGTTTTTATTTTTTATGGTTTAATATGTTTGAATTCACGAATTTTCATCAGTCAAATCAATACAATTATATTATAACTTAAACAAGGTTAGTGTTTATTATAATTATATTTTGTCGAAACTCGTAGAATTTATTAATATTTCTTTTTTTTTATTATTATTCCACTGATTATATGACTATATTGAATTAATAATATTATACACAGGTATACATTTTATAATTATAAATATGTTTCGTTCTCATTCGTGTATAATAGTCGTCGTGTAGTATTCGAGGAATAAAACAAAATGGCGCGCGCCTATTATGATAATATTATTATTATTAGAAACCCAAATCACAAAATCGATGTTTAACTAATCGCACGCGCGCGTATTCCAACAACAATATTTTGTCATCTTCAGTCCCGAAGACGACAAAACGTTGTTGTTGAAATACATTTTTACACGATTATTGAGTATATCAATTTTGGCCATTTGCGTTTCTAATAAAAATAACTGCGAGTGCTCAAATTTATTACAAAATCGATATAATATTATATAATTTTATGTATTTTTATTCACTACGCACGATTATAATATTTTAATAATATTTAATAATATTTAATAATATTTATTTTACGTTTCATACCTCGTCGATTAAAATCGTATACGTATAAAACATTATTTAAACGCCATTTTTATTATCTACTATTTTTTATAACAAAGTCCCGTGTTGTTGTGTGTGCGGTTTGAACGTACAATAAAATATTAACGTTTACAGTAAATCGGAGACGTCGTCGTATTACATGAGATTCGTAATCTGAAAAATTGGTTAAACGGAATATTAAAAATGGCGCACGCGTTTTATAGGTTTAGTTAAATGTAACGTAAAATATTTTTTTTATCGCGGATAAAAGATTTCGGATTTCATATTATTATTTTTTTTAATCGCCAAAATTTCGTCGTAATCTATTCGATCCGATTAGAAATTTTATCAACGACCCCAATTTATTGTATTTACGTACATAAAACGTCATACGGTGTTTAGCGATGACGCGTCAAAAGTGAATCGTTCGCACGGAAACACAATCGCGAGTATTTCGAAATCATTAACCGGAGTGCAGTCTGAATAATTCATAAAACGTCTGCAAATTCATAATGAGTACAATTGTATACGTATTTCTATACGTAGATTACCGTGGAGTTTATTTCCGTACGACGTATATACAATATTATATTATATATATATGTAGGAAACGACACTGGGGCGTTGGTTACGACCATCGTTATATTATGGTATACCGCGGTATATTATGTGTTTTTTTCTTCTTCCGAGAAAGTCTTTTTTTTTTCTCCCACGTTCTACCGCACTACCGCAGTACCCAGTTTTAGAAATTAAATTCAATGGCCCTTATTTAAGAAAAAATCATTTTAATTTACCCAAAAGCAGCATTTCGTAAAAATGTACATTGCGGCGTTTTCTCGTCGGTGTTTTCATAATCGCACATGTACTATACTGCTTAAAAAACGCGCGCGTTTCTCGTGGTTTTCTTTGTTGCCGCCCGTTGGAAATTAAATAAATCAACAAAACAGCGGACGAAGGACTGTGCGTATTTTTAAACTTTTCTTCTTCTTCTTCTTCTTCTTCTTCTTTCCCCCTTTATTTTCTCACAACTTCCTGCGGTATATTAACTTTAAACGTATCCCTCGTTTTATTTACAACGACGACGCCGGAAAAAATAAGTGTCAAAAACGGGCATTTCTTTTTCGTGGAAAAAAAAAAAAAGAAAAAAGAAATACAAATGACGTTTGACCGTTCGAGTGTAAACTTCAATTTTTCATGACTCCGCTGTAATATATTATTTTAACGTAATTTCTAGATTTTACCATAAAATCGTATAATACCTATATAAATTTTAATATAAAAATATTTAAGGTTATGGAAAATAATTATTAAAGTCCGATGGTAACGGAAATTTGAATAATTATAATTATTGAAATTTACGAATCAAATTCGAACGTTCTCGACTTCTCGCACACATTTTATTCGTATTATAATTTTATTTCACCAAACGTTCGCGTTTATTTCATAAGATATTCAAAACGTATATAATATCGTTGTCCATTATTTATTATTATTATTTTATTTATTTATTTTTAGAAATTTTTATTTTTATTGTCTCTATTTTTTTTTCTTCTTGTTTCGCTCGTGACGCAAAAATACGATTGCGTTATAAAAATTGTATATTATTGTATAAAATTTTTCTTTTTATTACCGACTGTTTATTATTTTTGTGCAGTTACAGAACGCAACTTCCATTATTATCCGTACCGTGTTAACAGGCGCGCGCGTTGTATAAATTTGCTATATCGGGATAATGTTATTGAGCTCGTACCGAACGTCGGAGGGGAAAAAATTTATATAATGATATTATTTCGCGTCCGTTATCGTTATAACACACGTTTGTCTATAAAATTATTGACCGTCATAAATTATTATCGCCCGTCCTTAAACAATGTATTCAACCGAAAACGTCCGTGCCGGTTATTTATTATTTTTTTATTTTATCACTTACATTCGATCACTTAATCGGAATCCGGAACGATTGGAAATTTTTTTCACGCCATTATTATATTTATATACTCGGGCGTGTAGATACGACCAATATATTATATATACTTTGAAAAAATATACCAAATCGAATTTATATTATTGTCCGTGCGACACGTTCGGTTGGAAATTTCCATCGTTTTATTTAAAATAATAATAATTATATAGGTTAGGTACGCATAAAATATTGATGATAAAAAAAAAAAAAAAAAAACGAAAAACGCCGCGTTTTTCTACCAAGAAAATAACTATACCGTGTTTACGCGCGTCCGTTCAGAAATATTATCATAATGACGGGTTCCGTCCAATAAACGCGGTAGAATTTACGTTATAAATTTATCTTATCAAAGTACATAGAACGACTACACGACGTGTACCTATTGTGGTATACGGAGTGTTATTGTTATCGCGGATATATTATAATATTATTGTTCGGCTGATAAATTATTCCTCAGAGAATGGCGACATTTCAAATAATTAAACGTCCGCAGACAACGGCAAAACGTCGTGTTTACGTTCACTTGTATGATATGGGGGTGCTTTTTGCGCCCCGCGGACGTTCGAACGGAGACCGCGAGTGTCGCGACCCGCCGATGATAAATACGCGTACGTATAAATAATAACGTTATTTCCCGTTCATCCGCAGAAGCGAACAGAGACTATACGTATAAAATAATATATCGTATGTTATATTATAAATGTATACGCGTTTCGGGAGAGATTTAAATTCGTTTTACCATGGTAACAAAACAAACGTTAAATATTTTAAGCCGCACCGGTGCGCATTTTTAATCGTGTATCCGAGATAATAATACTACGAAATAACGCGTATGATAACAAAATATTAAAACCTGCAGACTTCTGGGCAACGGTAAAAGCTGATGAACATCATTTCTTGTCATTTTTCTTTGAAAGAATAACACAGTACGTATATCGAGCGATTGTTAGAAAAGTCGTTTTTTTTTTTTTTACCCATTTAAAACGACGAATTCATGATCGGTCTTCCATACAGATTATATTATGGTACCTCTACGCGTAAGACAATTCAAATTTCATTTATTTCTTCTATGTAATTTCTACATATTATAAAGATCGTTACTCATTGATTGAAATATAACGCGTTATATTGTTATGAATTTATGATATTTCAAAAAGGGTCCGGAATATTATTTAATATCGGTTTTACGCCTGTTATTATATCCATATTATATTATTATATCGTTCCGACGTAATATCATTTAATCATAGAATATATTATTATTATAATTATTATTGTAAAGTTTACACCGAGGTTCCGATATTTTCGCATATATACCTACATTACTCGTCGCACGTATAATTATTATAATATTGCATATTATTAAACGTTATATACCTCATCTATACGGTAAATTGTATATAATAATGATTGTCCTATGGCTTTATTCGATATAATACGCACATGATATTGTAATGGTTATTTGAGTGCAAAATTCGACACAAAGACGTCGGGAGAGGGTCGAAAGGGTGTAAAATTTACGACGCGAACTGCTGTTGCGCTGAAATGCGTAAATCACGGGAAATTAATCAGAAATTTAACGGCGGCCGAATAACGATGACTAATTATTATTGCCCTCGTCCGTACCTACACATATTATCATTATTATTAATATCACACGCGTCCGTCGACCGTATCATAATTATTATTATTATCATATCAATTTTCCATTTTTCGCGTCTGTATAATTATAATATTCGTTACGAATTCTAGCCTTCTAGGTAAACATCGCGTCGTATTAAAATCATAACGTCATCGTCATGATAATATTCGGATCTAGACTGCTCTGGGGTAACTCTCGATGACGGCGTATTTTATAGTCAAAACGGCGTGCGTTAACCAGGCTCGGCATTTTTCTCTCTCTCTCTCTCTCTCTCTCTCTCTCTCTCGTATTTTCTCCTCCGAATTATTTAATATAATGTCGCCGGTCCAAAATGGGAAATTCCGCCCAAACGTATATCCATCATCGTCCGGGAATTGATCGCCGGTCAGTTGGTTCTTTTCGTGCGAGCAGGCGTGGTGCAGAGGGACGGCCACTCGGGTCCACGAGATTAATGTCCTCCGCGACAGCGTTATCAATCGGATATAAAACATCACGGTGGCACTAATGTCGCGTACTATACACTGCCAAGTATAGTCAACAGTGCAGATGACTTCTCACGTAAGAGAGAGGAAAACCCATCGGAAAATCTTTTAAAAATATAATATATATACGAGTATAACTTTTATATATAATATATACGTATAGTGTATACTATACGGTGACATTTCATTTTCGGTTCAACGACACGCCCTGATAATATTATTATTATGGAATAAATTCCATATTATATAATATAATACGTCATATTTCAACTTATTTTAAAAACATTTTTTCATCCAATATGTATACATTCGTGGTATACAAATTACAAATTTATATATTATACGTAGTATTCCAAATACGTTTTCTCGACGTACTATTTTATTATAATAAACGTATATTACTATGACAAAAACAAAATTGTTACATCTATTATACCTAATATATTATTACTTACCGTTACCGTTACCGCACGGTATATTGGAATTTCATGTAATAATAATCAATAAATGTGTATACCTAATACGAATCGCGTCTTTAACACGCATCACGCGGTTTTATAAAATTTAGTAGTTTCTCGTATACGAACTCGTTTAATGAAAAATAAAAACCTCGAATTTTCGTCCATCGTATTATTGTATTATTATATTGTTGTACGGCGTATACTTGCCATACGGATCGAGCTGGCTTATGTATAGGCGTTTAATGTGCGCGTTTTTGCCGTTAGGTTATGATTGCGGTCGATGAATAGAGATTACGGAAAGGATTGTGAAGATATCGCGGAAAATACGCGCCCTAATCTGTATTGGTTTACGTCATCGGAGTTTATAGAAAGAAGAATTTGACCTATATAATATAATATATAATATGAACATACTGTTTATGCGTTATCAAATAAATTGTGTTATCAAAAATATAATCATTACCTACGATGTTAGCCTAACCTACTGGTTTGTCGTTATAACCAAATTGCGTGTACAATATTATATTATTAATGTGATTGAATTCAACGATTGCAGATAAATAATATATTATGTATGGTATATTCGGTATATATGGTATATATGGTATATATGGTATATATGGTATATAATGTGGTTTGAGGAAATCGATTTGATCGTTGTGACGTTAAATTTATTACGCGCGCACAATATGACAATTAACAAAATATAATATTGTTATTTCGGCAATATCTCGCACTCGGTCCGAAAAATAAAAACGATATATGTACCACTAACACGTTTTCCTCGATCGGGGCACACCTCGACGTCATAATATTAAATTATTTATTTTGCGATACGTTTTGATTTCTTTAACGTATTATAACACGTTTAGACGGTTATAAAATTATATAATAGGCTTTTTAGACACGCGAAATGCCGACCTACTTCCTAAATATTTTTTTCTTCTCGTTTCGATTAAATTCAATGACGGAAACGACGCGTTTATGGTTAGTGGAGAATTTTTAATTAAAATTTATTTACGACCGCAGAACGCTGCAAAAACTAATTATAAGGATATAATATGTTATATATGTATAGTAACTAGAATAATAATAATCGGGAATCGCGATTAATAATTTATTTATTTTTGTAATTTTTAATCGTATTTTAAACATCGCAAACGATATTATTTTTTTTTTTTTATAATCGCACGTATAATAATTACTACTGACGCGATATTAACGCAACGAGCGATGTCGTGTTTTATCATAATATCGTTTTTTACGTATAATTATTATATGATATAATGTAATTAAGTGCACACGAAAGCAACGATAAAAAAAAAAAAAAAAAAAACAAACTAAAACTAAAATTTTTTTTCACGCTTATCGTGTTTTTAAAATTATCGTATTATCATCCAATTATTATTGGTATCTACCTGATACCTGGTAATATTACAATAATATTATAATTAATTTAATATTAAACGAATCTCGTCGAATCGTAATAAAACAATATGGAATTCGACGTTATTATAATCGGTCGAAAAAATAATAAACGTCCGTTACAATTGTTATTTTTTTTAAAAAAAATTACGACGAAATAGAAATAAAATAAATTTCGCGTCGTGAATTTTAACACGTTTCGGGTATAGAAAAATAACAACGCGAAAAACAATACGGAGTAAAATCGGTGCAAGTTTAAAAATTATCTTCGTGCAACAACTCTACGTTGTATTATTATAACAGCGAAGAGGTAATATTTTTATTTCCGTTAATTCGAGGAAATTAATTTTTTTTAAAACTACTTTTTTTGTCGTTCTCGTCCTAAGAACGACCGTTTGGCGAAGGTGCAGGCGATAGTGCAGGTCGTTAGCTATGGCGTGCAATTCAAAACGTCTAGTCTCTAGTCGCATCCTTCTAATCGGCGAGCAGCCCGCGGAGTAGACGCGAGGAGACGAAACGATTAACTCGGTCGCAAACGAAATTGTAAAACTTTAAATGCGTATAATCGTGTTTTATATATTATGGTATATTATTATGGTATATATTATTGTATATAATATGGTATATAATATGGTATATATGATGTGAACAAATCTTATAAAAAATATAATATTCAATAAAATGTTCACAGCAAAATTCGTTTTTTGTCCGTCATTTTTCCGGTCAAACAATGAAACAAATCGCGTTTTTTTCATGCAAGAGATATACGTATCATAAAATTTATAGAAATATCGTAGAAATTTTTTAATTTTATTATTATTATTATTATTATTACCATACGTTATTACATGTGGTTTTCGCTTGGCATAACCGTCTTATTCTCCAGCCAAAATGAGCGTGTGATAATATATGACATATTATTATATTATGTACGACGGGTCTGATGGGGTAAAAAAAAAAAAAAAACCTTATACTTTTCGTATATATTTTTATTTTATTTCATTTCATTTTTCATATCATCTCGCTATTGCGGTCGAGGCACGTGGAGGATCTAAATTTAACGGTTTTTTTTCCACCGTAAATAATATGGGAAACGTTGGACGACGCGTGTGTAATACGCCCGCGCGGCTGTTTTTATCGGAAAGTTTTCGTATGACAAATATCGCATTTTCCTGGAGAAGTATAGAGAGAAAAAATAAGATTGATAACACTGATAACTTTAATATGGGTGTAAACGCGCATACATTTTGGAAATATACAACGATTTGAGAATATAATCTCGTTCGCAGAACGGCAAAGAATAAATCAATACCGCAAAGGTCTTATAATATGTAATATATTGTTATATATTCATTTGTGTCGATGAACGGACGATAACTCGTTGTTTTCTATTTATAGATTATGTTTATCATTCGAAATTAGTTTTTTTTAAAAAAGAATAATCACTTTAAAATCTTGTCAATTATCGAATTTATAGTAGATTATGTTATTTATATATGTATATCTAATCAAAGGAAAGGAAAAACTATTAATACATTCACGTAGCAAACGAATTCAAAATTATTTTATAATAAATTAACTTGATAAAACTTATGATGATAACAGTTTTTATTTTTTAAACACAATATTATTCAAATATTTACCTACGTATAAAGACAAAATCTATACTTCAATTATAATATTCTATAATAATATGTCATTCGTAAATAATTGAGTAATCGATTACAGTTTTTCTGTAGTTTTGTATTCGTTCCGTTTTACATTTTTAAAAAGACCGAATCGCGGGCCTGTGTGGTATTTTCAATAACGAAAAAAACGATTTAATTAATAATAATATTATCGTATCGGTTAAAATATATCTGCAATTTTCACGAATAAAAAACACGCACGGATCGATTGAAATGTACATTTGTAACATACTCGTATTTTTGAAATTAAAATCAAATTAAACTCATCGTTATAAATTGTTTAGCTTATAACATGATAATATTACCCGGATGTTTATAAATAATATCTATTATTATTTGTTTTACGCGATAATTTAATTCATATAATATTATATCTTTTTAGGTACGAGTAAATAACAGATTTTCGTAGAATTAAATAATATAATATAAACCCGGTATGCGTGGTACACACGATAATATATTATAGGTTAATACCGTATTATCTAAATGGTTAAATATGTTATATATTTAATTTATAATATCATATTTATCATCAAAAAAATGATCGAGAATTTTGAATAAATAAAGTAGTATTATAAATTTATAATAATACATTTTTGCCCACGCATTTACATTTTATTATATCTATACCTATCATTATTCATTATTATTATATTTTCTGCGAAATCGATGTTTATTTTTTTTTATTATCACTTCAAGTGATAATAATATTATGACGCATTGCACTGTATATATATTGTTATTTTTTTTAGAAATTTTATAATTTATATACCGATTTTTTTTTTAAAGAGATAATTTTTAATTAATACGCAAATTCGATGGCCTCACGTAAATATTTTTTTTTATATTATATCATGTAATATAGGTCGATTAATTGACGAATTAATGTCACGTTATATTACACGCATCATAACGTAATTATTATTATTATTATTATGTATGACGTAATTATTAGAATAATATCGTTTCGTCGTAAGCATAAATAATAATAATAATAAAAAAAAAAAATGTTTTATTCATCCTGCCATAACGATCGGTAGTACCTGAACTCGACTAAATTACCAAGGGGGAAAACAGAAAAACGATATTATATGCGATTTGCAAAGAAAATGCACATAAAATGGACCTGGTTCAGAAGAACGGGTCGAGTATTTTTTTTCATTTCGATCACGGGCAATATTCGCGTTATTCCTATCTCATAATGTAATATAATATATCGCGTGATACAGGACCGGCCCTAGGGTAGATCACTAGATCAACTGGAACATTTGTCCTATTTGTCCCACAAAAATTTGAAGGCCTCGCGCTAATGAAAACAATATATTATATAAGGTGCAAAAACTCGAGCCGGCCACGGCCCTGCGTAAAAGAAATATTATGAAAAAATGAGATCTAGGACATTTTGGCGTGGCCGTTTTGGTGTAAACCTGCGAAAAAAATACTGTATTATAAAAAAATTGATTACATTAAATAGGTACAAAAATTTATGGGTAATAAATAATTTCCTTAAAATTACTTTAAATAAAAATAAAAATAAACATTATAATAATTTCGATATTATAAAATAATAGTTAATTCTCTAATTAAATAATAAAAATAAACAAATTTGAAATTTGAAATTTGAAAGAAAAAAATCACTTATCATGTTTTTGTTATCAATGAGCAATAATTGTTGATAATAAAAATGTTATTAATATAAATAAAATAAAAATTATTATTAAAATTATTTAAAGGAAATTTTAGCAAATATTTGAATTAAATCATTTTTACGTCAAAATAACTTCACGCCATAACACGGCTTACGCCAAAACGGTCACGCCAAAACGGCCACGCCAGAATGTCTCATTTCGGAAAAAATGATCGAAATGTCGCTGAACGAAATTATGAGAATCATTCTATCATTGGCCCATACTTAAATGGACCTGTACATTTTTTTATTAATCTATATTATGTTGCATAATATACAAGAATATACAATATTATACGATATTATACAAGAATATACAATAATATACAGTAATATACAAGAATATACAAGAATATACAATAATATACAAGAATATACAAGAATATACAAGAATATACATCAATATACTGTTACTTTGATTTTAATATTAATACAATACGAAACTATCAACGTAAACGACAGTTTACACATAAATATTATTATTAACTATTTATAAAATATTAGATATTCAAATATTATTACAAATTATTATTCGAAATAATCATAGAAATTAATGAATGGTATAGCGTAGAAGTACAATAATTTTAAACATAATATTATAACGTCGATCATTAGGTATAGGTACGTATTATACTATACCTGTATAAGGTATATAACATATTATTAAGTCAAAGCTTGTCCCGGACCTCGCAAAAACTCGGGCCGGCCCTGGCGCGGTAACTAAGTTAAATTAGATTAGGTTAGGTTAAATATAATTGGATTCGGTCATGTTAAGTTGGGTTAGGTTGTGTTCGAACAAATCCGCAGTAAATTGTATAATATGTACTCGTATGTAATATTATTGTCTTAGTTTACCGTATAAAAATACGAGAGAGGCGTATCGTTTTCTCTCGTTTTCCGACTCGTGCGATAATAAATAATACTATATATCATAATATAAATATATATATATATTTAAGCCTGTTCGCGATTTTAGCCTCCATGAGGCTCGTACGTGCGGTATAAATATCGAATTCGTTGGTTTTCACTTCGGAAAAATCATATTTTATACTGTTATATAGATAAGTATCGTCGTACATCATTGTTTTAAGACCAATAAAAAAATATAATATTTATACAAGTATATGTGTATTATACGTACGAAGAGTGTCGATATAAATAAATAATTATTATATAAATTATTTTTCTCGTTTATTAAATTGCCGGTGTCGATGCGCTCTGCTGTATATTTAATATTATTATAACACGCGCGACAAAATATTCAGAGAAGACTATTATACGTGTACACAATAATTTATAACGTTTTTCTAGGTTTTTTACACTTCAGTTACCAAATACCTGGTAACCGTGTCCAACCGTAAAAAACATATACGTAATATATTATTATAACCTTATTTTATTATAATTCGATAACGGGTATTATACGTAAAATATATACGTACATTATATACACGCGGTATATGACGTCTCGCAAATTTTAATCTAATCGTCGTTACTATTTATACATCGCGTGCTCATTACACGTAGGTAATAATAACATAATAAAATTATTAAATAAATAATAATAATTATATTACGAACGGTGAATATTTATATCACGATGAGAATCACGCGGTATATATATCATATATTGGATCCTTATACTTATTCCTGGGACTAAATCCCGTTTTATGTTATCATTTTATATACGTTCTAGATAAGCGTTGAATTTGCAGCCATTTGTTTTTGTTTCTATCGAAAATTATCGTCAGCTGATCCAGCTATAATACGCATAATATGTATATTATAGCTGGGTCAATATTATAGTATCCATATACGATGTACGTATTATAATATAGTAAATTTCAATAATTTAATAATAAAATGGTACGCGTGTATACGTAAACGAACGAGCCCCGCCGAGGAGTTTCATATTATATCCATATAAAAATGGTCTTTTTATATTATTATCGTATCGTATCGGTATAAGGTATATACAAAATATATTATTATTATTATTATTATTATTATTATTATTATTATTATTATTATTATTATTATTATTATTATTATTATTATTATTATTATTATTATATTGCACGAATGACGATTTTTATCATCTCGACAAGTCGCGTTCGATAAATTTTCGGAATTTCGTGTTCGAATCTTAATGGACTGAATATTTTATCATGAAATTCGAATATACTATGTAAATATAGATTAAAAAAAATAAAAAATAAAAATAAATTGGAAATCACAATTTTATATACCGCGGTATATAAAATATTCTATTCGTACGTAACGTATATATAGTAAATAAATATACGATATGTATAATATTTTACACGGCGTATGGTTTTTTTATGTTTTTTATTTTATAAATATGATGTATTTTTGTGAAAAAAAAAAGAAAAAAGAAAAAGTATAATAATAAACGGTTTCGCCTACTTCTCCCAAACTATTCTTCATATATAATATATATTATATATTATTTATTATCTATAGCGAATTCTTTCCATGTGCGCAATTCTTTATACTTCTCGTTTTATACGTCGTACTTGCGCTACTTTACGCTCTATTGCGTAAATAAAATAGTAAAACTAGGCGTCTTTTTTACATCGAGATAGAATAAAAATAGTTTTAAATAAATTTTTGTTAGCGACAAAATTTACTCCTCCATACGTTATCATCGCAATGGTCGTTCTAAATTTAAAATGTGATAATCATAGGGCCAAATAGGGGTGTGGCTAAGGGGACTTGGACCCCCTTAAATATTATTTTGTCTTTTTAATATTTATTCAAAAATAAAAACGTGGAAAAATGAAGTAATTTCATCAAAATCATCAATCAAAAAATATTTTACATTATAATTATAGTATTTTACTTTGATATACCTATGGGGCTATGTAATAAATTAGACATAATAAATGGACATTTTTTTAAAAAAAAAATCAAAGACTTATTTAGTATTGGTTAGTCGGTTGACAAAAACGCGGCATTTTATTTTAAAATTAAAATTAAATTTTTCTTGGATATAATTCGTATTTTTACGTTGACAATTTAGCCAATGCCAATATGACGTTATGGGGAGGCTTAAGTCTCCCTATTTTTTTTTTTAACTATTTGCGCCTATATGGACTGATAATTTTAACAAACGAATCGAGCACAAAATTGAATATTACTTTCCTATATTTATTTGTTGTTGGACGGTATATTATAATATTATAACCTAACCTAACCATCTAATAATAATTGCTGTATTATTATATTTTCATTCGTCGCCCCGTAAGTTTTTTTTAACGTTTAACAGATTAATATTGTAAAAGTTATGTTATTTATGTGATAAAAATGTTTTTCTTTGTTTACTCCGCTAGATGGCTAGATCATAATAGGTATATATATTATATCGTATAGTAATTTCTAGTAAAATAATATATATTTATTGCAATTTTATATTTCTTATCTGCGATGAAAACGGAAAAACTTATACACGTGTACGTACAGATATTATTTATTGATTATGAACATCAATTGTGTTTATTGTGTAATAAAACTTTGCTGCAATTTTTTTCTTCTGTAATCTAATTGATCTATTTTGAAAAATAACTGAACGTTGATGTCTATACCATATTATTATAATATATAGACCTCTATATAGTAAAAATCAGATTATTCTTCATCAAAATTCATTTTACAAACATTATATAGTATATTATTATATAATATTTAATACGGGTACGGGATTAAAATAAAATATTATATTTACCATAAATTTATATCTATCGGGTTTAAAAGTATAATATTTTAATAATTTGCTTAAACGGTTAAACGTATATTTACGAGTATTTATTCTTTTGAGCTTTGTTGTTCGTTTATTTTCATTCGTAATCGAATATATTATGCGTTTTTAAAATTCCAGTCATTATTAGACGTTATTTTTTGAAATTTATTCCTTCTTCTATACTTACCGAATTAATGCACATACCGATTAATATATATTTTCTGTTTTGAATTTTTTTTATACTTTTACATACGTTTTTACGTCAAATTTATCACTAAATTTCATCGAATAAAGCGTATTCATAATAATTCTAAAGTGATTCAGTAGGTAGTAAATCGTTATTAAGACTAATTGCATTAAATAAAATCGTGCCATCCATCATTATCTACTAGATATTAAATTTACGATCTTTATATGGGTTGATATAATACAAATGAACGATCACTTAGAATTTTTGGCAACGTGTCGTTCTTAACCTTATTTTAGTAATATTGTAATATCGCTGTATTATGATTCTATCGCGCACGGTTTAAATATTGATGTAACATAATTGCATTTTTTCGTAATATTAACGTAATATAGCGAACTCGGAGGTTTGAAAAATTGTTTAAAAATTATCGTAATAATATGGAAAATCGTTAAAACAAATTTAAAAATAGATTAAAATATTAAATTTTTATTATCACGGGAATGAAAATTATAGTTATCTTTTTTAAAATTGACTGTCTGATAAAAAAAAAAAAAAAAAAAAAATACTAATAGCCTTAACATTTGTTTTTGTTATTATAATATAATAATGTAATATTAATTTTTTTACGTTTGCACGTTTTAAAATTATAGTTTTATTTAAACAAATTAAGGTGTAGTGCCTACTAAATATTTTTATTCAAATTTTTTTCTACTTAAAATATTATATTTACATTAATTATTGTCTCGTGTATAATTATAAAACTAACGTTATACGTGTTTTTATACGAATATATTTACATTTTACTTAATTTCCATAATAAATCTAATTATGATGTTTGTGCTTTTTTTTCTTCTTTTAACTCTAATTTAAATATAATAATTCGAAAAGTCGAATAAATTTCGCCACAAATACCGCTAAAATTATATATTTTGAAACAATACGCAATGCCACATCACTCGTGATTCCGAACGAAATATTTATATTATATCATATTAAATTTCGTGTAAATTATAAAATATTTTTCAAAATTCACGCGAATAAAAAATTTTTTCTCTATCTCATACGAATACTCGCCGTTATTACGATGTCCGAATTAAAAATATAACACTAAAAATGAACGTGTTATATATTATAACCTAACCGTTTGAATTTTGAATGTTCTCTTGTTAAACATCTTATTAATTTTATAGTTGTACCGAAGTACTTACGAATTCGTGTATAATATTATCGTTCCACGCAGATCACCAGAAACCGTATAGAATATTATAATCATAGATATTATTATTATTATTTTATACTCGCAGAAATTTCATTTCTCGTTCGAATATTAAATTTTACTAATTTTCTAGCTGTGATTATGAAAATGATAACATACACGACCGACCGTTTTTTTTTTTTTAAATTTTTTTTTATAATTCGACGATTATTTTATTTAAAAAAATAACGCATTCTTTATTATTATTGTTTTGTATTTTGTATTATCATCACCGTCGCACGGAACGCTCAGAGATAACTTCTTCAACGCCGCGTGCGAATAAATTAGACGTTTAATAAGACAACTTTTGTGTACCTAATTTCATTCCTATTCGCACTCTGTAAAGAATGATTTATTTCATGTAAAAAAAAAAAAAAATGATTAAACCAAAACCTCGTTTAACTTTACTGTAATAACGAGTTTCAGTCTTCCTCGTATATATAAATTATATTTGATATTGTAGGTAAACTTTATAATCCTACGATTCGTTTATATTTTTTTGTCCGTATATATCAGTACGAATATTATTTTTATTTTATACTCATCTTTTCATTCATTTGTATCGTAATATTATTATACGTACCTGCACGTTTTCCCATTATCATGAAATTACATTTTACATTTTTATACATTTATAAATCTAATTTCATCAATATGCGATTGTTCGATATAAAATCGATAAATTATAATATTATAATATTATGTGTCTTTAATTTATATATAGATTTGTACGATATAAAAAAAAAATGTGTTACTGATAAAAATATAAAAATTATTTGTACTATATGTCTCTGGTATTTAGATATTGATTGGAAAAATTGATTTATTATCTATCAAAATAAATTTTTGTTTGTTGAATTTAATGTCATAAACGATTCTTGATTGATCAATAATTTAATATTTTCTTTTAGTTTTTTTTAAAAAAATCGTTCTTGGAAAATGCAAAGTAAACGGAAAAATATTCCATTTAGGATGAATTTAAAACGCGTTTTCGTAGAAATTGTAATTTATTAGACCTGCATTAGAACCTATTTCTCCTATACGCGAACGAAATAATGAATTCGCGTTAGGGCAAAGCTATTTTAACCAAATACAAATTCTACGAAAACGAACTTACATTGTTAAATCACATTTCACATAATTCAAATTTCAACTACGCACGTGTTCTTAACAAGTACAAAATATATCCATAACCTACAACAACAATTTGCTCATAACATAAACTATAATATACCATAAAATATTATTAAAATGTTTGTTTGGATAAGTAACTTTCTCTCATTAAATAATATATTAGTCGTATGGAAATATAATATCTTAATTCGACCTAGGTCTGAAGGGTTTTCAATAATAAGAACGCGTTTATATTATAATAATAATTTGTCACGTTATCAAATCATAAAAGATTATATGTATATTTTTTAACTTTTGACTTTTGAATGATTTTTTTACGTCGTCTCGTCGGTCGGTTTATTCGTTTTATCGTTATCGACGTGTTATCAAAAACTCGCATTTCGATATAATCTCATCAACGCTCTGAAAGCGTATATTTACGTTGTTTATATACAAACCATATTTCTATACCTTTTAAAAGGTTATATTTTTATTTTATTTTATATATACGAAAGTTATCATTTTTATTTCGACGTCTTAATTTATGCGTATAATATACTATACAAGTATTTTTATTTTTATTTTTTATTATTAAACTTATAAAAACTAAATTTTATTTTTTTCTATAGAAATACAATTTCGCAAATTACCAAAGCTATAATAAACTAAAAGTCATTTTTAATGGGCGCGCGTGCACTTTTATGTTTCTATACGTATTACATTACTTTTTGTTTCGATTCTTTTCTGATAATGTTAATGCCTGGAATAAAATACGATACATAATATAATATAATATACGTTAGAGTTCTCGATTCATTTCCATTTTTGATGTCTGTACACAGTAAAAAGTTAGAATACGTTTCTAATGTAAATATACGAAATATATATCGTGAAAGTCTATATCATATCGAATAATAATATAAACAATATACTTTTTTTTTCGCGTAAAACGCACGAATCGTAATTTAACGCGATTACAATAATTTCTTTTTTTTTTTTTTTTTATTAACGTTAAGTTTTCGTACGGATAAATCATACATTCCATATTTTAACGATAAACTAATAATAATATATAGGCGCCTACTTAAAGTTTACTAGCGATATACGCTAGAGCGGGGGTTCTAAAACTGTGGTACGCGTACAGTCGTACCCCTGGGGAGTACTTAAAATTGTTTAAGAAATACGAGCCTGGCTAACAAATCTTTAAATTAAAATAGAGGAAAAAACTTTAAAATCCGAGGTAACATTTTTGCAAATTTCAAGCTTAAAAAACGATACCGTTCTAAAATATATATATATTCAAATAATATATGTAAGTTTTTTAATTATTTTATATGTATATATGTTAGTTAAGTAACTAAGAAGGGGTACCCAAAAAAATTCATCGTAAATAGGAGTACAGTGTTCATAAAAGTTTAATAATCCCTGCGCTAGAGAATAATTATTGTCCATATTAACGTGTTTTGACGAACTCAAACCTAGAAATGAAAAAATATAATATTATAAAATATAACGAAGTTTAATAAATTTTATTTCGTAATATTTATAAAATTGATATTTAAAAATATAACGCGCCGAAAATATACGCCTTATCTTATATATTATTATATTAAGTTCGAGGTCTCTAAAACATTCCAGCGTGTCTCTCGTGTTAAAGGTTTATTTCCTTCGTCGTGGAATTTTTATTTATAAGGAAATTGTCGTCGAATCGCAATTACATTATGACAATTATTATCCGCCTGTAAAGCCTAAAAATTATTAAGGGGTTTCGAAGCGTCGATTTTCTTTCTCTGTCTAACACACATAAAAGATAGGGATTTAGACGTTTTCTACTTCCAACGTTACGATCGATCTAGTTATGCGATAAAGGATCTGAAAACGGATTTGAATTCGTTAGAAAGTATACTTTAGATCGACTTTCCCACTTTCCCACTTTTTTCATTTTTTTTTTTTTTTTGTCCTAAATTCTCCAAAAATTGAATATTTGAACGTCGATTAATTTTGATAATATTTTTCGGAATTTTTAAAATTTTTTTTTTAACGAATCACGACCACGAGAAACGTTTAAAGAGAACGCGCGTATTATCTCGATATCGTATTTCGAACACGACGTATTTTCGAAAAAAAAATATGCTGTTTTTCAGTCGTAATTTAAATTTTCTTACGAAACGACGTCAATTTAGTTAACTAAAAACTTAAATGAAACAGATCTGAAACGTATTATTTATCTTTTATATGTCGTTTATAATAATTTTATTACGCATTTTCCGTTCTTAAATGACCGTTGTATCTTATGTAGGTCAAAACACAAACCGCGATTCTGAATATCTTTATTTTTTCTTCCTCCCAGTAAGTCACTATACACACTTATATATTGATGACACACGATGTAGAGGATCGCGGGGTAATTTTCTGGATTTTGGCCAAAGATACTTGACATGAAAACTTACCGACTGTATTTTATGATATATATATTGTACGTAACAGTATAAATAACGAATGCCGTTTTAGCAATTTTTTTCAGTTCGGTAAATACCGCGATGAGAGAAAATATATAGCGTCCTATTCGTACGAAACGTCCAGAATTTATTCTAATACTCTGCGAATTTATGAGAAAATCGATGTCGATATGTTGATATGTTATTATCCACGATTATTATATTATGATATCGTTATGGGAAAAGGCCGAAATGGTTGCATATGATAATAACTATATATAAATCCGTTATATTTTTACACGACGTATCGATACAATCAGGTCGATAGAAACGAGATAAAAATAAAAAAAATCTCCCAATAAAATCTAACGAAAATAATACCGTTTCGATATCGCGTCTATTATTATTACTTATATTACTATAATATATGATTAAATTATGGCATATATTCGTGGTTGAAAATCTGAAATAAAATACGCGCAATAGATGGACAATAAAGATCGAACGACTTTCGACGGATTATATTTTTTTTATCTTCAATCAAAATTCGTTCTCGTATATAATAATATAATAATAAAGTATATTATTATATGAGGTCGCACGTGTATAATTTATTTATAATTTACGACGATTAAAACGCAGGATTCGTTACTTATTTTTGCTCTCGTTACGGACTAAACAAAATTCTGTGTTTACCCATCATAATCACATCGTAAAAGTCAAGAATAACATATTAGGTATTATTAAAATATTATTCGATTATATTTTAAAATGTTTCTCTTTCTTTAATCTCGGATTTCGCGTGATTGTTACGGTCATTATTGTTATATATTATAAGATCAGAAAATCTATATGACGTATATGACTTTGCATTTAAATATAACTCATATCGATCAAATTTCAAAATAAACGACACGTAAAATATGCATTATATTATATACAGTCTATAATATAAATTCATATTTTTATACATATAAGTACTAGAAAAAAAGGTTACAAATAAATAAGTCTCGCTAATCCAAAAACGTCCATTTCATAACATGCCAAAAACATCTTTAAAAAATACATTGAAAATTATTTTCGTACGAAATTGATTTCGTCAAAACGTAATACATAATATAATATTATTATTATCATTATTATTACGGTTTTAATATCGTAAAATATAAGACATATACCTAGAATGCAGTGAGATTTTTGTATTACAGTTCACATCGAATTTATATACCTAATATATCTTTGACTTCCTTTCACTAAAAGTGACGATTGTTAAATTCGATTTCAATTATTTATTAAATAAATTTTCGTAAAAATAAAAATAAATTTACATAATATATATAATACGAATTTTTTTGACTTCGATGTAAAAAATATGACAGTAAATTTGTACTCGAAGAAATATATTTTACACATTTCAGTATTTATTTTTATTTTATAAATATAATAATATAATATTATTCTGTTATAGTATATGGTTCGAGTAAATTTATATATTTATGCGATTTCTATAAAATTATTTTCGAATGTTTTAATTTTTTAGTTAAAATTTATTATTTTAGTCGTTACTCGTTATAATAATATTAAATTGCAAATATCTAAGAAATATAATATTATTCTGAAGAAATTTAAATTTTACATAAATAAAATAATATCGATTTTGTTTAATAAATGTAGTAATACCTTATTTTTTTTAAAAAAAATGTTTATATTTTAACTTCTATATATATATTACTTAATACGTTTTTTATACCTTATTATTACCGCGGTGGTTCAAATAAACATAAATAATATTAAAAAAATTAATTTCTGCACTCAACATTAAACACAGTCATCTTAACTTTTCTGAACAATTGCATTTTCTCGTTTCTATTGTGTTTTGTGTCGTATTTTAATATTGAAATGAAATTTAAAGTTCGGAATAATAATACAAATGAAATATATAAAATAAAAATGATAACACTTATGAAGGAATCAAAAAAAAATATTAAATTTCAACAAATTACAATAAAATTATTTTATTTTATTTTTGATACGAAAATTGTTGATAAATTTCAATAATAATTCAAATACTGTTTACGTATCTGCATTTTTATTATTATTATTTGTCACTCAAAATTATAACAAATAAAATTAAATATTATATTATAAATATTTAAGTTTAAGTTTGAAAAAAAAACGACATAAATAATTAATATATATTATACATAAATACATAATATTAATGTATTTGTGTTTATAAAAGTCAAAAATAATATTCGTAGAAATTCGTTTTTACCAGCAATCATTTTTCATCGTTATTATTGCGTGCCATAATAAAAATATACGCGTATTATATCTGAATAAAAATATTTTCACAATTTTACGGGTTTGTATTTTATTTAATTATAATTTTAACTGTTAACTTTTATATTATACATAATAATAATAAGATATTATTTCTCATAAAATAATAAATTGTATTGTTTAAAACGATTATTCGCGTAAATATAGAATATAAAAATATTTTTTTTTTTTAGTTTAAAAAAATAAACAGCTCTCGAAAAAATAATTAAAATAAATTATTATACAAATTAGAAGTTTTTATTTAGTAAAACTATAAAAGTGTATAAATAATTTTTTATTTTATTTTTTCAGGTAAGAAATATTGCTCACGTCACGTCTATTCCGTAAGTCTAGTTCTTTTATTTTTATTTTTTAAATAAGATAATTATTGTTATTATTATTATTAATTTTTTAAGAAATTACAAATCGGAGGGTTAATTCAACGTTCAATATTTTATTAAAAATGAAACGTAGTAAAAATATATAATTTTGTTCGAAATTATTATAATATAATAATATTATATTCGTATCCGACAAGTTTCTTAATATGGTTTCAATTATTTCCGTCTACTTGATTGCACCCAGTTTATATAGTCGTATCATATCACTTATACCGCGGTAAAATAAACAACCGTAAACAATTTCGGACGAATGAACGAAAACGACATAATTCAAATTGTTGTACGCACAGTTTACCAATTCATGTTTGTGAAATTATTATAACATCGTTCAACATAGTTTCCGAAATTCTCTCGAATTCGAAATTTATTCATCTGAAATCGTCAATATTATTGTTTTTGTCGCTAATCCGCAGAGATTTATCGTATCATATTTTTGTACGTATTGTAATTCGTATTCGCCGTCGGATATCAAAAATCAAATATAATATTATAATCAGAAATGATAACAGTCAACTTTATCGTTACTATAAAATAAACCGTATTATTTTATTATTAAAATCAATATTTATAGTCCATAAACGAGTGAATTTTACACGATTTTCAAAAATTAGAAAACGACCAATGAAAATAGATAAGTAAAATTGGTGAAGTTATAAATTTTAATATCTTAAGATAATATAATACTTTCCCTAAACAAACAGATATCAGATAAACAGAATATCGCCGTTCATCAGTTTAAATTAATATCGTATGGCGTGCGTACGAAAAAAAGAAAAAATATTATTATAAAACCGAAACTTAAAGGATTTAATAACGTTTTTTTTTAAAAAAAAAAATATTAATTAAATTAATTTCTTCGAAACTTATAATTCGATTTTCCGATAATACTTACGTAAATTAAAAAAGTATATTAAATAATCAAAAACAATATAAATTAATTAAATTTTAATTTATATCATATCATATTATGTTGTTTAATGTAAATATCGTGTTACGAGTAATATCATTATAAATTTATAATATTTATAGTTAGGTACCTACCTATAATAATTACTGTTCGACAAACAAGTAAATAAAAACATCGTATTTTTATTAAAACCATTTACAAAATTATAATTATTGTTATAAACGCTGTATATAAGTTTCATTTATATTGCATTTGTACTCTATGAATAATAATAATAATAATAATAATAATAATAATAATAATAATAATAATAATAATAATAATAATAATAATAATAATAATAATAATAATAATAACAGCGTTTTAGTTTAAATTTAGTGCCGTATTGTTAAAATATACGTAAGTAATAATAACGACTGTTATTGTAAAAATATCTTTTATATAATATATAAAGTGAATAAAAACAGTATTTATTAGTACCTGCCATTCGTTACTCGTAATACCATAAAAATTATAATAAATAATAGTAGAAGTGGGTTAGATATTCGTAAAAAAATTATAATTTTAATGATATATTTAGGTGTTTTGGTAATATTAAAATATAATTATAATCATTTTTCTCGTCCTACGTTTTTTTTTTTATGATATCAATACTAATAAATATTATTATCGAATACGTTGAAAATCGTTGCATATTATTATATAGTCCTTTTTCTGTTTTTCGTCTTATTTATTCGATTCGTGTATAAACGATATAGTTTCGAACTTTTACGTTTTCATTTCGAAATTTATTTATAACCGAAATATAACTGAAAAGTAAATAAATAAACGTTTCAAAAATTTTGCGATTTAAAACAAATAATAACATAACGACTGCATTTTTATAGTTAAAATTTACAAATTACACGTAATATTATATTATAATGTGTACTTAAAAATATATTCGTTTTCGGAACGTACCGTTTCGCGTACTTATTATCGCGATGTGTTTACGAATCGAATTTATGTTTTACACTCCGAGCATTCGGGACGATTCGACTACGAGGCCACGGGGTCTCTGCCAGGAATAGAAATAATTAATTATTATTAGTTTATAGACAAACGGATTGTTACAATATATTTTAAAGCATTTCTATTTTGTTTTCACGATAATCGCTTAATATATTATATAATATAGCCTCGAGGGGGCAAATCACAGCTTTTCGTTTTTCGAGTTCAAATCCGAGCTAAAACGATCGTTTATTTTACGATTTTATAATAATTACGCGAAGCATTTTACCGTAGCCCGTAGGTAAGGCCGCATTTAGGGTGGTACAGCGGGTACAATTGTACCGGGTCCGGGTGGCAAATTTTTAGGGGACGGCTATAGTTTTAAGGTAGTATTGAAGTACAAAATTTTGAATAAATTATGATAATTATGATGAAAAGAAAAATAAATAATTTAATAATTTAAAACCTTTTAAACCTTTAAATATACTGGGCATGCCGCAATTATAAGTGATAATCACTATTCATTGATACCTACTTTTAAATGTTAGAGTACTAAAGTTATTTTAATATTATTATTATTATTATTTATTGCAGGTATGAAATGTAAAATTCATATTTTTTTTTCTTTTATTAAATTTTTCCTGTTTTATAAAATTTAAAAGTAATTGTATAAAAATTATAATTTAATTTATATTTTCACGGGGGAGGGGGACAACTACTCCAACATATCTCCCTAAAATACGCCTATTTTTTAAACAGTAGAACGGCAGTCGTATACGAATAATCGTACATTTTCTTAGAAAACGATTATTCATACACGACCGCCGTTCTACTGTTTCAAAAATATGCCTATGGGGAGGCGGTCAACGATTTTATTTGTACCGGGCGCCAAAATCTTAAATGCGGCCCTGCCCGTAGGTGTGAAATCCGCACGGGTTTTGATATGGTTGGAGGGGAAAAAAAATTTATCATTTTTCTCGTATCTCAAACTATAAACTATTTTCTCTGCATTCGTACATCCACGCAATCGTAATAATCTTTTGCAGCGATAGTAATAAAAATTATTCAAATTGGTACCATTTTATTCGCGAAAATTATATAATAATAATAATAATAATAATAATAATAAAACGTAACAACGCTGTGTGCAGTACCGTTATAATTGCGTTTTTGAATTAGTTTCCGACATTATTCGCCCGTCCAATTATTAAATACTTTAGTTTATATAATATTATTAAAACGAAAAATAACATTTGGCTTTTATCTCGTTATCTAAACAAAGTCTATACTATCCGTAATAATAATATTTAAGATATATTATTTTATTTATATTTATAAGTCATTTTGAATTTTGTAAGCGATTCGAAGTGGTTTCGCGATAATAAAGCGAAATTTTACAAACGCTGGCCGCGCGAAAATTGCCGTTTCTCGACGACTCCGTTGATAATATTATAATAATAATACTAATAAAAAAATTGTTTTTCTTTAATTTTAATTTAATTTAATTCATACTCGTATTATAATTAAGACGAAACGTTTACCTTCCTCATTATTAGAATAATAATATTTAAACAGAGAAAAAATGATATAAGTGATTATTATCAGATGCAAATTTTATGTACATCTTAATCAATATTATAATATTGATAAAAATATAATTTTATATTATAATACGGTCCTTACTTTATCATTTTTCGTGGAATAATTTGTTCGAAAATTATAAACGAGTTATACCTTTTATATTTATTCAGCATTTTTGATATCGTATTATTTCACACAGTACCTAATCACGATTTAAATTTAAAACTAAATTTATTCCGTTCTATTCGAAATTTTTTTTAAAGCTTTTAACGGTCGTTAAGTAAACTATTCTTGGAAAATTATTACCGTATCGACGGAATAAAATTAGTCACGTGATATACTGCAGATATCTATTTGAAGTAATTTTACTTTAAATTTACGGGTAAACTCCTACGCGCAAACTTTTAAAAATAATAATATTTAAACGTGTTACAAAACGAATCTTTTTCTAGATTTTCACGATTATTCAGTTATATGTTAGTATTTTATACATTATACGTTTGATTTACATTTGCGCAAAAATGGCTTAAAGGCGGGATTATTTTATTATTCGCATTGATTTTGCTACGGACATAGCGATTCATAATATTACGGGTAAACACCTTTTATTATGTTATCAGTTTATCACGATTAACGTACAGAGCATATTATAATATTTTGTATACGAAACGATTTTATTTAAACCCTAATACAAGTATGGCTTTACCGCTTTACGATTCGTTTAAATTTGAATTTAAATCCTAACCGATACGTATAAATGTATAATTTTATTATTATGGCGTTTAATTTTCTTAAAAATATTTTCGATTTGTCTCCTGGCAAATAATTAAATATCCTTAAATGGTTAGGTTCGCTTCCCCCCCCCCATCAGATTGTATAACGGTACTGTTTATGTACGATATATAATTTTATAAATAATACGTTTCGACCGTATTAGGACTTACAACTCACGACTGTATAACCTTAAAGGTAACAACAAATAATTTTCAAGTTATATCGTTAATTGTTCTCTGTAAATAAGAGTTACATTATTATACATTTTGTTATAATTATTACACAGCAGTGCCGTATCCAGGGGGGGGGGCTTTCGGGCTTAATCCCCCCCCCCCCCAAATGTCAGATGACAATAATTTCCATAGATTGTACATAATTTCCATAAGATAATATAGTCCGTAATTACCATATTTATAGTAAATCGTGATAAGTGATAATTTTATGTGACAAGATCAAACGAAGCCCACGGAGCCTAATCTAAACCACCGATATACCTATATTATACGAAGCTTACAGAGCCTAATCTAAACCACGGATATTTATTATACATATATGTATATCTATTATCTAAACAGCTGATGCTCTGAGCTGCATTTTGATCATTATTATTATTTTTCCCTTGATTATCTATGATTCTTCTTTTTCTTGATGCAAAATGCGATAACGTGAACCTTTTTTTTAGACATAAATATTATAATAGTGTTATTACCTTATTAAATATTAAGTATTAAGTATTAAGTACAATATGAATAAGAAACGAAAAGTTCTTATGCCAAACACACTTACATCTTGGCTTACGAATAAACATAAAAATGTTCAGACCCAAGAAGATACAACAGATATCGCGAAGATATTGATGATATTGTTCAACCATCATGATGTCTTAGTAAAGTACCAGAATTATCCAAAGTAATTTTTGAAATAATTAATTTTATATTATATTACATAAAATACTATTAAAAATTTTTTTAAAAAATATTTTTTATCTGTAGGTAATTGTCCATCAAAAAAAAAACCCCCCCCCCCCCCCCGAAATAAAATTCTGGCTACGGCACTGTTACACAGTTTAAATTATTGTTGCGAGAATAGTATACCAGTATATATAGTTTAATTTTTAGAGCGAAGCGAAGAATGTATTGGTTTTACAATGATGTGTGATTTTTTTTTCTGTTTTTTTTTTATGTCTATAAACAAAATTACGACCCGAAATAATGCTCCGATTTTCACAAATAGGGTATGTTTCCGGTAGCAAAGTGGATGTAGTTGGTACTTTATTTAGGTCATTTTTCGAATTTCTCAAAATTGACCCTAAGCGGTAGAAAAAACGACGAAAAAACGGCATTATTCGCGAAAAATGAAATTTCGACAAATTCGATTTCAATATTTCACGATAACTCGGACAATTTTAAAGATAGAGACTTGAAAATTTTTTTAGGTTTTTATAATATATGTGGTAAAATTTTGGAACCGTTACATTAATTTTTCTCCAAAATATAGGACTTTGAATATTTCGTAAAATTCACGTTTATACGTATATAATGTGTGATAAAATTGTCAATTTTAGGTATTTAGGTCTGAAAATTTTACTGAATATACTTACATATTACTTAACATCATACTAAAATATTATAAAAATCCCAAGTCACAATTTTTTTTTATAGCTGGTTTAAGTTGATATTTTTAGTAAAACGAAAATCTTAGAATCCATACGTATAAATAAATATTCTGAAAACACTTTTACTACCCGAAATAATGCTTAGAGTTTCACGAATAGCGAGTTTCAGATGTAAAAGTGGATGTAGATGGTACTTTATTTAGGTCATTTTTCGAATTTCTCAATATTGACTATAAGCGGTAGAAAAAGCTTCGAAAAAATGAAGAAAAAACGGCATTTTTCACGAAAAATGAAATTTTGACGAATTCAATTTCTATATTTCTCGATAACTCAGGCAATTTTTAAGATAGAAACCTGAAATTTTTTTTGGGTATTCACATAGCTATTATGTATATGTGGTAAAATTTTGGAAGCGTTACGTTCATTTTTCTACAAAATATTGGACATTGAATATTTCGTAAAATTATCGTTTTTACGTATATAATGTTTGATAAAATTGCCAATTTTTGGTATTAGGGTCTGAAAATTTTACTGAAGTATATTTACATATTACTTAACATCATACTAAATATTGAAAAAATCCCTAATCTCAATTTTTTTTTATAGCTGTTTTAAGTTGATATTTTTAGTTCAAACGAAAATTATAATTGACTGAACTTCGCTTAGAATCGTTTTTTTGAATGCAATGGTTTATCATTGCATTCAAATTATAATTAAAATTAAACGCTATGATTCGCACACCTGTATCCTGTGCGGCAGGAGTATCAGCTCATTTTTTTTTTTTTTTTTATACCAGTTACCGTTGTCGCGGTTTCGTATATTCCGCCGCATTCGTAGACGTTTTTATAATTCGTATAGCCAGAAGATTTATTTATCGTTTCCGACGTTTTCCGACGAATACTAATACACGCCAGTTCGTCAAAAAAACCTGGCCGACTCTCATAAATACAAGAAGTTAAAGTATAATACCCGTGTACATTATATTCGCTGACCCGTACGTATTATTATATACATTTTACTATGTATATATATAATATACGTAACAACCGTCCGCGTGTGCGGAAATGTCGTCGTCGTCGTGTGGATAATAAATTACCGAAGTTACATTTCGCGAAACTTTCATCAATATGTATGAAGTTATTAGTTTCGGATCAATGTGCACACATGCTGACAGCACACCGGTTTCTGTATAACTACACTATATTATTATATAATATATCTACAGAACGAAGAACGAACCGAATCTTATTCTTCCACAGTGTACATAACAATATAACATATTATATTACACAAGAAGAGACGTACGAAAATATTTTTTGTTTCCGTTCTCTTTGATATACTATATATATATAACGTCCTTTTCCGCCGCGTGTTATGGTATAATAATATATAATATCCTTGTATTTGGGAAAACGCGCGAGGACAATACAAAATGTCGATACGCGCGTATAGACTTCGCGGACAGGACCAGTCGTTACTTTGAAATTATTTCGATTTCGTATTATTATACTATGTTCTGGTATATTATATTTTACATATTAATATATATATATATATATATATATATATATACGTAATATATAATATATTTCAATAATATATTTCTATTTTTCATCCGTATCGTTTTTCATCGCCAGATTCGGCATTGAAAAATTTACCCACGTAATATACAGGATAGTCGAAAACTACATATTTACGTGAGAAAGTGAAGGAATCAACCGACTTTACGACATTCCGATTTATGTAAATTTCGCAATATAAGTACCTAACTGTGTTGATTTTATCACCTTTGAATGAATGCGATCATAAACCGAATTAAAACACGCTAATCTAATCTGTAATTGATTTACTTTTTCAATACACCCTGTACCTACGCAATATTCGTCTGTTTCGAATGTGTACGAATCTATACATCTTATCATATATATATATATATATATATATATACTGTATGATATAGTATGAACGATAAAATAATACATTTTTCTCTCGCGACTTGTTCTTAGAATATTTTTACTACTTTTCTTTATATATAATATATTTATTATATTATATTTACGAGAGAATAGATTGGAAAAAAAACGCGACTACAATACTAAAAATAAAATTGTTTGATCATTTTAAATTACTCGGATATAATATAATATTATAATAATTGTATTAGTATATTTATTGGTCGTGTGACAAGATAAAAAATTCGTTTGATGATGATAATATTATTATAATCCAATGAAAGATATTAATTTTCATTGATATAAATTCAATCAATCGTCCAATTATTATCTCGTTCGTTTTATATAAGCTCGATATTTAATTATATTTTTATGTATAATATTCGCTAACATGGAGCGCGCGTGTACGCTACCATCCGAATTAAGCGATAATAATAATTGAAGAACCATCGAGTGCGTGATAAGAGGTCGTCTCGTCCGAAATTTTTCCGATGATAAATTTAACGATAATAATATATATAATAATTTGCGAATTTATCGGTTCAAATTACATCCACCGGTCACTTTTACACATATTTAAAATATCAAAAATATTATTCATATACCTCTATAATAATAACGCCGTGGTCGTTTGCTATACGCTATACCATGGTCTTTACCGTAGAAAGTTCGCGGTTAGGTCCATAATTCGAACATTTTAAACGAATTTGGCGAGCAAATTATCGTTATTGTTACACGTCGATTCGATGGATTTATCGTAGGTATATCCATTTATTGGATACGATACACTATATGCTGTATTGAATTTGTCTTTTACCTTATACGTATAACTATATAATATGTAATATTCTAACGTTTAACCGAATAATATGCTTAACTTATCGATATAAGTCCAAATCTAAAGAGTTGTCACATACGCGTAACAATCTGCTTTCTGTTACTCGACTTTAATATAATAATACGCGTTAAAATATAATAATATACGAGGTGGTTAGGTTAGGTTAGTTACAGTCGTACTTATCATCAACACCGACTTTTGTGGAATCTGATATGATAACGATTCCATATTGTGGAAGACGATAAAATTAAAGCCGGCGGAGAGGAGAAAAACGTTATATTGTATTATTGGAAACATATACGACCTCATAATATGCGGTTTCAATTATAATATCGTTAATTATTTTTTATTGTTTTCGATCCAAAAGTTATTCACAGTCCCTTCCCGATAATTTTATATAATTATAAATTTATAAAGAATCCAATGCGTTACGGAAGAAAAACAGAAATGCGCGCGGTTATTTTATAATAGTCAATTTTATAGAGTTTTGTATATTATATAACTAGGACCGTTTCGTTGCGATTAAGAGCAGGTGCGACTAAATAACATGCGATGAGTTGATAAATAATATGTTGATAACAGAGAACGCGTCGGGTTCGTAACGATGAAACGTATATAATATCATTATTTTTGTTATCGCGCGCCATCATTTTTGTTATCACACATTGTAATTATATTATTATTATTTGTATATTATTATGCAAACGTTTTACCATAATGAGGTGGAGAGAGGAAAAAATGCTTTTGCCCGGCCAAAGTATATATAAATAATAATAATATTATTATAACGTTACGCGACGAACGGTCTTTCGTTCTTTTTCTTCGTTCAAACGTATTTTTATTTTCGTCGTTTTGTTATCTGTGTTGCGGCGTGTGTATATTATAATATCGTGCACGGTATGTTATAAACTCGCGACGACAATGACGCCGTTATCGCGATCGTATGCACAATGTGATACGTTTTCACCGCGATTTCTATGGACCGACCGTGGATTTATCCCTTCGTCCGTATCATAATGCACTTATAAAATAAAAAAAAATAAATAAAAAAATTGAGCACTGAATATACGCAATACTTTTATTATTATACTCGACTTTTAGATTCGTCGTATACGATCGATATGTCGGACGGAACAAATTTTGTATTTACCCGTACGCGAAATAAACGAACGAAATCGGGGGGGAGTAAAAAAAAAAAAAAAATGTCTATAATCTTATATTTAAAAATAACGAAATGACGATACGAGAGACAAAATGTCGCGCCGATGTATATAATAATAAACGTGCGACTTGGATATTATGCCGAATCGTAAAATAATAATATTGTATTATACTCGCGGCGAACAAACAACGGATATTCGCTCGTGAAGTCGTGACCATAAATGCAGATTTTGCGAACGCCATGGACCAACCGTAATATTATACATTGAAGCTTACGCGAAGGCCGTTCACGCGATAATCGCATTGCAATAAATACGCGTTATATTCGAGACGCGATTACCGTGGTTACGTCGGCCCGCGACCGCGACCGCGACCGCAATCGTTTCATCACTGATTTTCCTCACTGTAAAATAATTATATTTTTTGTCAATTCGACTGACGTTGTTTTTACGATTAGTGAAATATTACTTTTTTAATCTCTTTTAATTATTGACGTATTATAATACTCGTATATATTTATATATATATTATATATTATCAATATTATAAAAATTCCCTTTGACCGTGAAAATAGAATTCGCTTAAAAATTTACATCGTGACGTTGTTATTTTTTTTTTAATCTTTAAACCTAATATAAAATTTTTGTTGATCCGACGTTTTATTTTTGTCGTAAAATCGTGTAGAATTTTATTAAACTTTATATACGAGTATATACGATATAAATACAAACGAATGTACGCGTATAGTTAATTTCTTTTAATTTACCTAAAACGCTTAAAAATAGTTTTATAAACTCTGTAAAAAAAAAAAAAAAACAAATGTTCCTCAAATCTAAACTTGGAATAAATAATTTTTTATTTTTATTTTTTGTGTAAAGGAAGTGTTTATGTATATTAAAGATTTCAGAGTTTACAAACTATATAATAATCCGTTTTGAAGATTTAAGAAGGCTAATTTGACGGTTAAAATATATTAATGTGGAAAAAACCAAAAATGAAAAGATTAAATTATCTAAAGAAAGTAATTATATTTTAATTAAAAATTGTATTTTATTTATTATTTCACGTAATTTTTTGTTTATTATTTTTCGAATGGCAATTTAATTTTTCACGATTTCATTCGTATCGTTCAAATATTTTATCGCGATAATTTCTCGTTTTGTTCAAAAAGCAAGAAATCATATAGGCACGATATAACGTATTTCGTTTTTAAAAATTTACAACATTCCTATAGTCATATTCACCTTTGTTAATATAAAAATTATTATAAATATTATCATCTATCCGTAACAAAAAAAAAAAAAAGCTACCTCTATATAAAAACAAAAAACTTTTATCATTATATTAAAATATAATAGTTCAACATTTTTACACGACATTCTGGTTAACCATTAGTCTACTGCGTAGTTTATGTATTTAATAAAATATAATTTCTGAGAAAAATACTTCCGGATTTATTTACAAAAAAAAAAAAAAAAAAAATCCTCGTTGGACAAAATTACTATACCTAATGTGATACAAAAAATAATTATTTTGTATTGATTTATTACCACATGATTACAAATACATTAAACTTTTCTTAATTCTAATTTATTAGATTTAATAATTCATTATTATTATAATATTTTTTGACATATATTATTACTATAAATAGAGACATATTATTAAACCATTATATTTATTATTATTAATATTTAAAGAAAATTGTTTTATTTTACATTATATTTCAAGGTCAAAATCTCATAATCGAATGAGATTTTTCATAATCAATTAATCATAATCGTTTCTTTAATATAATACACGGATCGACCAAATATAATCGTTAGGAATAATATTTTAAATCAAAGAAACTCAATAGTGTATCGTACAATAAGTGGTTTTCGTGGGTGTAAAATGTATTTAAGTTTACATGGAAATTATTTATGAATTTTCCTTTTTCCCTGTATTCTCTGCAAATTCAAACGTTGCGGGTCAAAAGTTTATAAATATATTAATATTAATGAACGTTTGTCTATGTTGATTTTACATTTATAATATGATCGAATCGAGAAAAATAATAATATATTATTTATTTATTTTACGTACATATTTTGTTGAATAATTTTTAAACTATATTAAATCGTCGTTTGTAAATATGAATACGTATTTTCGTATTTATTCCAGGTTTTTATAAACGTGTATATAATCTATCATAAAATGGTATAGTCATTACATTTTAACTTTTTCAATTAAGATCGATATACTTAACTTATAATAGTTAGAAATAAAAACTGCTAAACGCAAAATAATATGCGCATTTTTATAATATTTATGACGAATTAGTTAAACGTATTATTTATTTTTTTATTATTATTAAAAAAACAATTGAAAATAGAGTGTTTAAGTAAATATACTTTGGACGGTATAATATAATGATTTTTTTTAAAAGTATTATCAAAAGTCAATAATACAGTTTATTATTATTATTCTGAATTTCATTAATAAATGTATTATTGAATAAAAGGAGTCATCTGAGATACCAATATATTTATTCCTACTATATGTCTATATATATTATATTAAATTATAAATTTCGATTAAATAATATATTCATAAAATCGTAATAATTATCTTTTAATATAAATAATATTAATACATTTGTTGCACATTTATTTTAATTTTACTCATCAACTATATTATACTATACTCGCATCGATGTTCCGAAGAAGTTTATCCGAGAAAAGAGTAAACTATAATTTTATAGGTTAAATTTATCGTTCGAGTTGAAATAATAACAATTAAAACGAAATAACGGTATTAAAAAAAAAAAAGATTTATAATTGTTTTTTTTTTTTTTTTAATGAAATAATAATAAACGTAATACTAACTATACGTTGTATATAAATCACGTTGAAAAATACACTTAAATAATAATTATTTTTTTTTTTTTGTTTTTTCTTTTGGCGATCGTTTTTTAAATATAAAATATAGATATTATAATTATAATTTTTTATATTTCTTCGCGTTTATTTCGTATTTTATTTTAAAGAAAACCGTATGTTAAACGAATACAATATCGTAGGGGAAAGTAACAAATAATTTATACTTTGCTGGAAAATCGAAATTGCCATCATATTCTCGTCGTTTCTGGAATATACACAGAATTGTTTCGTATACCGATCCACCGCGAAACGTTCGTCGAACTCTGTGTCATAAAATACACGCCACGTGCACGACGTGTACTTTCGCACTTATTTTGAATAACCTAACCGTGTATTCGTGTTTATATTATTATTATTATTATTATTGTACACGGTATATTTCGCGGGACTCGTGCGAGGTTTATCTCTGCGTATTACCTCGTTAATTCGAAATCGCGCAAACGTGTGCGGAATGATAACGGGACGTCGGCGACTAAATTATATCGACGGACGTTGTAAAAAGGTCGAGAGAAATACAACGAATCGACGGCGGTCGTGTAAATTACAGTCGTGTTTGTATTATTATTATTATTATTACGAGTATTATTCTGGGCTGAGAAAACGAATAAGGTGTGTATAGATATATTTAAAATAAAAATGTAGAAATAAAGGGAAATATGTTAAATAAAAGGGGGAAAAAATAATACATATAATAATAAAGTCCGACGTGTTTATTTTTTATTCCGGAGGAAATTCGTCGTTTTTCGCGCTTAAAACGATCCTCTGTCGGGTTTTTATAATATTTTATATTATTGAGTTTCATAATATTATATTTTGTACGCGGCCTACTTCTTTCTTTTTCTCTCTCTCTCTCTCTCTCCCGGTTTATTCCAATCGTTTTACGATACCATACTCGTAACTTCGGGTATCCGTGGGATATTTTATATTACATATATTTCTAGGTTATAATTTTTTTTTTTTTTTTCAAAATTCGAAGCACGAAAACATATTTTCCGACTCGTAAACGAGAAAATATTATTGGCCTACTTTTGTTATTGTTCAGTTCAGGCTCGAGTGTATTATATTATTATATCGCGTATATCGTACGATTATAATAATATTATTATTACAGTTGTTTGGAAACATTCCCGTAACGCAATAACAATAATAATATAATACTGGATCGACGGTCTCCTGTGGCATCCGCGTACCACAATTGCCTGTACAAAGCGCCGCGTTATAACGTTTTCGAATTTTTAAATCACGCGTATCCCGAAAACGATTCTATAAATACTTCATAAACCCGTGGAAGAATAACAAAACTTAAATTCGTTTAGAATATTTACGACCGTATACCGTGAACGTCGTACGGAAATACAAAATTCGTCGCGTTCTAATTTCGTATACATAAATTATATTTATAATAGTAATATTATAAGTGTATAACGAACGAGACTATACGATTAAATTAATATTTTAAACGAGTATTATAGTAAATATTTTTATATATTATGATAGTAGCATCGTTTTATAACGTCGGGTTACGACGTGACGCGTGGAATTTTACGTAAATATTTCTGTCTTGCGAAATTATACGCGTAATAGCCGTATTATATCGTCAACACCGAAAGGAAGCGAGCGTTTAAAGCTTTGTCGTGTTCACGCGATTCTACATAAAAATAAACCGTGTTAAATTCAATGTTTTTGATGTTATTTCTCCACTCGTTTTTGTCCCCGAGTACTCGTAATTGAAAAATACTCGTATCTAGGTCAGGTTAGGTTAGGTTAGCGTGTTATAAATTTTTTTTTTTTCTGGTATTTTCAAACCGAAAAATAATATTAACCTAACCTAACCTAACCACCATATATACGATAAATATACACAAATAATTTGTAATCGTATAAATTCACAAAAATCGTTTTATCATAATACGTTTAACGTTACATAAAATTAACCCTAGACTGAATAGACGCAATGATAATATTAGTTTTACAATATTACGTTCACATATTGTCTAATTTTATGTAAACCTTTTGGCCTGCGGACGTGGAACAAACGTTTCGTGCATAATAATTATATTACTTATATTATATTAAAACGTAAATTGACAAATTGTACGCGTACAGCGCATAACGTTTAGAATTGTTTCGTTTTTCATCGTTATAAACGTTTAGAATTTTTAGGACGCAATATTCGTACTCGTATATTATTATTTTTTATAAATTCGCGCAAAGATATTATTTTTCAACACGTTTTCGTCGAATATATATAAAAAAAAATTTATAATTTCAGCACACGCGGCGAAATATCGTTTTTTTCTTTTTTTTATTATTTTTATCGATCTATAAAAAAAAAATATAACTTATACATTTCGTGGTATATCGTACGCTAAACGCAAATATAACCGCAACAAACATTATAATACATTTTCCAATGACTTCGATCGCTCAATCGCATTGTTTTACACTCAATTCACCATTAATTGAAATACTTTTTACAACCCGTAATCGAATCTAAAAAATAATATTATATAAAATAACATAAAATTTGATCGGTCATTCAAATAGTCGGTTTTCATTCCCTTGTAATATAAGAATTTGCGTTTTCTTATATACTCGTATATTTACGTTTTTCATTTTTTGGTTTCTTTCGTTGAATTTAAAAATAGTCGAGTAACAGAACGTTTGCGACTAGGTCTAGTTTAAATTAACAGCCATTTTATTTATTCTTACTTCAAACAAACGTAATATTTTTTACGTCGATTTATTTGTATTTGTGTCAAGTTGAAACCTTCGAAACGTTAGAATACAATATATTGTTGTATACCTATAGGTATTCGTTTTTATCTCAGACGCACTCCATAATTTATTATTTGCATTTCTTTCGCTAAAATTGCACGGTTATGATTTATCGAGTTTAAAAATTTTAATCAATTTATGGTATCAGATATTATTATATATTAATGTTAAAAACAAAGTTTATATTTTTATTAATATCATGAAGTTTGAAAGGTTAGACATTTTTTTTAATTATATTTATTTTGCTTGATCTAAATTTTAATACAAAAAAAAAAAACTCTAAATTAATAATTTATTTGCGTTTTTGACTAAGTAGAAATTACGAGTTTTCGTTCGTAAAATAATATCATAAACATACACATTTGAAATTCTATTCGTAACCATCGGTAATTATAATAACAAGTTCGCTAATTTTAATGAGTTACGAAATATCTTAAATTATTTAATTTTCTCTGGTATAACTTTTTAGTCATTAATCTGTTATAATTCCACTCACATTCTCATATCTCATGACACGTTTAATCATCATAATATTATCTAATTATAAAATTGTTGACTTAACGATTAAAATCTAAAATTCTTAAAATATATTATTGAGAAAACAAAATATAAAATCTTTTGCTATGTAAAAGGGTTTCTAAATATTATTACACTTTCGTGAGCGTATACCAAGGTATATAATAATTATATGTTACGAGTGTATAATAAATCATCCATTATAATCTCTGAAAAATTATTATTTATACACCCACATAATATTTTATGTCTGAAAAAAATTTAATAATAATTTCTTTCTTTTTAATTTACGTTACCGCGAATTTAATCAATCGTATGATGTTGTGTATGGGAGAAAACTTTGACGTAGATTAGATAACTGAAAAAAAAAACAATAAAACATCATACAACTCGTATTATTTATTTATTTTTATTATAAATTTACAAAGCTTTTTCTAGATTGCAAATATCATATATGGCTCTTTTTCTCGGATTAACGATGGGAATTCGGTAGAATTTTCATTATTAATTTTTTCGTCTTTATCATTTTAACGTATCAATTATTGACGTATGTTTTTCTTGTATTTATTTATGACAATATAAACGTGATATTTTTCTACTCAATAAAATAATAAGAGAAATATACGCTAGAAGACATTGTTTTCTTACGGTATGTCTCCTAAGCGGTCCACTGATGAATTTCTCGATTTACATAATATAACACGATTTAAATTAAGGAAAATCACGAACGTCGTCCGATTTTTAGACAAGACTTTTTTTTATCATATATCCCACGATTTAGGTGTGATAACTATTTGGAATTCGGATTTTATCCTTCACAATGTTTCATTCGTTACGTTTCAAGCTTATCATTAAGAACGAATATTTTTCATATATACAATTTTTATTGTACTTTTAAATTACATTTTGTAAATACAATATTTTCATGTCACTCGATTTATAATAATATAACATACGAGTATATACAGATCGGCTGTGTTTGAATTAACAAATTTACAAAATGTGTTTTGAATTATATTTACAATTGCGAATAAATTGTAAAAATATTGTTTGTGTATGAATATATTATATATATTACATAATGTAATCAAAATATTTTGAAATATTTATAATGTCGAAATTATCAAACACGCGTCGTGATTCCACAAACGCATCTCGTATGTATTCGTTGGAAATAAAATAATACTTCGTATGAGGATAGGTGTATAAATAACGTGAAAATTATTCTAAGAACACGTGTGAAAGTATCTATAATATATGTGCGTGTAAGTACATGGAAATACTGTGACGTACTCGAAAACGGAAATACAAAGGAATACTTAGAATTAGAACTCGTTATAGAAGTTAAAAAAAAAAAAAAAACAATTTTAATCCGTTTGGTTTACCGTCCTTAGAAAAGTAATTTAACGTCTAATTATTCAATGTATCGAATACTACGGATGTTTAGCCAAAATAAATTATTTCTACACGATTATATTACATTATGCACAAATTTCGTTTGAAAAAATAAGTTTCGTATATCTCATATTCTAAATACGAATATTTCGAAAATACAATTGTTACAAATTCGTACGTTATGATAACAGTTTAAGCGATATCAGTGAATTACTTAAAAATATTTGTCATCTAATATATTCATTCATTATTATACGAATATTGTATATTACTTCACAGTTGGCCAATTATTGAAATAAGTTAACAAATTAACTACATTATTATGATTTGAAAACCAAAAAAAGATCATAATAATATTATCTTAATTTAATTAAAAAATTATGATTAATTTTAAATCGGACGTGTAATTTTATTTCAGTATTAAAATAATATAATATAAAATTTACAAGTAATATAATAATATTGTTAAATTATTACGTGTAACGTGCTTCTAGTAAAAGTAACCTATAGCCAGTGTTAAATGACGATAATAATTATTATTATTCATTATTACGGTAATAAGTATCGAGATAATTAATTAAGTTCGTTATTTCACTCTTTAACGAACAAGGGTTTTTAACGAATTTGATATTATTATTATTATCTTTTTTATTATTATTATTAATTTCTAGCAAAACAATAAATAACGATATAGTTAAAATATTTAACATTAAACCTTTGACGAATATACTTCTAGTGGTTATAATAAATAGATTTCAAGAAAAAAACGTCCGACGTTATCACGCATATTTATTACACGTCGAATAATTAAAATATTTAAAAATTTGTAAACATACGTCGTATATGTTTTTTATGGTAATAATTTCGCATTTTGATTAATATATCCAACGGTTTAATTTGTATTTTAATACATAAAAAAAAAAAACAAGTTACCTGATCTGTAAAAAACTAATATTAAAATACCGCAGAGGTGTTATAATTTTTCATAAATTATACTTTATTGCATTTAAATATCGTTGAATAATAATAATAATAATACTCGACCTACGTAATTTATTCATATATTATTCTGTAAAGGAATATTAATAATACCCCCGTCCCATACAACGTGTTTATCATGCATGAATTTTCAAATAGAGAACATATATATGTAATATCCTAAACAATTAACAAATTGGTGAAGTGTGCACCTTATTGATATAACCGTATTAATAATATATAGTCGAAGATGAATTTGTAATGCAACATCGTGATTAAATTCGAATATGGAATTAAAATTTACGTTCGAAAACATAAATTTTATTATCGTTCTTCCATTTTAATCATTATTATTATTATTTGAAAATTTATATATATATATATATATATATATTTGTATTAGAAAATTTTAAAATAAAAAATTTTTGGAATTGAAATTTTTTTGTTTTAGAATAATATTGTTAAGTTCAATCTCCTAGAACGTATTATGCTCTAAACCGGTTAAAACAAAATATATTATTTAGGAATTATCTTATAGAATTCGTGAATTCGAATCAAATTAAACGCTGATAATAGATTTTGAATAATAAATTATTATTATTTTTTTTTATATATATATAAAAATATACGACATATAATACTATTTCGTACATCTGTACTCTTATGAATAAATACTAAAAATAGATTTATAATTTTAAAATAAAAAAAAATAGTTACCGATTTTTACTTGCTGTATTAAAATAATTAATGTCGTATGTTTAAAGTAATAACCGCGAATCTATAAATTATAATTATAGTCTCATTGAATTAACATAATTTTGAATATTTTGATGAGCAAATAGAAGCAATGAATGTATTGGATTTTACAAATAATTATAATGATACATGCTTTTTAATTATTATTTTTTTTTTTTTACGTTTGAAAACATTCATTGAGGTATAAATAATTATTTAATTACCACAAAAAAGGATGTATTTTGGGTAAACAAATTCATCTGGATGATTCAGTAATTTGTACGTATGTGGGTGCCTATCAAACGGTTAAATCCAGGAAATCTATAATTTTGATTAACTCGATTATAATAATATTTTACAGAATGGAATAAAAGTCATAAAAGCTAAAAAAAATTATTGTGTACAAATAATAATAGTATAGACATGTATTTTACATGAGAGATAACATTTTTTGGAAACATATTATTTTAAATTTAAATATAGGTAAGTCATATTTTATTACCATGTTATCGGTAATTAATAATTCGATTAATTACTAATATATTTTATTAATACAATATTTACTCGAAATTGTTTTTTTTCATAAAAATCTTTATATTATAATATAACTATATCCATGGCCATTAGCCTATGTTTATCCGATCGTCTTCTCTTTATTTGACAATGTATATAATATGTAACTCGATTATAAAATTTATTTGCTTCATGTTAATCATTAATAATAATTATTAACAATAATAATTATAATTATAATAATGTTTGATAAATTTAAACAAATTTATAATTTATGCTTTCGAAATTCGAAACTATTTTCAAATGACTGATCAATTAAAAATACAGTATGATAACGTATGTACGTGAATAATTTAGTCTGTGATGTAAAGTAATTATTTTGGCTATTCGATTAAATACCTATTGATAATTAATGTTCTATTATTGGTGATAAACGACGAGAGATAGGCAGAGTTTATAAAATTGATCAATTTATAATTACTTTTAAACGTGATTTAATAAATACAATATCGAAAAGTAATTTCAACGATGATTTGAAAAATAAAAAATCCTTTTTTTTTAAGAAAAAATAAGTGTATATATTTTATATATTATCCAATATATATATTAGTAAATCACGTTTGATAAAAAAAAAAAAGTAATTTTATTTACTCCCCTTAGTATTCATTTTTGGGGTCTTCTTAAAAAAAAAACAGAAAGGTGTCAATATTTTTTATTCTCATCTTTTTTTTTTTTATAGAAACAAACAAAAACCAATGATTCTATATTGTCAAATTGTATAGTGTGGTTACAATATTAGAGTTAATTTCAGAAAAAAAAACATTTCCAAAATGATTTCACGTTAATATTTCTATCCTATAAAAATATATTATAAAAAATCGACAGTTTCCTGTATTTTTTTTTTTTTTTTTTGTTTTCATTTTTCCAATATAGGCTTAACTCGGGGTAATCTTTTGAACCGCTATTCGTGTGAGTTATGAGTTATGACGGTTTCTTTTAACAATAATTCCATAATATGGTCAACTGACATTGAATAATAACTACATTATAATATAATTCGTATATATAACGGACAGATCCGAAAATAAATTATGTAAACCAAACCAAATATTTCTATTTTATAAAACTAAAAACGTAGTTAGGTAAATTTTGAACGTGATTAAATAGAAAACAAAAATCGTTGAAATTTGTATAATCGTATTGTAATAAGTATACCTATAAACATATTATTAATATTATTCTATGAAATTTTCTATTTAAAAAATACAAATTTCTAATAATAATAATTTCATTCCGGATTAGTTGTGTAACGTTACGATTAAATCTTACACTCGTACTAATATTTCTTTATGATCACACATTCGTGAAAAATAATTATTATTTACATTTCAATGAAAGAATATATTCTATACGAGTGTCTTGATAATAAAAATACAAATTCTTGACCGACTATTTTTTTTACCTATTTTATATTTTGTGACCTAAATGTATCGTGTATAGTTATAATAAATATTTGTTTGTTCGTGTCCGAATAGTATTTAAATATAATGTTTATTCGAAAGAGGTCAATAAAAAAATAATTTTTTATTGTCAAGAAATCTTATTGTGCCATTAATTTTTATTTTTACACGATAAATATATATAGGTACACGTTTCGTTCGCAATATTTCTTTGGTTGACTTCTTGACTTTTTATAAAAAAAATTATATATATATATATTTTAACCTTATTATTCAATATAATATATTTGTAATTTAACACAATTTTTACCGTTTATTTAAATTATTTTACATTATTTTTACCGTTTTATTAAAATAATATAAAAAATTTCTACCGTCAAAACAAATTTTATTATAGATATCATGTTCATTTTCAAATATAATTATATTTAAAATGAACTAAAATACAGATTTTATAAAAATATTATGAGTAAACATAACGCTTTTCTATAATTTATTCGTTTTGTATTAACAATGTATACTTAATTAAAATCAGCGCGCAAAATTCTACGTTCAGTTAATAAATCTCACGAAATCGCCGTCGTTTTATTTTTTCCCGGTATACGGATTTCTTCAACATTATACATTTAAGACACGTGCAAACGTCTGTATTTCTACTTGACATTTTATTAGTAATATTATATTATACTTATATATGTTATTCAAAATTAGGAACCATTTGGCGACTCGTATATTAAAACGTGATTTAATCTTATTTTTGCTACACACTCGACACACTCGACACAGTCGTCGTACGTCTTATTCAAATTACTATTCTCATACGATTATTATGCGGTTTACTTCTAAGAAAATTACTGAGCGCAAAATCGTTATCTTAGATAATATTCATAGTAATTTCTTGAAATTATAATTTAAATCGTTAAAATTATCCGAGTTTGTTTTTGTTTTTTTTTTTTTAATAGTATAAATTTTAATTATAATTTTAAAAATATTATAAAAATATCCTTAAACTGCTTGTATACAAACACACACCGAAAGCGATAAGATTAATCGCCCGACCGTTTCATCACTATATAATTATATTTTATTTTCCTCCTACACAAGACCAATCGGTTTTTACTTTTCTCCACTGCAGGCTATAATATACAATTAATATTCGATTAAAAGAATTGAACAATTATTGTAATTATCATGAATAATAAATTACAAGAATATTGGTCCAGAGAAATAAATTGTTTTATCACTGTCGCCGTTCCTCCAGATTTATGCACTGTTATTGTACTATTTCGTGTACTTTGTCATATAATAATAATTAAAAAAAAACTATTAAAAATGATAAAAACATAATAATGTACGTGATTAATATTCGGTATCTTTTGAAAAATGAATATCATTTGTTACCCCTGAAACGTATTTAATTAACTCTAAGCTCTTACTCCTAAAAATAAAACATATTATTATATAGTTGTTATTTTTAAATAAATATTTAATAATATATAAAGCTCATTATTTCTTTTAAATCTAATACAACACGTTCATTATTATCTCTTGACGTCTGGAAAATCGTAAGTAAGTTTTGTTGTCATCATTAATTATATAGCGTTTTCGCGCGAGAATATTTATTATTATTATAATTATTATTATTATTATTATTATTATTATTATTATTATTATCATTATTATTATTATTATTATTATTATTATTATTATTATTATTATTAT
>JAIUCT010000008.1:11218527-11234630 GCA_021307375.1 Tetraneura akinire
TTATTATTATTATTATTATTATTATTATTATTATTATTATTATTATTGATGTTGTTGTTATTATTATTATTCTTTATAAAACTATAAAAACGAACGAAATCAAGAACACAAATTTCCGTCTTCGCTAATGGCGTTTTAAATCAGAACAATGTTACATTATACAGTCCAACTATATACGTATATATAATATTACATTCAACCGTAACTCACAAATAAAAACACTCGATTATCTACGAATTTAATGTTTACACCGTTTCGGTCTTCTTGTCGCTCAGCCGTAACCCACCAAACTATCTCAATTGTGTGGCAATATTTATGTTCGATAAGTTTTACCGTAAACTTTAACGCAGTCGAATTCGTAAGAATAAAGTCGCATATTATAATATACGTATTTACTGTGATAGTTTGGAATGTTATAAATAAAAGAATGAAAAAAAAACTACTTTTACTCATAACAAAACGATGATACTCGGGGTCGTAGACTCGGTTCGTAAAACCGTCTATATTAATATAATAATTATATTTATCTCATAAAAAAAAAAAAATAGAATATTATGATATTTTAACAAAAACGTTCATATCAATTTAAACGTTTATATGAAAAAATGTGATATATTATTTTTACGTCGGAAGAACAAATGAATAACGATCATAATAAGAAAATATCGATTTGCGCAATTCAATTAAATCGGCTTAGAATGTTATTTAATTGATACGTCACAAAATACTCATTCCACAAAGACTTTTCTGATGACTAAGAATTTTCTGGCATTAAAGTTAATAAGAAAAACACATAGAAGTATTCTTCAGACAGGGATTTCATATTATTACGATCCTCAATGCTAGACTACATGTTTCAAGGAATGTACCTGGACGTATACACTATTATATACCGCTGTATATATATAGACATTTTTCATGTCCTTTGGCTTAAACTATTCCGGAAAATAAACGTCGATATTATTTTTAACTTTCTCGTGGAATCGTCTATGTAAATTATAAATTAATTAATTAAAACTAAAATACACAAAGAATATTAATGTATTATATATCGATGAAATTTCTTTACACAAAATCGTAAAAAAAAAAAAAAAAATACGTATCAATTTATTATTTTATTGCAGGAATTAAATTTTAGAAATTTTCTCGCATTAATAATTTGAATGAATAATTACGTATTTGTTTTGAATCAATACGAAGACCGATTTTATAAATTAAATTTTTTTTTTGGTTAGATATTATATTATTTAACGATTTACTACGAAATACGAAAATAATACGAAATCTCAATCGATAATTTTACACTGCGTCAATAATAACGGAATAAATTCATTCTTATACTTATAAGAATAGATACGATACTTTTATTGGCGTGATTTAAAATTGGTAAAATTGGTAAAATTGATAACACAAAAAATTATGCACAGGACTGAACTTTAACGATATAAGAAAAGGAAACCGTTTATTACTCCAAAATGATACTTTTATTCGTTTTATAATAAAAAAAAAATTAAATAATTTCGCGTCTAAAATTTTGAAATTCATTACATATTATAACATCAAAACACGCGACTCTAAAATATATAAAGTTACGTACGAAATGTATTTTTTCATTACAAAGTATTAAAAAAAACGATTGAATCCTTTGGAAGCTCGTATAATATTCGCAGGTATATTTAACGAGCAATAAATACACATTACGCGTCCGAGAGTGTAACGAGCAGACCACACGCTGAGCTCTTATCAGCTAATAAACCGAACGCGGATATTCCGAACTGTTAATCGCATCGGGTCGGACAGAGTTTCCCGAGGGATTTCGTCGTCCGAATCAGAGAGAGAGAGAGAGAGAAAAAAAAAGGATAATTTACGCGAATCCACGATTTCTAGCTGACGGTTGGAATAAATTCAACGAACGCGTTCGGATCGCACTTGGAAACAAAAATTCGACGAGACTGTGGGTTTTTATTATTATTATTATTATTATTATTATTATTATTATTATTATTATTATTATTATTATTATTATTATTATTATTATTATTTCGGCGGCTCGGCAGTTTATATGAGAGAGTTTTTCCCCTCATCCGTTCACTTTTGAAAGACGTCAGAGTGACGGCGGCCGTTCGCCCGTTCCTATAGTGTTTTTGCCCGGAAGGCGTCGCGTTAAGTGAATAATATAAAGAAACGACAAATAAAAGGGAATAAACGCGAAAACAAACAATACGCATTGGACCATAATCGCGGCAAAGGGCTTTCTTTCTGGTCCGATGCGCCGGAGTCAAACGGCAAATCGAATTTTCGAATATTCCCGCGACGTACGCGGTCCACCATTATTATTATTATTATTATTATTATCGTCGCGCGTTATGATAATAATATTATAATACGAGAACTATACAACAGGAGTAGCGTACGTAAAGATAACCCGTTAGTCTGTGGCAGCGGCCTTAAAACGACTTGTTCGTCCTAGCCGTGTTATATTATTAAAGTTTTAAATAGTAAATACACATCACGCGGGTATATCGCGTAACCGCGGTATGTCGAGTTTTATACCAGGTTACGGACATTTCCGTTCTTCCGCCTAGGGGCCTTTTTCAGCTCTTAAAAGAATTAAATTTATTTGATATCTAATACAGAAGATAAGAGACTTAATTGTTAATTGACTTTTTAGTTGCTGCCTTGAGACCCTGAGACTCTTAAGTTCGACCCTGGTCACGGACGATAGGAACGCGTATAACTGTTGCGCCGACGATTGTTGGGATTACGATACATAATAATATAACACAATATATTATTATTATATACGACGGATCTTATAAACGGGATTTCGGACCGCAAATAAACGATCGGCTTCGGTCTCCGGGCGAAATCTGAAATGATCATTACGTTATTATTTATAATATTGTATATTATATATACGATTCGTGTGTGCGTATGACGTGTATAGATTTATTTGTAAAACTATTTGTCATTTCGGACGGTTATCCGGAAGTTAGTTTGAACAATACGGTCTGGCGAACGATATAATATCGTATTATACAATAACACATTATTGAAAACAAATATTTCCGTTATTCGATTACTTTTCCTTTTTTTTTTCTCAAACCACGTGTCGCCCACTCGTGTTATACGTATATAGGTATATTATATAAACCGAAACTCAGGCGTAATTCCAAGTGTTATCAATACGTGACATAGACGCGTTTCAATATCTAATATACAAATAACTGATAATATAATAATATTATATAGAATAAAAACTAGAAAAAAGAAAACACGACTCGTGTATACCGAAACACGATTCCGTTCGGGTCGACGACCCAAAAATAATATACGTCCGTAATATAATTATTAAATATGATATTTTGTTTATTATAATAATACAATATGGCGAATGTCCACGGATCGATTGTTTGCGCATAAAATTTTGCGAATATGACACGATTATTCAAATGCGTTATCGCGAGTAAATTCGTATTATTATCTATCTTATAACGCGTAATATCAAGTTGAACAAAATTACGGGTTACTATATTTTTATTTTATTATCAACCGTTCGTGACGATCGAATTGTTATTACTCTTATCAGCACAATAATATAAGTAATAATATCGTTGTACCATAACGTATAACGATCTATATAACACGTTATAATTCTAAACACATCGCGTTTTGGTCGTTTTTGAGAGAATCGAATTTTGTTGTCTGCGATTTTATTACATAAGATCTTAAATAAAATATAAATATGACCTGATTTTAATCTTTAAACCACGTGTACCGACACAATAATAATAATTATATACGCTAACTCGGAAAGTACGACGATATTATTTTTCGTTCGAAACGAAACAAATTTGGAAATAATTACAAAATTGTAATTTAGGTACCAAAAACGCAATTAATAAGAGTTTTATGCGCGTCGTTCATAAAGATATAATTATTATAATTTTATGTTTATTTCGCAAAGATTCGAATGAAATTACGAAAAACGCATCTGACGATATTATAATAATAATAATAATATCATGAATAAATTACCTATAGTGGTTTTCAGCAAAAGTGGCGCTCGACAGTGGCGCAACTAGTGATGTGCCATTTCAGAAAAACTGTGGTTCTCCACGTTGGCACGTATAGAGAGTCGGTCTGCAAATAAATACAATAATAATTATGGTTCTAAATTAGCAATTAGCAGAATTTTTCACGATTTAGGTATATTAGAAAATAATGCACTTAAGTTACAGAATTTAATTAATTATATATACATATGAATGAGTAATTAATTTAAATTTGCCGCGCTTTGTTCGGCACGTGTTTAGTAGGCCCTGCGGCCCTGCGTAAAAACATCCATCAGTCGCGCTAACGTCGAGAGCCACTTTTCCTGAAAACTACTATTATAGTAGGTACGTTAATGATTGTGCGTACAAAAATAACCGACGTTTCTTCAAAAAAGGCACTTATAAAATACGTTTCATACTGTACAGCAGGCATGTCAAACACGCGTCCCGCGGGCCGCATGCGACCCATGGCTAATTTTTTTGCGGCCCCTGGCTACCAATATTAATGGACAAAATAAAAATAATTATAACATATTTTTATATTATGTCACAACCAAGACCGTATCTAGATTTTTTTTTTTTGGGGGGGGGGGGGGGTACTAAATTTTGAAAAAAATGAAAATATTAATTTTTTTTAAATTTTTTAATTTATACTGTACTTTTTGTGTTCGTAAAGAATAATAAAATTGAAAAATATGTATAAAATATTTTTTTTCATTAAAATATATTTGTGAGTTAACTATATTCATTATTCAATATATTATTTAGCCCACTTGATACTTTGATTTTGACATGCCTGCTGTACAGATCAAGCACCTAGTACATTATATAATACATATAATATAGAAATGATGTTGATGTTGGACTTGTATATGAGTTTGAAAAGAACTCGGCATGTAGTCGCTCACGCCGTCGTGAAAAAATAATATAGGTACGCATTTTAAGATTTTGACAATATTTATCATTTTCGAACGAGTCGTAAAACAACGTGTGAAATTTAAAAATATCGAATTGATCAAAACTTAATATTTTTGTAGTAATACACGCATAAAACATAAAAATATAACCGAACTCGATTTTATTATTTTAACATAACCAATGTTGTGTTCGAAACTCATTTAACAAGGTTAGGTTAGGTTAGGTTCGTAGTTGCAATATTAAAAATATTCGCGTTAAAACAGAACAATAATATCGTATTGCGTTTCATTTGTCGTTTTATACGAGAAAATTTTTATCTCATCTTATATATACAATACAATATATTGTATTACATTCGTTTGATTATTTGCCAACTGGTATATTTCATTTTCTCTCGCGCGTATTCAAAAGACGCGTAATTCAGGAGCAACGGGAAAAAATGTATTCGATTATTTTTTTTTTTTAGATATCGGAACGTCTTTGTTCCAAAAATAACGTTCTGTGTAATATGAATCTATACTTTTGGGTGTGTAATGATTTTTCGTCCGAAACCTTTTCTCACTCTTACGCGTTTTACCCGCGTCCGAATATATTTTATTATATTGCTCGCTTACATAACGGACAAAAAAGAAGTGTGTAATATTAAAATATACCGTTCAGTCTTCGGATGAATTTTTTAATTCCACGGTAAAGTATCGTAATTTTTTTTCCCCAAATAAAACCAACGAAATCGTTTCGGAATAATAATACAGCGGAAAAAATTTAATTAAAAAAGTTGTTTTCGTTGCAATTTTAATCAATTTAATTTTCTTCTGGAAACAAATATTATTAATAATCGATCTAATTTTTGATGTTTTTAATGACTGCCGAACGTACATCGTTTCTGCGAGTATTTTAATATTTGATTGTTATTAATCGCCCACGCTTTACTATCGGTAAATTTTTTTATTTCGCGAAATTATAAATGGTAATTTTAGGTATTTATTTTTAAATTAAAACCGTTTTTTTTCTTTTTTTCTTAATTTTTTCGCATTCTTTAAAGTTAAACTAATAAACCGATCGTTTTAAAATTTAACTACAATTTTTTCTCTCTTTTTTATATAAATATTGTAATGATTTCATCCGTGTATTTCCCTATCGAAACTATCGAGCGTGTATATACAAAATAATGTATATTACGATGTAAATTATGACCCGACGATCGTAATATAATATTATAATTTAAAAAAAAAAAAAACTAGAAAAGTTTAGAAAAATAGATCAAATACATTGTTGACACCGCGTTATCTCCTGTTATCTCCTGTACTTGCGAAAAATTCGTTTAGAAAACCTTATCACGTGTTATTTTTTTTTTCGTTTGCTTCTTGTCGATCCGCGTTAGAAAATATAATCATTTTCACATATCTATACTTTGATAATGATAATAATAATATTATACAAGTGGGGTACATTATTATAATAATAATATTTTGAATACGTTCTTCGACGACGCGATATCGTATGAATTATTCAACAAATGTTTTTTCCTCTATTATTCTCAACCTCATTATTTACGATATATAACCCAATTACAATATCATTATTATTATTGTTCCCTGTATATAATACGAAAAATAATTCTATCGTTTTTTAAGATAGAAAAAAAAAGGAATAATTTTGGTCGCCGACGAGATAATAAAAGATTTCAACACGTATAAAATGTGTAATAATGATTTTATTTTTCCTCCTTTACAGTAATATATACATAATAATATTAAACCCGAGTGTGTGTGTGTGGGGGGGGGGGGGAAATTGCGTACATTTGTTGCGTAAAAATCGTATAAGTAACGTATTTTCTATTATTATCAGTTTATCACATATACGACGACCGCGTGTATTATTTTATTTTTAGAGACAGAAAAATCTAAAATAAACGCGAGAATTTTACAACGACGTCGTCCGAGGAAAAAACGAATTTTTATTATTTATTTGTAACGAACGTGTTATAATTTCGTCTACCTGCCGAGTTTATTTTTTTTTTTTATTCATATTATATATATTTATATTTTTTAAAGAATGGTTATCTCACGGATCTGTACATTATTATACAAGTCTGTCAATATTACCCCCAGGCGCCAATTTATTAATCAGCGTGATTAACGATTGTATACGAACGTCATATTATTCGGACGGAAATCCGGTCTGTATACTAATAATAATAATAATAAATATAAAAATAATAATAATAATAATAATAATAATAATAATAAGAATAATAATAATAATAATAATAATAATAAATATAAAAATAATAATAATAATAATAATAATAATAATAAGAATAATAATAATATAATGTGTACCTTTTTTGTACGTCATCGCGGGTTGAAACACGGTATAAAATTTGGTAACACTATCTAGCGACCGACAATTAATCACTGCTAATAGATTTCTTTCTTTTATCCGTCCTGTCCGACCGACGTTAATTTTTTTTCTCTATTATATATAAAATGTATAATTTGATCCGACCGCAAAACCGACGATGAAAATAATAATTAAAACGAATCCCTTGATTTAATTAATTATTTTTCTATTTTATATATTATGCGTACGTAACGTTTATTATTATTTTTTTTTTAAAAAAAAACGGCTTCTCCAAAACTGTCGCCATTATTATTATTATTATTATTATTATTATTATTATTATTATTATTATTATTATTAAAATACTGGGGAGCTTTTGAAAAAATAAAATCGTAAATAAAAAATAAATTTACTCTCCTGCAGGTTTAAACCGTAATAATTGTTATACGTATCGAAAAAATACATAATATTATAATAAAATGCGGAAAAATAGTTGTTTTATCATTATATAGATAACACGTTTTTATTTATTCGTTCCATCGATTTTTTCACCGTATTAATAATCCCCAAACGATATATTATTATTAAAAATCTATTATTTTAAATGTCTTTTTTTTTCCACTTATTATCCCGTGGAAAGTGTTTAGAATAATAATAATAATAATAATAATAATAATAATAATAATAATAATAATAATAATAATAATAATAATAAATTATTCTTAAATTATTTAATTTCACTTTCTGATTTAATGAAAACAGTTTCTTAAATTATGAGAGTATTAAACTAAAACTGTTGTGAATGAAATATATACCTTTTTCCACATTATATAAGTTTAAAAACTAATTTCAAATTTTCCAAAAAAAAAAAAATATTTTAAAGGTTATAAAAACGCAAATAATCCCATTTAAAATATAATACACCTTTATTAATTTATATAAAGTATTTAACGGCTTAATATTTGGGCAACGAGAAACAAGATTTTGTTTTTCATTCATAAATTATAATATTTTAAAAGTGTATAATATATATCACGATATTATGTGAAGTATTATAGTCCTCTAGTTTTTTTTTTTTTTTTTTTGAACGTGTCAAATTAAAAAATAGAAAATACAACTTTGTAGACTTGGAAACGCGTTCAAAATAAAAATAAATTTCATTAAAAGTTATTTATCGTTTTCATTTTAAACGAAGTATAATAATATTATAAAAAAAATATACGTAAAAGAATATTAAGATGGCGATTTCTGATAAGTATTATCAGTGATAACGTATTGAAAAATACATAATACGACGAGTACGTCGAACATTAAAAAGTCTTATATCTTTTTTTTTTTTTTTTTTATAAAAACATCCATCTGTAATATTATATCATATTTCTAAATATAAATCTTCATAATTTTAAAATTAATTAGAATTTTTTTTTTTACTAATTTTATTTTCTTACCAATTCTAACCTTATACACTATATCGTGTAAGTAGACTATCGTCTCCTTACATAATTATTATTATTATCTAATATACGAACTTATATTCAAAAAAAAAAAATGTATATAGAATTATTAAAATTGTATTAATAAATACGTTTATTTTATTTTATTTTATTTTATTTTATTTTATTTTATTTTATTTTAGTATCTAATATAAACAACGACACCATATATGTAAATTTTTTAGCCCTACTTAGTTTCTGTGGGGGGGAGGTGTTCCTCAGGGGAATTAAACGCGACCGGAGTGTGTGTATTGAAGTGTGTCACACGTATTAAATTCTCTTATTGCGCCGAACCATTAAAAAAGTGATGGATCGCTGTTACACAAGTTTAGTATATAATACTCGTATATTTCCAAAAACGATATTTATTACACGCGTCGAGTTCAATTATTATATATTATATTATTCCAAACGGAATTCCGCGTGTACAGTGCGAGTTAACAGCAGAGTGTTGTAGGAGTCAATTATTTATCGTATGTATTTGAATATACGCACACATGTTTTCGGATGATAAAAAATACTGATAATTCGATATAGTGATACGATACGACGAATTTATATACGTGTATATGAATATTACAAATATCAATTACGAAACGATAGTAATAAAAGTAGTTCTTTATTTCAATCGTTTTCAATATGTAGGTACATTGTACAGGGGTATCGTTTGCTCGATCCACTAATTCGTTTAGAACATCCATAGAAATAACGATAATAATAATTTATAATATATAATTTAAACTAAAAGTTTATATTTCCGGTGTGATTTTTAAAAACATTGTAATTCTAAACTATACGATTTTTCGTTATTTCTTTTTTTTTTCTGTATTTTTATATATTATATACGTCATATATATATATATACTTGTAGTTTTTAACCTCATCCATATGCGGTTTTTCTCAGCCTAAAAGTAAATTTCACTCTTTTTATAAAATAAATCCATCAACTTCTGTTATTGTTCGAAAAACCACTGGCGATTTTTTTTTCTTTTTAACTACTTTATCAAAAACTACATTTCATGTCTTTTAACGTGTTTTCTTAATATAGATATAGTATATTTAGTTCCTAATAGCAGGATCGAAAAGCTATTTGGTATAAGATTTGTTGTTTTTTATTATTATTATTATTATTATTATTATTATTTTATTTTTTATTTTTATTATTATTATTATGTCTATACTTACACTGCACTATTCTATTATATATATATAATAATAGTAAGTGTAGGTACTTACTTCAAATGTTTCATTTTTCATTCAACACTACCGACGAATTGAAAATCGAACAATAAAGAACTTAGAAACGTGTTATTTTTGAATTTCAAAAGTGATAAAGTAAAAATTTGTTCTTCCTCCGTGGTTAATCTTCCATTAATCTTCTATTAATTTTATTATAATTCGATATATAATTATAATATAACGAATTAAACAATTTTGCACAGTATTTATTTCATGATATTATAAAGAGAATAGCATTTAACATATATTTATTGTCACTTTTACACATTAATTTTATTTTATATTATTTATTTTATTATTATTACGCACGTGTCGTTTAACAATACCGACAATGAAATTACAACAAAATTTTAATTAAATATTATTACAATTTCCATTCATGATTGTGGTTACTTAAATATTTTGATTATACCACAAATGTATATAAACGTTTCTAAAATAATGCGTACCTGGTACGTTTATATTTGATTTCAAAGCTACAGAGCTAATAGAAATAATTAATTTAAATATTTTTTATTTCAAATAATAAATTGACGGTTATTGGTATATATTATTACAAAGATTCGACCAATATTAAAATTGCATATAAAGTTCAATATTTCCTAAGTTATTGTAAAATATTTGAAATAAAAAATTCATTTAAATTACAGTTATACTTATACCGTAAATATAGCTGAAATATTGAAATTACAATTTTTTTTTTTTTAATATTATTGGAATATAATTTTCTCGTCGGCTACTAGTGCTACTACCAACTTGCTCATTAGTAATTTTTATCTATGGTCGAGTTTCAATAAAATTTTAAAACTTAAAATTGGCAGTGTTATTAATTATTATCGAAAAAAAAAATAAGAACCCGTATAAAGATCATAGTTTAAACATTTCATTAATTACTGTTTCAACTTAAACCGTTCTGAAATAAAAAAGAAATTGGGAACTGAAATGTATATTAAATGTATAATGTTTTAGAACTAAATTAATCAATGTGTAGTTAGCTCCTATGCGATTATCTAACCGTCAAACTTAAAATTGCCAATTTTATAAACGTTATATAAAGGAAAAACGAGAGAATTTTAAAGAATTTTCAAACTTTTATATTTTCAAGAAAAACTATTCAAGTGGTCAAGTTCAATATTTTTCGTGAGTTATGGTAAAATATTTGTTAACGATTTCGTTAAAGTAACGGTCGCGTTGAAAATTTCCGAATTTTTCTTTTTTTGGTAGTTTTCCTTATCCGATATAAATTAAGTTTCATATAGCAAATACGAGGAAAAATGACCTGAAAAAATACCGACTACATCCACTTTTCAATCGGAATCGTATATTCGTATAACTAAGCATTATTTCTAATAGTGCCGAAGAAGTATGAAAAAAAAAGACTCGCGACATTGTAAAATCAATACACGTATTCTTCACTTCGTTCGGAATCTAATAATATAAAATATAAATATAATACTGATTAATTTATATGTTATTATTATAATAATTTTGTTATTCGAACATAGTTTAACCAAAGTTCTTATACCCATTTGACATTTCCATTATATTAAATTATGTAGATCAGAGGTGTTATAATATTCTATACGTGTAATATAATACGAAAAATTATTTTAAAACGCGCGAAACGTATATATTATATAAAAAATATTCGGTATGTTACTCGTACGGTTATACCATCATAATATATATAAAATATAATATACGATATACACTTTTAACTAGATTTTAATATTTAATTTAAATTCCTACGCCTCGAGAACGAAATAAATCGTTTTTTTTTTCCCTCCAATACTCGTATATAACCCGTAGACACGGGTCATCGTATACATTATATTATTTTATTATTATTATTCAATGATAACGTTGTATTTCAATACCATATTATTATGTATATTTCCAAATAAACAATAACGAATTTCGTCGAAACAGAAATCTTTTCGGGGCTCCGTGCAACGTTTCTAGGGAAAAAACACGTCATTTTGACCGTGTTATTATTCAGCGCAAATTCGATTATTATATCAATATAATGTTATTAAGTATACAATACCGTCGAATTTAGGTCACGGTAAAATATCAATTAATACCCCTACACGACTTTTTAACAACGGTCGTGTATACGTTTCTATAAAAAAAAAAAATGATAATACGTTCGAAACGTATCGCGGTGAAACGGCAACGCGTTGTCTTAACGATTCTTCGGGAGTCTTAAGAATTCGCGTATTTAAATGAATAATTTAAGTACTAACGAACGCGAACCGTTGTGTAAATGTACGTTCGTCTAAATGTAAATTATACATAAATTGTTGTAATTAACGTTTTCTCGACGTTTACGTTTTTACCCGATTATCGATTTGTATATATGCGTCTGGTGAAAAAAATATTAATAAACCGTTAAGTCATTATAAAAAAATACGAATCCAAACACGTTCGTTTCGAGATTATTCTCGTCAACGCGTTATGTTTTTATTTATATCGTGTACGATTTTTTATTTATAAGTAATTTATTTCGAGTATACTTGCGAATATTGCGTTCAAATTTCGATATCTAACGTCGTATATAATATTATATATACGAACACAGGCCTATACTTTGTAAATAATTTACTATTTGGAAAATCACATACTGTATATAGAAAGAGAAAAATAAGTCTAAATTTATAGTATTTCGAAAGTATTTTTTTTTTTTTTATGACTCGACTAAGTCGAAACATGGTTGAAATTGGCCGGGAACGAGATTCCGGATGAAAAACGAAATATATATATATATATGTATATTGTATACGAATTACAGTGTGACTCCGAATATGTTATGATTTCGAGGGCATCGAGGAAGGGTGAATGTGTATACTTGATTCCGAAAAATAAAAACCATTCGCAAAACTGTATAGATAAAAACAGCAGAAACCTTTTGGAAAATTGGCCACCAACAATGGAATGGTCCAGAAAGTGTGGTAAACTAAATATCGTTTGTTTTAATCTTTAACTGGGGGGAGGAATGAATGGTAAAGGACGCGTGTAAAAATATATATATAAACGTTTTATAGGAAATTGCCAAATGTGTAGCAGAAATGAACCATTTTCTACATCATGAACGAGGAAAACCTCTTCGAAATCGGGTCATAAAATATTACATAATATATTATATTATATAATTTATGCACGTCCATAACAATAATATGTGTTTCCATAACTTTTTATTATCTACACATTAATATAATTATTCTAATAATTATTATTATTTCAACGTAATTAATCGAGTAATTATTACGAGCAATTATGAATAATTAAATTAATAATAACAACAATAACAATTAAATTGTAAACAAATTATATACACTTTTAAACAAAATTTCTTATCTGCAGAGTGCAAATAATATATTAAAGTTGAGGTGATTCTTATAATATTATATTTTGTGGGAATTGACAAAAATGAATATTTTTATTTATTTTTTTTTAAATGTCAGTCACGTTCCCGTTGCTTTTTGAAATAGGTAAATACATTATAATATATTATATTTCGCATAATTGTATAATTCTACCTCTTGGCGTTTTGCGAGCGTATATATACGTACAAAATATGCGTTTTATATAATATAAATTAAGTCTAAACTTCATAAAAATGAAAAATACTACCGAAAAATTGGATTTAATTTGAAAAAAAAACAAACAAAATAAAAACCTTTTAAATCTCAATGAAATAATTTTACGAAAATAATTTATTTTTTTGTTTTCCATAATATTATCTCGTTATATGATATGAGTATTATACGAAATATATTCTTACGACTCGCGTAAGTCATATTATAATATTGTAAAATTCCACGCGAATATTCAATTACAAATTATATATATATACGTGAAAATACATAAATGAATATAGGCCTGAACGGAAATAATTTACAACAAACACGTCCCCTGCAGCTAAAAATAGATACAATAAGACAATTAAATTGGTCTGGACCAGGTTATAAATTTGAGTGAAATTGCTTCGTTAGTCAAATGACGCGAATTCAACGCACGGTATCCGATAAATTCACTGCAGGCGCGAATAATAATTGCCAAACGCGAGTCCTCGTAAAATATATTTTTCAACCTAACCGTGTTTGTAATATTGTTTAATTATACGCGAAATTCGTAAATTTCTTAAACGAAACAAAAATTACGCGTTAAATTGATTATTATACGATATTATTGTTCGTCACGCACAAATATTTATTATATAATCTAATGTTCATTTCGACGATTTATTATAACGTCGAAAAATATTACAAAAAATATTACATTCGATGTACAATTCGTTCGTAACACAATATTATATTATCAATTATTAACATTTCACGCGTTTGTATAAAAAAATAAAAGAAAATAAAAATATGATTTTTTATATATTCGTACGGGTAAACGGGTAACGACCGAGGTTTAATTTATATTTAACAACGTACACACGAATCGTTTTGGTATAACGATAATTTACGTTTTTTTTTTCTTCTTTTTTTTCCATTCCTTATTCGTCGAATATTCGGATTTATTTATATAGTTTATATTATATTATTTATATATACGCGTCATGGAATGTTAGGTAAAGATAAAATAAAATATTACGAAGAAAAGAAAACGTAATATTTTCCCGAACGTCTCGCAAAACGATAATACGCATTACCTATTTACTTAGAATTTAATCGATGCGAAAAACTACGGCGCGTGTAACACTCGTATGATATTACGTTTTCCAAAAATTAACTTCGCGACGAGTAATTTTTTTTTCTCTCTTGCAGTCGACCGGTATGAGATAAAAAAACACAAAAAACAAAAACAAAAAAAACGTACTGGAAAATTTCGAATATTCCAACTTTGAATATAAGTTTTTATTGCATGGAAAAACCGACATAATTTTTTAGGAAAAAGTTTTTCTTTTTTTTTCTTTTTTTTTTTTATTATTACGACTGCATCGCGTCTCGTGCGGCGGCGTATTCGCTATTCCGGAAATGGATAGTCGTTCCCACAACCCATCCCCGCACATCCGCCAACGACGGACGGGTCTTAAGGGGCGCTTTCATATTTCCATCGGAACCCATTGATTTTCGGAGAAAAGTCACCTCATTTTACCTGTCCCGATACTATAACGAACTGAATTTGTACCCGATTCGGCATATACAGAGAAAAAAAATGTTTATATTATTATTATCAAATATAACGCGAAAAATATATCGTGATAACACGCCGGAGGTATTGATAATAGGAAGTAATTATACGTGGAAAAAAAACCGATGGCAAACGTTATTTTACGCCATATTATATTTGTGTACGGCGCGTACGAAAATTTGTACGTCCGATAATAATTTTGTATAACGCACTTAAATTATTTATAACATTATAAATTATAACGAATGGAAAAAAAACCGAACGCGTTTTGAATAACGCGTTAATTAATAAAAAAAAAAAAATAATAATAATTATATACACGGGTATAAAAATGTAAAAATTTCTACATTAATTATTTATTTATTTGGTTCGGCCACCGAAACGTTACGATATTATTACATCCCTCCGTGACCGTCCCCGACGACTTTGTGCGTTCCGTTGGAAACTCGAGACCGGAAAATACGTCGTATATAGTACGAAACACACCTGCGTCGGAAAAGTAAAACCGCCGGTGCGTTTAAGGTTTAACGGTTACGATTCGCATACGCGGTTTATATACCTAGGTATTATTATAAAATTATGTTATTAAACAATGATAATACGCGGTAACCGTATTGCAACCGTAATGATTTCCTCGTATCGATTTATCCGGGTAATAATATATTATAATTATTTAAGTATAATGTAAAAATCGAATTTTAAATATTATTAGTGTAATGGCGATACGAACAACTTCGATTTTATAATATTTTAATATTTTTGTTTATAACGCGTTCGTTTATTTTCCGGGTTTATATAATACGTAACGTACTCTATTTATTATTTCGAATAATTATACAATTATTATTTATACATCTCGAACTTGAACGCGGTATAGATTTCGATTTCGCGGGATTATAATATTATTATTATT
>JAIUCT010000008.1:11265952-11293815 GCA_021307375.1 Tetraneura akinire
ACTCACGCTTGAGTGAAGACGCAATCATCTTCTGTTGAAGCACACTTTTAGGTGGTAACTGTAGTGTGACGGGTCTGCACGGATATCCCAAGGCCATGTAAATAAACCTAACCTAACCTAACCTAACCTAACCTAACCTAACTATGGTGGTGGTGGTGGTGGAGTGGTGGAGTGGTGGAGTGGTGGCAGTGGTGGTGGTGGTTCCAGAACCTACTAAACTATCCTACTGAAATCTATTCGTATATTCTGCGTTCCAAAAATAAACGGATAAAAACAAATAAGTGTAATGCGTCGTAAGTATTTATTTATTAATATACGTATGTATATACGCTTATTTAAATATTGATCATTCGAGTAACAATGTGGGTATCTCCTTCTACTTTCTAGTCGGTTAACATTTATTAAGAATTCTCGAAAGAGAAAAAAACAGTCCGAATACGCGACCGAGGAAAGGCTATAATGCTATTATAATTAATATTTGAACGCAATGATAAACCGTGAAAAAAAAAAACGATTATGAACGCATAATTGTTATTATGATAACGATTATAAATTTATGATAATAATGAGTATAGCTACATGTACTATGATGATAAAAAAATAAATATATTACACGAATTTTGTTACGTTTAATATAGGTCGGGTTAGGTATATAGTGTCTCTCTCTCTTTTTCAGACAATAACAATACGCCGTGTTTTATTAAAAGCGATTTAATATTTTATATATAAATGAGTAATTTTTTTAGTTCGATTACTCGTCATAAAAATATATTTAGTATTTTATTCTTAAATAAATTAATTACATTTTAAGGCGTTTATTGTTATTAGTATATACTTACATTGCGTTTTCTAAATAATTACCCATCGTATCGATTATTAATATAATTTAAAAAGTATTATAAAAAATTTAAAAAAAAAAAACTTAAAAATCCTTAATTGAATCCTTCAAATGATATAATTAAGTATAGCTTTATACGTTGTGAATAAGATAAACACGACGAAAGATATTCACAGGATTTTTCGTATTCCCGCGTGGTACACGCAGACCATTGTACCGATGTTTTACAAAAAATTTTTCGACTGATAAATTTTTTTTTGATACGTTATTTAAATCTCGATAACATAAAAGAGTGAAACAATAAAATTACAATGTCAACTATTGGAAATATGATTTATAACGAAATTAAGAACAAATTCTTTTACCTTTTACTTCATTACTTTTAGACAATTCCAATAATGATTTTCCAAATTATTGATTTATACCTAATTAATAATAAACGTGAATTATAAATTTTCATTTTTATGTAACATTAATAACTTTATCTTAATACTAATTTTCTTCGTTTTAAAATTATTATTTTTGGTATATATCTACTTTGTTTTACTTATTTATAGTGTTTTATACGAGTTTCAAACATAATTACCCTTTTAAATTACATATATAATAATTTAATACCTAGTGGTTTTATACCTAATATTATGTTGTTGAAGTCAAGTCGTCCGGGATATTAAATTTTTGGGAAAGCAATAACAGGCAAATAAGGCTTCGAGTAATGATATATTATGAATGCGAAAAATAATTTTCTGCAGCAAAGATCCAATCGTAACATAACGGATAAAAATATTATCACGTTGGAAAAAATTGCAATAAATTTTGATCCGATTTAATTGCTTACAACAACTATAATAAGTTAAATTAATAATTACGTTAAATTTTCTAAAATATAATACCTTTCACAATTATTATTAATTTATGAAATATCATACATGTTTAGTACTATTGCGGAGTGTAATATTCTACGAAAATTTTAAGGTCGACGGAAATAACTCATAATACGATTCCTCAACAACATAATATCACAGAAAGCCAGAAACACTTTTATTTTCATTTAATAAATAATTATTTTGAAACATTCCAGCTATAAAATATTAAATTTATTCTTCTGTTACAAATAATATATATATATAAAAGTCGTTATTTTGTTATAAATTAATTTTACATAATATTTCTCTACTTGTACTCATTTATCTTTATCATTAAAATTAAATTTCAATCATTTTAAGTTTATCTTTTTTTTTTTTTTTTTGTATATTACAAAAACGCTTTTTCCGGACAAATAACACGGATTTACTGCTAAAATATTAGTGTTTTTTTTTAAATTTTTTTAAAATTTTTTAGCAATAAATATTAATGTTATAAAAATAATTGTCGAATATTTCATACGACTCTTGCTCCATATAACGAAACTTTCTGCTCGCATATCGGTTAACCGTAAAAATCTGTTATATAAATATTATATTTTGCGTTAATACGAATTTATCAAAGATTATTGACTCTGTCAAACTATTGTAATCATAAAAAAAGAATAATAAATATTCTTTACGTAATTTGTTCAAAAACTAATCGCAATTTGTGTACAATGGTTCTAAAAACTAATCAAACTATATTATGACACACACACTTACTCGTAACTTTTTGGACTCTTACAATTTTTTACTGATCAGTATATTCACATAAAAATAAATCTTACATGTTATCATCACACACATATATGTATATAACGTCACACATAATATTATTATTCATTGAATTCAAAACAAAAATAATCTTATAACTTTCAAATATTTATCTTTTTTACAAAAGTAGGTTAGACCGCAATGTGATTAAACTTTTTTTTTTTTTTTAAGAAATATAGTGTAAAAAAATATAATATATAACGTCATTCGGGTTTTATATATTTTTTAACTCGATACTCTTGGTCTATTGATTTTTAGCAATTTTATTTAAAGAGGTTGTCATCGGTCGTCTCACAGAATTTATATCGTATCACAATCTGACTCGTCTTAAAAGCTTAAAACAAATATCTTTATTAGATATTATTATTTTAATAACAACTATAATACGAATACTTAACGCCGAGAATCGTATTTTATGTGAAAATTTTATTATCCGTATATCGAATCCGCAGTAATATAATTAATAACGGACGAACGACTTAATAAAACAATTTTTAATTATATATAGTTAATTCATACATAAATTATTTTAATGTAATAACGATCGATGTATTTTTGGATTATGTTAAATTTGTTTTTAGTTTTCACGAATTCGTATACGTGCATATAAGTTTATATTATTATTTCGTTGCGATGTGGTCAATAATATATTTAGTACTTTACTAACCTATTTTAAAACTGTCGTAATTCTATAAAATATATTTATTTCAGTAGTTTTGTGTGTATTATTTTATGAACCGACGTAAAAAAAAAAAAGATACTATTACCCCAATAAAATAAAATGATTATCAAATAGCCATAACACACGCAATAGAGTCGCGTTCCAAGACTTATCCATAATATAATATCGAATAAATCCGTTTAAATGATAAAACACAAAAATACATAGGAATATGACTTCATCGGGACAATTTATTTATTTATTTTTATTAACTATAATAACAATATCAATTTTTAATTATACATACAATACGATAGTTTTAGTTCGGTACCTATCATTAAATGTGCTGCTTAAAATCGTAATAATTTTTAACGACTTTTAAAACTCATTTTCCGTAATTTTATACAATATACATCGTGATGTAAATTCAATTTTGAATTTAAGTCTTGGATCGATAACATATGAATTTCAGTTTATTAAATTCTACATTTCTACTAAACTAATAGGCATTTTTTATTTAATTAGTTTAAATTTCACAACGTAGTATAATCTAATCTATATATTATAATAATATATTCTATAAAAACCGAAAATTAAAATTATATTAATTATAATTTTATACTTATAATACCGGTTAATTAAAACGTTTTAATCTTTAAAGATTATAACATTAGAACAAAGTCCGCAGGGGGGGATCGTCCCGACAGATGGGGAGGTAATTCTTTCTCGGTACTCGCTGTTGTTTGATAATATAATTGTCAATGTAAAATAATTATGTCTAATATTAATAAAAATGTTATTAAAAACAAAAACCTAATATTACTGTGGAAAGAATGCAGGTGTAAAGAGGATAGTGATGAATTTCGAATTTGAATGCAATAATTGATAAATAATTACGGCTTTCGTTAAAACGATTCTGAGCAAAGTTCGGTCAAAAATAAATTATTGATTTAAATTTTTTAAATTTTAATTAAAAATTTAAATGTATAGATATACATTTACGTTTACGTTTTATTGCATGTATGACATAATATATGAACACCCAATAAAATTTTCAACTCTTCAAGTTCAATATTGTCTGAGATATCGTAAAATATTGAATTTTATTTTGTCAAAATTTCAGTTTTCTTGAAAAATGCCGTGGTTTTGTCATTTTTTGATATAGTTTTTGCTATCGCATATGGTCAATTTTGAAAAATTCGAATATTTTTACTCTATGGTTTATATACATAAAAAAAAGACACGCATAATTTTAAAGCCAATACACATATAACTATATAAGATAGAATCTATAATAGACGTAATTTTATGATGGAATTAGTAAAATTAATTTCAAAATAGAATCCTGTAATCCGTCCTTATATTGGAACATTATATAGGACTTATTTAAGTTGAATATATATTAATTTAAATAAAATAAAACCCAAATCCACAAAAAATTTACTTTTGTTTAAGCAAATACGTATTTCAATAACAACGCGTTACCATATCTTCAGTGCAAAACACAGACTGACCGTTATCTTTGCTTTGTTTTTGGGGGGGGGGCTGAGCCGTTAACTATACCAGGCTATGCCTCTACTATTGGATGAATGTGAAGGGATGGTATGATAACGTAACTTATGTGGAAGCCCAAGTTAATGGGTAGGGTTTGGGCGATTGTTTGATGATTGGGGATGGGTACGTTTTACCCAAGAGACGGATATGATTGAAATCGGAGAAAGAGGTTTTGTAGAACATCGTTTTGGTTTGGGACCTAATGGAATTTTGGATAGATTCAACTGACCGTTATCGGCGTGTACATTTCCCTTACATAGTGTGCGTTTCCCGCGCATGACGTCATCACACTACGAGTGTCATGTCGGTTCAATTATCTATTATTAATTATTATGATAATAGTCTTAACGATAGTTATTTTGTAATGGATTTAAAATCCCAATTTAACGGATTGTTCTTATTTTTTGACATTTCTATAGCTTCTCTTTTATTTAATCCTTAACTATTTGTGACTGGTTTTAATAATTTGATCGTGTTAATATTATGATTAAATAATATTAACCCTCTGGGGGGTCGCGAGAAGTTTTTTTAATTATACAGATTGTAAGAAATTTATGTTTTTTTTAATTGTATAGGCTATAGAAGTGTAGACTGTAGAACTATAATAGAAGTATAAAGTAATTTAAGAATTATTACAACGGATATTTGTTTTTTTGTTGAAATTACTTTTTTGAATCTGTAAACGTAATAGGTACATGGGGGACGGGGGTCGCGATAGATTTTTGGAAGAAAATTCGGGTCGTAGTCCTAAAAATATTGAGAACCACTGATTTAATTTGTTCTAAATCAAAATAGACTATGAATGAATAAATGTGCCTATAACAAATGAAATAGGTAGGTATATATATTCTAAATAAATGAAATATGCGTTTTGCATTTGCACATTATAATATAATGTATCCGATGTTCTTGTGAGGCACAGATTGTAGAAATAATATTATAATTATAATATACGTAATCGTGTATTAGATGTTCAAATATTAAATCGTAGGAAGAAAATCACGAATAAAATAAGATTCGAACGAGAAGTCCAAATTTATTACGATAAAAAAGTCGCGTGTATTTTTTTAGTTTTCTATATACATATCATACGTCGGAGAAATAAATTCAACTTAAATTTCATAATATAAGCGAGATAATAATAAATTTCCATACGTTATTATACGCGTATAATAGCGTTTCTTTTTCGAATCAAAAAAAAAAAAAAATTTCCATACCGATGTGTCGAAATATAATATACAATATTTTACGACTTGTAGAGTAAATTTTTTTTGATTTTTGAATCCGATTTTCGTGACGTCGGCCATAATATTATTATAATATCGTTGTTGTACACTCGTAAAATTAAAATTCCTATGAAAAACGTCACGCGAAATAACGCGTATTTTTCTTTTTATATTATATCGACTGAATTCGCGAGTAACATTTTGCATTTTTTTTATGTTTACGAAGAATATTATAATATATTATTAATAATATAAAAACAAGGTCGCCAGATTTTATATCTATGGACGTATATTATATCGTTCAGTTCTGACTATATATTGTTATATTATAACGCATTCCAGTCGATTCGTTTTTAATTAATCTTTGTTTACTCCCTATTAATAGTTTTTTTTTTTTTTTACAAAGTTTCTTAGTATTCTATAACAATTTTTATTTTTTCCGTCCTCTCTCGTGTACGTATAAAACGCCTCGTCAACGGACTACGCACCGTTCGTATAATAACCTTTACAATATTATGACCCCACCGGGGTGTCGTTTATTAAATAAATTGATATTAATAAAGTCTATTATTAAAGTCTTCTTTTGAGTTTAGAAATTAATGAAATCATATTATTGTATTATATACATCGGCGGCGGTATGCATCACAAATACACGCGATATTCCCTCGCCCCCGACCAAATATAGACATATAATAATTGCGATTCAAACATAAATAATTTGACATCTCGCGTCGGATATGACATTTATCAAATCGTCCGTTCGACACAACAAATCATAAACCATAATATGCTCGTTAAAGATTTGAAAATATGAAATAAACAGAAGGATTGTCCCCTCGATCGATACCCGTTATATATTATATTATTATGTAGGTATATAAGTTCACACGAATAGAAGCTATAATACATTATGAGAGACACTGGTTTTAAAAGAAAAACTGAAAAACATCGTTCGGTCTAAAAATATTTTAATTTTTACAAAAATTGTTATTTTTTTCAAATTTTGAACGATGTTATATATTATATTAAACGTTAAAATAATAGCGACAATATTTAAGTGAGTGCCTAAATTAAAAAATAAGCGTTGATTTTTTAAGTTGACCTGTCAAAATGCCTGAAATTTTTTTTATATATACGATTATAATTTATTCAAATTCATTTACCCAAGATTATATTTTTACTCTGCGGATTTTATATTACACGTTGGTCCAAATTCTTTATCGTACAAAAACGCGATCCGTACGGTACCGCGAATAAAAATGGCGGTGAAATTGCAGTCTTTTTATACATTATATAATAATTTATCATATCATATTTTAAGCAGCGTTCGAATCGAGTTCTATATAATTATTATTAATCGACTTTTTCACGTCATTGTAAATGTTTATACGGGTATAATACGAAACGATTAATCGTTTTTCTTTTTTTTCTTTTTTTAATTTTCATAGTTTTTCGACATTATAATTTTGGTTTTATCGCCATATTTATAAATTCGACGTCAGCTATTATAATATTATTACCTACCGTATGACGTACAAGCTCAATTAAACATTAAACTTCGTGTGATCGTGACACTCGCGGACCGTAATAAATATATTTTGGTGTAATTATCAAGAATATAAATTAAAAAAAAAAAAAAAAAAAACACCACGTTAAACGTCAATAATTGACGAAAAAAATATAAAAAACGGTATATTATATTACCACCACAGATACCGGTAACGCGGTTACTCGTATTATATCTGTATAATATATTTATAATGATGATAATATACGATAACAACGACTATATTATATATAACGAGTGAATCCGACGCGTCCGTCCGAATAAACTATATTCAGATTTCAAATCAATATACGCGTGATTGACAGAATTCGCACCCGTATAAGCTTTCTTTCTAAAATTATTTTTTATTTTTTATTTTTGCCCACTTTTATTTCGCGATATTGAATTTTTACTCTTTAGGTCATTCTTTTGTAAAAAAAAAAAAAAAAGAAATATATAAGTATATATTTTCAAAACCTAAAAGTTTACAAAGGGCGACACAGCGAATATAACATATAAGAACACAATAAAACGTAAAGTTATAATTTAATATAATATATTGTATTTATTATGTATATTTTTTACGAAAAATAAATCAAATATCAATAGAAACGCAATTATTTTTAACAGCCCGAAGTGGGCGGAATTTATTATAACGTTTTTTTTTTTTTTTTTAACAACGAAACGTTTAAGAACATTGTGCGTCCTACGTATCTCAACAATTGGTGTTTATCTCGCGAAATAAGTAAGATAAGGTCCAACAAAAATTATTATTTATATACGCGTTTGATAATAATTTCACTCGAATATTAAAATATGTTTATTAATTCGTATACTTTTTAGAGGTGTAATTTTTCATTTTTTATACCAATCCGCGAAATGCTCTCGTATTTTCCTATACACGCGTTAATGAATCCTATAAGAATATACCGGAAAAAAAGACGAAAAAATTCGACACGTTTTAAATTTTGACTGATCGGTGAAATAACGAGTGAATAAACGCGCGCATATTTTAAAAAGGAAAAAAATTTACCATATCACCCACGCGTAATTTTTTTTACAAACGTTTCAAATTTTACAGACGATTGAACCGAAATGTGCGTAAGTTTAATAATAATAATAATAAAAAAAAAAATGGCGTACCGTTTTTACGTAGTCCAAATTAACTGCAGTTGTCGACACTACATAATACCGTAGTATTTTTTTATTTTTTAGCTCTAACTTTACTTCTTCGTCGCTAAATCGCACAACGCGTTTCCGGCGATCGAAATATCTCCATTGTAATTTCGTCTCGAAGCGCGAAAGTCTAAAAACTTTGTTTTTCGTAAGCTTCATAAACGATTCAAATTTTATACTCCATCCAAAAAATATTTGCGTTTTTCGTCAAATTTAACACGTGCCGGATATACTATAGATGTTTGTCTCGTCCGTTTTATGATGAGTTTTACGTCCTTACACAATATTACACGTATCTTTTTTTAACGTTCTTTCGTCCGTCGCGTTAAGTATCAAAAATAATATTTAAAAACATACGCCAAAAATCTTATAATTTATTATAATTCGATTAAATCACGACTGACACGATAATATTTGATTGAAAATCAAATTGATTGTATTTTGTTTCAGGTGCGCAACGCGACGGCCGTGTTCATTATCAATCTCAGCGTGTCAGATTTGAGTTTTTGTTGTTTCAACTTACCGCTGGCCGCCTCCACGTTCTGGTACAGAAAATGGACCCACGGCCAATTGCTTTGCCGTCTTTTCCCTCTGGTCAGATACGGACTATTAGCCGTGTCTTTGTTCACCATATTAGCCATAACCATAAACCGATACATCATGATTGGACATCCGTCGCTCTACCCTAAGTAAGTGAATTTTGATTTCGGTAAACGGTTTAAACCGACACTTTACTAATATCATATTATCGTCATAACTCGTTGTGAAAAACGAACGATTTATTTCCAAATTTTTTTTTTTTTTTTTTATCTTTAGTCTTTAGACTTTTAGTCTATTGGATTATACACTTTATATCATTGTTAAGAAAAAAATATTAATTCTACGACTATTACTATATAGTTTTTATTTCAATTTTTCGAATATAACATTTCGATTCCAAGACGAAAATCACTTAAAACCGTTAGTAATCTATTAGTAATAGTTTAGAAAAAACAATTAGGACATCCGTGGTACGCCATCTGAAAATTTCGGACAGGTTAACAAAAAATTTGTTACAATATATTACGTGGTAACCACTAAATCAATAATTTAAAAGCTTTATTATAGGGAACACAAAAGGGGAAAGTCGGATATTTATAAAATTCAATGCCAGGATTTTAATAAAATGTTACGTAGGTTAAATAAAAATAAATGTATAAATTAGATTTAAAGAACGTTTATTAGATATATATTAAAAATTGAGAAGACGATAAATCTCCTGTTGTGGGGATTGGAGAACACCAAAATCATAATGTAAAATCAGTAAAATTCTTAAAAAATAATAATAATAAAAAAAAAATGTAAATAATTATAAGAAGAGAAGTGATCAAAATGTCTAAAAATAGAAATGATTTATTAAACTGAGACCGGGTCCATTACAAAACCAATTATTAAAATTAATATAAACCACTGACAATAACGTAGAAGCTCGATGTTCCACTGAGCGGGTTGATAATTATTCGCACGTTTTATGGCGTGGGATCATTAGTGTTATATAAACCGTCAGTGTTTGGTACGCGATGAAGATGGCAACATTATTGTTGAAATGATTACTAAAAGTATCAATTTTGTGTTTTTAATCGAATATTATAAATATATGATAGTTTTCGTGCTTTTTAAAAAATACATCGAACAAATAATTTATTTATCTCTCAATGCAAATATCTCTGTAATTACAATTATCTTTGGTTCGTCTATATATTATTTGTTTGAGCGCGAAGAAAAATAAATTGACTTACAAACGTAATAATTATTATCGTGTGATCGAAATAGAAATCAATTATTTATTAAAAATATATATTATAATATTATAATCTAATTATATATATAAGAATAATAATAATAATAATAATAATAATAATAATAATAAGAATGATAACATCTCATTTCTTGACTGTATATAGTTTGATATCGCTAAACAAATTTTAAGAAATATAATATAATACAGTCACCACCAAAGAATCGGAAAGGATATATAGGGAGGTATTTGTTATATTTTTGACGAGTTTTCATGAATATATTTTAATATTTCCTTGTACGCTCGGCTGTCATTGCCATAAACATTTTATTTTTATTTTTACATAATATGAAATGTATACATACAGACGTACCTACATTATTGGTATAATTTTATATATCGTGTCATAATCACGTTATGAAGCGTTTGAATTTATTATAATATCGTACTACAGCAGGTGTACCTACGCGATAAACGAATCAACAGCGTTGTAATTAATTCGTCATTTACTCATTTCTTAATACGTTTGTATTCAACACTCGTATTTTTATTATTCGCCAAATCAAACGTGAAATTAATTAAAAAATTTTCTTTGAAAATTAATTATATTTCTAACATTCGATTGGATTTTTTGAACGCTGTAAACAATATTAAAAGAAATGAATTTCTGCAGAAAAGATTTAAAATGTGCCGACGGAAATGAGCAAACACGATATTAAACATTATCATAATATTACGACCAGAATTCGAATTAACCGAGTAGGAAAATTTATATCGATTCGTCCGCGTATGTCTGGATTTTTTTTTCTTTTTTCTAATTTCTAATCTTTGATTCGTATCCACGATATTTTTGATCCGCAGGTTGTACAAGAAGTTCTACTTGGGCGTGATGGTGACGGTCACTTGGCTAGGTGGTTTCGGGGCTCTGGTGCCCACGTGGCTGGGCAAATGGGGCCAGTTCGGTTTGGACTCGGACGTCGGCTCCTGTTCAATACTCCGAGACTCGGTCGGTCGGTCCCCGAAGGAGATCCTGTTCATGGGCGCGTTCGTGGTGCCTTGCCTGTCCATCGTGGTGTGTTATGCTCGGATTTTCTACATCGTCCGGAAAACGGCGCTCAAGTCGCGTGCCACCGTCACCAGCCACCCACGTAACATGATGATTTCCAAACAGTCGGACCCCACGTCTTACTACACGGGCATCAAGACCAGGTTCAAAGTGCCCGAGATATCCACCGACTCGGCCATCGGGTCCAGCACGGCGACCGGCACGTGTTCCACCACGGACTCCAAGGAGCAACACTTCCTATCGCCGCACGATATTATCGCCGACCCCAGTTCGTCCGGACTCGAAGACAGCTATTCGCCGATATCATTTTCGGAACGCAGAAGGTCCGGAAGACGCGACCGTTCGCCGTCGTCGGCCCTGAACGCCACCATCACGCAAGTCGTGTCTGCTGTAAGTTTGAAAATATATTGATTTTATGTCATCTATTATACACACATCTCGCGTATAATAATTTTTAAATCGCACCCGGTAGTCCAACGAAGACGTTTATTGTGATAAATTCCTATAGTTCATACCGTATACATGTATAATATTCAAATTAAATTAAATTTCAATATTTAAACGAATAATTTCGCAAAAAAAATTGATTATACTAGTCTTACATATATAATTTAAATTTATAATTAACATTTTATAACAATCATCAAACACAATAAATCATCAATATATGTTTATCATTTTTACTTTACAATTTCGACGGATTTATTTTAACTACTATAAAATAATATTGAAAAAAAAACCAATATTTCTGAGAATACAGGAATAACACACGATAATAATGTATGTGTATTGGGACCAAATCGGTAATTTTAAATTCGACATTTCGCGTTGTTCTCGTTATAAAATGTTATGTGCCAACGATATATTATTATATATAATAATACTTGCATATTGTCGGACAGGTGTTCCAGACGAGGGAAGACTCGTCTCCCAGGACGCGCAAACAGAGCACCATCGGCGTTGACAGGATGTCATCAAAAGACAAGAAACTGTTGAAAATGATCCTAGTGATATTCGCGTCGTTCGTCACGTGCTATTTACCGATCACCATCAGCAAGACGTCGCACGAGTTGGACGATTTGCACGTGTTGAACATTACCGCGTACGTACTCATCTATCTGACAACGTGCATCAATCCGATCATCTACGTGGTGATGAGCTCCGAGTACCGGCAAGCGTACAAGAATCTGTTGATGTGCAAGAGCTCGTTGGAACAACAACAGACTCACAGAGGGGTGACTAAAAAACTGTCCGGTCCGTAAACGCGATATAAATAATAGTTATACATTCCACAACCGTATTTCTATAAGTTTCGATAAGTATTCTAAGTCGAATAATATAATATGTATTTATTAATGAATAAAACGATGATAATATTATATTAATTGATTATATTGTAGTTTTAACAATGTAAATCGTATATTATATTATTATACACGGGGTAAAAATTATCTTTAGACGTTTAAATAATATTTATACGTACCTATTATATATTATAATATTAATATTAATAATAATAATCAATACCGTTTATGTCCGTTGTTGTGTAACCGCAATCGTGTTGATCAATTATATATTAAAAAATATCACTGCCTGGAAAAATAGTTTTGTATAGGTACTGTATATAACGACGATGAAACAATAATTATTTAAAAAAAATCGTACATTTTCTACGATAGAGCGAGTAATAATAATATACGAATCCAAACGTATTTTTTTTTTTTTTACTTTACTTACTCGCCAAAACACACCCTGCCCATAATTATTGTAAATACAACCCTTATTTATTATTAATCGTATAATATTTTTATTATTATTATTATTATTATAATTATTTACCGTGTACCGGACTTTAAATAAATACGTAAGTACCAAATTTATTAAGTATAATATCATAATATTAAAATTTAAAAATAAATAAATAATAAATTATCGATTAATATTATTTTTCCGTCTTGATTGCGTTGTAATTAAAAAAAAAAAATATCGTTTTCGTAAAGTATAAAAAAATAAGAAATATGTATTTGTTATTTCACTGAAAAGTAAAAACCGTAGGTACGTCATGTTCTCGATTAATATAAAAAATTTCATTGTGGAATATTAACGATATTATAAAAAAAAAACAATTTTTAATCCGCCACGAAGAAACACTGAACATTATTATTTTAACATCGCAACGCCGAGGGGTATAATATTAAATAATATCGATAAAAATATATGTTATAAAAATTAGAATTCAAAATTTATTTTTAAGTTTAAAATTTATACGAAACGAATTTCGTAAAAACATGCGAAAAAATTGATTTTTTTAAAAAACTAAATGATATTTAAAGTATTTTTTCTATTTCTTCTGATTTTTAACGATTTTTTTTATAAAAAAATATCGTGTTTTTTCCGATTCTTTTCAAAAATTAATTTTTTGTGGTTAATTGTATTTCCTCACAGTACCTATACATTAATAATAGGTACGTAATGTTCATTACATATTACGATGTTTATTGTTCGTAACGCGATTTTCTCTATAAATTAATTCACAGTAAAATGATTATACTACCTACGTTATAACTTATAACGTTATATTATTATTACAATTTACAGTTATTATAAATTAAGTTCCATTATTAGACGAGTTAGGTCGGTGTTCAAACGGTTGAATAATGTTATAAATCAACGCAAAAAGTAAACATAATATAAATTACCACGACTTACAAGCGCTTATTAATATGTAATAATGTTAACTTGATGTTTTAGAGTGCTTTTCACTAGTAAATAGAATATTCTATAATAATAATAATAATATGATATATAGTTGCCGATGTGAAAAACGATTTTACTAATTTTACAAGTGTCCAAAGATAATGGGATCGTAACTAATTGAGCCCACATAAAGTTTCGAATATCATTGGAAGATACGGTTGGCACTCCGCGATTATACTCGTAATATTAACGTCAACGGTATCACAATAATCGAGGTAAATCAATAATTATAATAATATGTTTAAACCGTATAAATTTTAAGATGAAGTGAGAAATTATGTTTTAGCGTATATTATTTTTAAGGCAGTATCCATTAGTATTAGATATTATTATTATTATTATATATAATATTATGTATTTATGGTTTCTTATCGGTGGTACATGCGTATTTTTTTAAGAAAACGAGACGTGTTTTCGTATCAATATTACAATTTAAAACTGATTTAAAAACGGCGCCATTAATCATTAATATAATCATTATATTATTATCACTCGACGTCGTCATTCGTTTTTGTTTTTATCACACGTATTGTTTGCTCTCTCTCTCTTTCTCGTTCTAAAATGTTTAAGAATATTATAATTCAAAAATCAAAAACGTATTGTGTTTAAAATTTTAAAAAAAAAAACGTGATTTATTAGTTACTTATTATCATTATTAAATCTGAAAAATGAATATTGTCTAGTAACTATAGTGAATTTGGTCTCCGACTTTAAAGTCTTATTATCGTAAGATGTTATTAGGTAGGTACTACTGTAAAATAATAAAACACATCCCTGATAACTATTTTTTATTTTGGAAATTAACGTGTGTATTATATTATACGTTTCGACGACATTGAGTGACAATATTATCATATTTAATTATATTATACTTACATACTATATTACAATATTATGTGAGATTAGAATAAAATAATTCTAAAATTTTATATTCTTCCAATTATTGAACGATTTTATGATTTTAAGACTTACCAATCTCTTTTCAATATTTTCACGATAACACGAATGAAACTATTCTATTCTAAAATAAAATAAAAAAAAAATTTAATTTTTTTGTTTGTTTGTGAATAGTTTTACATATATTTTTAATGTAAAAATTAATATCTATAATTTTTTGCGTTTTATACAGTTTAATAACAATATTATAATTATATTTCTAATTCTAAGTAATGTTCAAAATCACTTCAATCGTTGAGTGTACGATATTATGATAATGGCGTCTTCTGAATAAAAAAAAAAAAAGAAAAAACGTAAGATTTAAAAATATATTTTGATTTTCGTTATAATTTTATTAGTATTACGTTAAACCGAGCTCACGGGGGTTTCGCGTGATGTGAAACGTGTATTATTCCTCGTATTCTTCGTTTGCTTTTTAATAAGAAATTGAGTTTCGATTATTCTTTTCTTTTTTTTTTTTAGTCTATCGATTCGTCCGATCAGTCGTTTGTAGGTACGGCATAACCTCCAATTTACTCGGCACATAAAAAATATAATAATAATACGTATACGGATTACGAATAGAAATAGATAATATAGACTCGAGCTGTTCGATTTAGAACGGATTTATTATAAACTTGGACGCCATATTATTATGAACGTACGGGTTTAAATAATATTTTATTGCCGTTCCATACGATATTATTATTATTTGTTTGGAGAATTATTTATCTATTTTCTGCGGACGTTTTATACGCGCTTACGGCCGTTAATTGTTATCATCAGGCTTGCCAATATAATGATAATGTCGTACTCGGGACATAACTTTTTATCGTCGAGGTGCTCGGTACATTTATAACGCGTGTAATAAGATTTGTAATAAAAAAAAAGTATTCGCGAGTACCGAACCCAGGACCATAATAAATTAATATTACATACGAGATACAACTCTCGAGCGGGCCGAGTGTATTGAACTTATCGCACGTTTAATACTAAATAATTGTAATAATGTGTTACGAGTACACGTATATTATACAGGATGATCGGAACGTCGAGTCATATAAAAAATTTAAAAAAATCTTTCTTTCTTTTTTTTTATTTAAAATCCATATTTTTTAACTTACGTTCGCAATTTTACACTCTTTAAATTGTATAAAATTGATTTGTTTCGCAAAAAACGATGGTATAATATAGTATTAAATATTTAAAGGTCCGCAATTTCACAGTAAGAAAACGAAAACCGCGAGGTGCCGCGTAATGCAAATAAAATTACGTTTGTTGTAATAAATATAATTTCTTTCTTTTTAAAAACGTACACATAATATACGAAAAATTTAAAAAATGCTAATTTTGAAACGAGGTCATAAACACCCTCACGACTCTCCATTAATTACCCCCATAAATCCTCTCGTGTTTGCAATATTTAAAACTCACTATTTTAAGTAACGACACGCCGAGTCGCTAACACTGTATAAGTCGAGACCCCCGAATATTCTTACACCATTTCATTACACAATTTCATTATATCAGTGATTCCCAACATGTATGGGTCGTCGAATATTTTCTATTGGACGCTCGGACGCTATATAGTTTACAAGAATTAAAAATAACAATATCACGATTCACGATTTGTATTTTAAAAATATTATCATTGATAACGAGAAGTTTTTTTAACGTTCAAATTATACGATAGTTTCATTGACGGAATCGGTTTTTGTTTCATAAAACTATTATTAACCGCACGCGAATGAATATTTTTTTATGGTTTTCGAAATATCAATATTTAAATTCGTACCGATCGCTATTATGAAAAAAAAAAGTCCATGCTCCTCGAATAAATCATCATATTTTTGACGGTGATGTCTGGTTGACGCGGTATAGACCTGGCACGTACCGACGGTAAAGATTATTATGATGTCCCGAAAATCACGAGTCGGTCCTACGAAACGGACGTAATATATTACGACACGCTGGCGGTTCACTTATCCGGAATTTCGTTCTGTTTACGACATTATACAAGCGTATAATACACGCGTATTTAAATAATAACAAAATATTTTATAGGGTCGATAAGAGGGGAAAAAATATTATTTAAACGATACCGCGGTATAAATTTATAATAGGTGTAAGATCGCGTCTTCTCTTCCTTTTTAATATCGTATATACACGCGTGACGCACGTGAAGATATTAAAATTCTGTACGGTATAATAACGTGGCGCGTATATTATAAAAAAAAAAAAAAAAAAACTCGTATAAGAAAAAAAGAGAAAAATTTAACGTCTCTGTATACTGAGTAAAATTTGTAATATTACTTACGTATAAAAATAAATTTAAAAAATGTTTTCTACGTAATACACACTTACGCGTGAATGTAGGGAAAATAAATATGACGTCAAATTTTATAATCTAAAACGCTTTGAAATTTTACGTACCCCGAGTACGATGAAATGACGTATTTGGATTTGGAGATTTCGATTTAGACAACGTTTCGCGAGACGAACACGCGACGTCCATTACCGCGGTGTAGGTATACGTTTTCCATCAAATATCGTATCGTATATGAATAAACGGTTTTAATACGATATGTTTTATTGAATATTCCAAACAGTAATATTATGGCAAAAAATTTCAATAATTATTTTATTTTCCACGATATTATATTACATTCGCAATTATTTAAAAAAAAATATCTGTGGCGGCACATTCAATCGTCAAACTCGTATACGTTTACAAACAAAGTGAAATATTATATTATAGAAATATTCTTCGCGCAATTTTACGGCTTAATTTTTTGATTTCACAGAATATGATATAATTTGTACTTGCTGAATTAAATGGCTATTTTTTTACTTTTGTTTCAGGACTCGTATTATATTCGTGTAGGCGTCGGTGACGTTTGATTTTCCGCGCGGTGCATGACTCTTTACCGATCAAAAACAACGCATAAATTATTATATCTCCCTGTCTCCCGTTCGTTATTAATTTATATTGTTTTACATTATTGTCGGGGCTAAATTAACGGAATAGTAAAGTTATCCGACGTATTTACAGCGGTATAATATTATAATATTTCGCGGGTATAAATAATTATCGCCGCCGAACGCGTTTTATATAATATTCCATTATTAATAATAATTATTATTATCGTTTCAACAAAAACGCAAACCGCATTCCTTTGAATATTCGAACCTCGTGTACTCGACATTGCGTGGGGTCGAAATCAAAGACCGTCGACCGCCAACCACCGACCGCCAACCGCCAACCGCGAATACCGGTCGTATTTTAATCATTTTTCACGATTAATTCGTATTAGGTACGCCGTATGTTTATTATTGCTAAATCGTCGTGATCCATAACTTTTCAATTTTCAGTATGAACAAAAATTAAAAAAAAAAAATTTTCAAATTATCAAACACGCTTTAAACGTACAAGTTCACTTTTTGATAATTTCCCGTTACCGTTGCGGTACCCACTCAAAAGCTAATGACAATTTTTTTTTCACTTACGCGTATCGATTAAATTCCAAACGGAATCGATAGAAAAATAATATCGAATTTTTGAGTTTCTCGAAAATTTAACGCGCACTTTGATAACTCGCGTATTATTATAATGTATACCTAAATGAGTACACCCTGTATATTCGTCCATTCGAATACCGTCCGCAAAACTTTATCGTTTATCCAAATCATTTTTCCTCGAGTAAAACGCACATGTATTCTTATTTACAGGTAATAAAGTATATAACCATTAACCATATATTATATACCATAATATACCCAATCGGATAATATCGTGTCGTTCTGTTCCACATAATATACGATGTCAAATTATAAAATATAATAATAATATATTTCAGAAAGTCTTATGTAGGAATTATTGTGTGCATGCGTTTTATTATTTAAAAAAAGCATAGGAAATGTAACGCGATCGGCAGCTTTAATATCGTTTTTAAAAGCAAAGACGCGTGGTTCTGTGACAAAATATTATCATGGACACCGTGACCGTGGTTACACGGTTACTTTTCGTCGTAAAACCGTTGTTCTCCGTTATACAATAAACATAATATTTTAATATAGTAATAATATTTCAAGCGCGTAATATCATGAATTTACGATCAATCGTTGGGCGGTGGTAAAAGGTCACGTCGGAATTCGAGTAATATGTTATACAATATAACGTACAAATAGAAATATAAAATAATTTCCTCTTGCCGAACTCGTGTGTACGCATTCCGTTTTCTAACCGAATTTCCGACCTTTATCCGGTGTTTCTAAAATTCTGTCGTGTCAATTAACCATAACCTAACCATAACCCATAACCATAGTCATCGTACTCGTTTGTCGCGGTCTCGCAATATACTCGCAAACAATCGTCGTTCGGAGCATTTCTGTATATCTTAACCACATCAATCATTTCTGAGTTCTGACAGACATAATACGAGTATATATATTGTATACTCGGTCGCATTATATATTATATTATTATTATTAATCGACATCCACGACTCGAACGACGTTTCGTTTCGAATACATTGTATTTCGTGAACGTTTTATAATATAATAATATAATAGCTAGTATACCTACTATCGTATAATATAAAATCTCCCTAGCAGCTAATATAATTATTATTATACCGCGTTATAAAACGTTATACCGCGTTATTCGTTCATATTATTATATTGACCGTGGTCGTCGCGTATACCGAACGTGTGTGGGGTCCAATGGGTCAATGCCCGTGCAGAGCTGCAGAAGAGTGAAGGAGATCATCCCCTCCGCCGGTAAATTAATCGCGATTATTACAGCTATATACCTGTAAAATAATGTAATAATATACTTATTACTTTATATATTTTTTCATAATATAATAACGTATACTGTAGGGTGTCCAAGCCAATAACTTTTGATCTACATACATATTTTTAAAATATGATTTTTCATTATTCATTTCAATAATTCAATATTATTAATTTCTATAAATTAAAAATTCAAGTAAATTCGATATTTTATAATCATATTTCATATTCCGTATAAACTGCAGCGTTTCATTTCTGTTTTAAAACAAACGTAATATATAAAATATTATAATATTAAATCAATCCACGATTGATTGCGATTAAATATCAATTGACAAATGATAATGGTATAACGTTTTATGATAACAATAATTAATTGAAAACTGAATGACCACGAAACGGTCAAAACGCGTGACGTCCGTTAACCACGTTTACGTGCTGATATTGTATAGTATTGTACGTTTTTAATTATAGCCAAAAATTCATTTTTTTTTTTCTTCAATTAAATTTTATAATAAATTTAAGACCATTTTCAAGAAGACTACAGATCGGCCGTGTTAAAATTTTAATTCATATAAAAACAAAAGTTTGTATTATTTTATTTAATTGATCTAAAGTTATTGGCTGGGACGAACCAGATGCGACACCCTGTATACGGTTTTAGACGTGGTTATCATGTTATTTAATATCAGTTTTAGTTTGGTATCGTATATAATATTATATTATGTACCTCGTAATATCGGCGAGGCGCGCGTTGTCTTTCGCGATAAAATGTGTGCGGGATTAGGAGAAATAAATATACGGAACTTAATACGAATACGACAACGCGGTTTTAAGCGATGACCGGGGTGGAAAAAATTGCGCCGAGTGTATTTTACAATATATAACGTAATAACGCGCTCGTACGCCATCTTATAAAAATTATACACGTATGATATTATATTCTATTTTACTGCGTCGTGTGCGCATTTCTCGCGTGCGATCAGAATTTTATATTTTAATAATAATTTTTATTTTTTTTCTCGTCGAAACCCTAATACTTATGGACTCGGGGGAAGCTCGCGGACTTTGCGGTCCGTCATCTCGTCCGGCGGCTGCTGCGAAATCTCACATTTTACGAAATTACATTCGGATAGAATCGCGTATATTATTAATATATAATATAATTATTATACGCTATATAACAATCGAATAGCACGACGGAGGAAAAATGAAAAAAAAAAAAGAATAAATAGTTTTATACCGTAAACGTCATATATTTTATTATATTATTATTATATACCAGTACCGCGGTATAAGCGCGTGCGTTATATAGGTTATGGGTACAAAGAAAATATAATTCCGGGTGCCGTTCATCGTAATACGCGAATGTTTTTTTTTTTTTTATATATATATATAATAAATAATAATAATAGGTACGTGCACGGAAATCGGACGACTTTAGCTTCTTTTTTACGCACGCGTTTAATATTATTTTATTATAAAAATTATTATATTATTATATTAAAACTTATAAACGTATATATTATATATTTATTAGATTTATTATTAACATATTATATTATATAATAACGTTATAATTGTTGACGCTTGTTTTTTTTTTTTTTTGTTAAATTTAATTTTTAATTTTTGATTTTTTTGATTTTTTTTGTTCAAAACGGTTCGAGTATCCTCATCTCTATTATATACGACAAGACCGAGATTTATATTATATATTTAAATATTAATTCGTACGTCTTTTTTATTATTGTTTCGAGAAAGATATTATATTATAATATATAATATAGCGTTAAGTAGGTATGATAATAATTATTTATCTTATCATAATATTATTGTTTATATATTATTATATTGGTAACGTAATGTAGATCGCGCGTATATTTTACTAAACGCGGGGCTACGTTCGCTAAGTCTGAATGGGAATTTAATGCGCTTCGATATATTTGACAGTTAATAATATAATATTTATTACGATATATTATTATAATATTATAGAATATTATATTAAGTTATTTTAAAAGTGAATTTTTAAAATTTCGTTGCACTCGATATTATTGGTATAGGTATATATATATTATAATATATAATATCATTATGGTTATTATTACTATATTTATAATATTGCTTTTGTACGATTTTTTTTTTTCTATTTTTTGATCATTATTATTATTATTATTATATTTTTTACGATATAAATCAGTAAATCACCATTGTAATATAAAATCGGTTCGATGTTGTAATATAACGTTCAAAACGATTCTACCCCCGTTTCTGAGTAGAATTGCATATCATATTACCATGTTTTTTTTATAGAAAAAATACAATTAGCGAAACAAAAACTATTTGTATAGGTATATTGTTGTAATATTAAAATAGAACGACCCCAGGGGAATATTAGATAATATTAATAATTGTACGAGTAGGTAGCGTACTAAATTATTATTATTATATTACGTGTGTATTTTATATAGGTACTTATTTCCAAACTTAAATATTATATTGTCAACCGGTAACGTGTTATCATTATTTTTACGTTTTCGGTATAATATTATATGTTCAACGAATCGAATAAAAAACCAATAAACGTTATATTGTCTAGTTGTGAAAATATTAATAATGTTATAAATATTATAATTATATTCATTTTATATGGTATAAGTATATTAAAATGTATAAAAACGGTCGATTGATTTTTCAAAATGACTTCTTATAATTATAATTTATAATATATTATATTTATACGAAAAACCACGATTTTTCTATTACACGTAATTTATTGTAATACGTATAATAATTATAATAATATTATCCGTTCTAATAATATTCCGTTGTATTTTGTATATAAATATATCTAGACATTATATTAATTTTCTACATTCCTACATACAATCTAATATTAATACCAGTGCCGTAGCCAGAATTTTATTTCGGGGGGGGGGGGCTTAATTTTTGATGGACAATTACCTACACATAAAAAATATTTTTTAAAAAAATGTTTAATAGTATTTTATGTAATATAGTATAAAATTAATTATTTCAAAAATTACTTTGGATAATTCTGGTACTTTACTAAGACATGATGGTTGAACAATAGATTATACATAATATTTGGATAATACTTGGATCATCAATATCTTCAGTGATATCTGTTGTATCTTCTTGGGTCTGAACATTTTTATGTTTATTCGTAAGCCAAGATGTAAGTGTGTTTGGCATAAGAACTTTTCGTTTCTTATTCATATTGTACTTAATACTTAATATTTAATAAGGTAATAACACTATTATAATATTTATGTCTAAAAAAAAGGTTCACGTTATCGCATTTTGCATCAAGAAAAAGAAGAATCATAGATAATCAAGGGAAAAATAATAATGAACAAAATGCAGCTCAGAGCATCAGCTGTTTAGATAATAGATATACATATATGTATAATAAATATCCGTGGTTTAGATTAGGCTCCGTAAGCTTCGTATAATATAGGTATATCGGTGGTTTAGATTAGGCTCCGTGGGCTTCGTTTGATCTTGTCACATAAAATTATCACTTATCACGATTTACTATAAATATGGTAATTACGGACTATATTATCTTATGGAAATTATGTACAATCTATGGAAATTATGTACAATCTATGGAAATTATGTACAATCTATGGAATTTATGTACATTCTATGGAAATTATGTACATTCTATGGAAATTATGTACATTCTATGGAAATTATGTATAATCTATGGAAATTATGCACAATCTATGGAAATTATGTACAATCTATGGAAATTATTGTCATCTGACATTTCGGGGGGGAGGGCTTAAGCCCGAAAGCCCCCCTGGCTACGGCACTGATTAATACCTAATTGCCATTTTATCAAAATTTTAAGATATTTACGGTGTTATGAACCCCTGAGTGTTAAGTTCATAACAACGGATTTATATACACGTGTAAATGTATAAAATACGATATATAATACCTACTCATATTATTAATTTTTGCACGACTTTATTGTCGGACCAATCCAATCCAATTATTGATTTTTGTACCTACGTTTGTATAAAAGAGGACATCGATTGAAATTATTAATTTTTTTAATATTTAAATTTTTAGGAATTTTAATGTAGGTATGTATAGATATTGTAACGTTTATATAATAAATATACAAATGTAATATTATACACTTAAATTATTATAATATATACGTCGAAACTCTGTAAAAATATAAAAAAAAAAAAACATTATAATATTAATTATATATTTACGGTTAAACTGGTGTATTGTTTTAATATTTCCAATACGGTATAAGCGGTGGCGTATCCAAAGGATCCCATTGACCGTATTAAGTATTGACTAGTTATGATACAAATGATTAAAATATAATGAAATATCAATTAATAATTCGTATTTATTTATTTTTTTTTTTATAGTTTAGTACTTAATAATATTTAAAAGTGTGTGTGGCCCTCCTTAAAAAAAATTTCGGATACGCCACTGGGTATAAGTCTCTACTCTTGGAATATTTTCACCGTGTTTTGGTAAAAAAAAAAAAAAAAAAAAAAAAAAGAAATCTATTGTATAATAATGTCATGTAAGTACACTGTGTTTACGCATAATATTAATATTATGTATGGATAAAATATAATTTAAGAGAAACTCGATATTTTTCTTTAAAGAATTTGAGCAGCATAAATTTATTAATTCGGACGTTATCGAAAAGCGGTGAATTTTTAACTTCGCGAGTATAAAAAGAAAGTTATTGTGTACTTTCCATAGTTTCTGTCGATCGCGAACGAAATTTTTATTTCGTTATGTTTTATTAATATTTTCATTAAATTGTATATTAAAAAGTTTTTTTTTGATTTTATACCTACAAATTATTTATTACGAATTTATTTAATATATAATAACAAGGACACAACAGGTACACGATACGAACCATATAGTTATTATTGAGCAGTAAGCGCATGCGTGGAAAAGACGCAAGAACACGTAATTATAAACCGACACTACAATAATATATTGTTACGACTTACTTATTTAAAATTTAATAAAATATTATATTTGAGTTTGTTGGAACTTGGAAACATTAAGAAATACTACTTAATACTCATTTATTATAATACCTATTATTATTTCTATCCAGGAACGTATACAGGGCCTCCCCCCCTCCGAAATTTCTTTGAAAATTAAATTAAATTTCCACCTATTTTGACAATATTGGCCACAATATTTACCTGGTACAATTGCTACTGCTGAACACGGTCAACCCTATGAAGACTTAAAACGTTTAATTACGAAACAATATGAGAGAAATTAGACTTACTGAATTAGCCTTACACGTAGGTACCGAAATTTTGATTTAAACGTGGAAAAAATTATCGATAGATTTGCCAAGTTACCACGAAAAATTTCGAGTTTGGTCCGCATATTCGCATCATGGAATACGAAGACATGGAGATAATTTTCGTAACTATAATATGGGTATTGGTGAAAACATTTTACATAATTATTATATCAATATCATAATATTGTTTGCGTGTGGCAGGCGTATACTGAATAATATTACATATAGAAACAGTCAGTTAATTTAATGAGCTAAGGTTAATGTTGTTGATGGTTCTGCTCTAAACGCGAATTATTAAACTTCTCTAATATAATACCTATGCGGGCGTAATATCATTAGTTGTTTAAGTTTTTCATAGTTTCTATGAAGGTGAAAGAAGCGAGATGGGTATGTATTTTACTGGGTCATTTTGATCTCTGTGAGGTGTGAGGTTTGGGTATGGTGTGATAATCAATAATCATATCAGTTTTTCGAGGAACGGGCATAAGAAAATAGATTTTTATTTCCAGTGTGCACAGTAACCACGTACTGTAATAACCAGGGAATCAATAAGGACTTAAAAAAATTTCGATTCACCCGTATTGGTTGCCTGGTATAAAATTACCCCGTTGAAATTAGACATCAAGCATAGGATGATCTCGATGACCGAGAGGAGAGTAATATTTATTCCGTGTTACTACTGTCGATTCGGTTTTATGGCATAATTTAAATTTACACATACACGTTATACAAAAAAAAAAACGTCTCAATAATGACAACACACGGGAGTACTACTACAACCTATTGTAATGATATTATGAAATATCATCATTTATTCATTTTCTTTTAATTGTACGTAATTTTAATATAAAATAAGATTATAATATTGTTTGAATAACGATCAACTTTTAATCAAATTTCATTATATTTAATAAAAGAATCAACATATGTCGAAACACCGTCACAGTCTGAATAGGCAACTCTTTATGAAACACATATACATAACGTCGAGGACGGCGATCATGCTGTATACTCAGATAATACCACAATAAATTTGTTTATATTATTAAAAAATAAATAAGCGACACCGGAACCGGCGACTCGCAATATAACAAGGCATTTATATAATGCAATAAAAAAAGTAACCACAGTCGGCGACTAGAGGATCATAGGCGCAACTAGAGCCTAAATATTGGGGGTGCTAAAATTATGTAACAAAAATTAAACCGTGCCCCCACACCACCAAATGCTATTTCCACAATTATTTATGAATCACTATAACAATTCTAAATTTAAACATATTTTATTATCCTAATAAGTAGACATTTACATTTTATATTTTTTCTAGGTTTCATGCAGTATTATCAATTTATTATATTCATAGATTACAATATTATAAGACATTTGAACAAAATAGTTCTAAATAAAACTTTAAAACTTAAAATTGACAGTATTTTAATGTAATTATTATAGTTAGACCTAAAGAAAACAAGGGGTGCTAAAGACCTTCTTGCGCCCTCCTAGTTGCGCCACTGTAGAGGATTAATAATAATAATTCAACATAATTATTGATCGGCTCGTGGGAAAATCAATATTTTATCATTTCATATAAACATAAACCATAAGCTATTCATTAACACGACATAATGCATCGTGGAAAAAGCCTTCCTGTAGTCGGAACTCAAAAGGTTATAAATACGACCCGACGAGGCGACGACACCTACCAACAAGCAAGCAGTCGTGTTGGTCCGTAGTCTCGGCGACCAAAACCGCCGCACACGACATCTTTTCAAGAGGACTTATTTCGGAAATTGTTGACGGTGTTTCGACGTGTACAAGATTCATTCATCAGCAAACCTAACCAGCTGTATTGTCATTTCTCTTATACAACCTGCGAGTTCAACTCCACTTTCAGTTATCGTCGCTGGAGTCAAAGTAGTGATTATTTTTATTTTTATATAGCCATTTGTTGTGGTTTTACGAATCATCTGATTCGTGAAGTCACAATTAACACGCTTATATATTAAGATATAACTAAAATCAGTGGCGCCGAGTACATATGCCAAGTGGAGCAATGGCTCCACTTCTTTTTGGGGTGGTAGGTGGATTGTGGCTTCTGGCATTATGGGTGGAAGTAGAAGAGTCGTCAACGGTGTTTTATTTCGAAAAAAAATTTGCGCAGGGGTCCCCTATAAAATACGTTTTTAATTTTTAGCTAAGAATAAAAAAAAATTTCTTTCTAAATTATACATATTGGAGGAGATAGAAAAATTTGAATTTTTTATAGATTACATTGAATGTACTGGTAAATTTCGTATATAAAAAATTCGAAGTGTTTCATTTCAAAAAAAATTTGCGCAGGGGTACCCCTATAAAATGCGTTTTTAATTTTTAGCTGAGAACAAAAAAAATTTCAACCTAGATAACAAAAATTGGAGTAGAAAGAAAAATTTGAATTTTTTATATATTATATTGAATGAACTGGTAAATTTCGTATATAAAAAATTTAAAGTGTTTCATTTCGAAAAAAAATTT
>JAIUCT010000008.1:11308815-11348403 GCA_021307375.1 Tetraneura akinire
TTTTTTTTTTTTTTTTTTTATCTTTATTATTAAAATTTGAATATCGAAGACCGTACCAGGACATCGACGCTAGCGGCGGCATTCGACGAAGATAATAACGAAGACAGCGAAAGCATTCGACTAGAGCCATGCCGACGATGGTGTCGGTATCCGAATAGGTACTTAAATTACGTGAGTTACGGCTCACCAACGACGGGTGACTTTCGTCTTAAGCATTAACCACCACCGGACCACTTCCGCCTGCAATACCATCCGACAACGGTGGCATCCGACGGAGACAGTAACGAAGACAGCAACAACTTTCGACTAGAGCCATGCCGACGATGGTGTCGGTAATCCGAACAAGTACGTTCCGTGATACATTACGTGAGTTACGTCGCTCACCAACGGCGGGTGACTTTCGTCTTCAGCATAAACCACCACCGGGACCACCTTTGCCTGCAACACCATCCGATAACGGCGACATCCAACTACGATATCAATCGATACACATCTTTTATATTTTTTTTTTTTTTTTTTTTTTATCTTTTTTTATTTTGACTACATATTTATTTTAGTCGACCATCCCGTCCTACCTTTTCCTTGTCTAATTAAGCGGGTCAGCCTTTCTAACGGCTAATTGCATAAGTCTACCGGTGCCCTCTCTCATCTGGTCACTTTCTCACACTGCACCAATCCCACGTCATTGGCCACATGTATATTTTATTAAATACTATAAGAAAAAAGGAAAACGTAATAACTTAAAACATATGATGTCTTCATTTATAGGCGATGGCTAACCCTCTACCTACACAATATTGACCGTATCTTATATACATTTTATTATTTAATGCACAATAATATCATTGAATAATGTGTTATCTATATAAAAAAAAAAATAAATACCAACATGAAGTACTATTATTCTACGTCAACCATAATATTTTTATTTATTTATTTATTAGGTATTATTAAAAATATTGCGTTTGTGTTTCATATTCCCGGAGAACTATACTATAATTTACATTATTTATATATTTTTTTTGTTGTGAATTTTTGCTTTGATTATCTATATATTGTTTCATAAATAAGTTCTGAATCTGATGATTTTACTAAAAAAACGTGTATTTAAAGGTGGTGCACAAAAAGTACTAAAATTATCATAATACAGAAAAAGTAACAGATATCATTAAAGTCACCAAGTAAGTTCATAATATTTCATATTTTTTGTCATAAATAATATATGGCGCGTACTATGTATTTGTTATGTGAACTTTTATATATAATAGGTAATAATCCGAATATGCGTGTAGTTTAATATCAAAGTTTCAATAATTTTATTTAATGTATCATATAATATATCACACTACCAGTAGACACAACAGGAAAAATAACAATTTTGTGTTTTGTCTTTTGTTATATAGAAACTTGTAATTTATCCCCTTATTTTTTAATAGTTTTTTTAATATCTTTCTTTTAATTATAAGAAATGTATAATTTATATGTAAAATGTGTATTTTAATATGAAAGTTTCAATAATTTTATTTAATGTATCAAATAATATATCACACTATGTCACTATACCAGTAGACACAACAGGACCACAACTCGATAAATAACAATTTTGTGTTTTGTTATATAGGAACTTGTAATTTATCCCCTTATTTTTTAATAGTTTTTTAACATCATTCTCTTAATTATAAGAAATTTATTATGTATACAGTACATTATACATCTACATCTACATTGCGATGCTCTTACTTGGGCTTTACATGGATATTTTATGACAACGACTAAATTAGTTAAAATCGATTCATTAACGGGTAAAAAACTAAAATGGTGACAACAAAATTACATATAATATATATATACTCGTATATATAATTACTACTTATGTATTCATTTTTTTCTGCACATTTTTTCATTAATTAAATAAACATCAAATCTTTGGTCCCAGGTAGAAAGGGCTTAAGTCATTTTTTGACAAAAATTTTTGTTTTTCACTATAATTATTGTGTATTTTTCGCTTGATTTTTTGATCCAGGTAGCATAAGTCAGAAATTAATATTTTTCATATTATAAAGAAAATAAAAAGGGCATACCTATCTCAACATTACACACTTTTTTTTTGGTTAAAAGGGCATATGAGGTGTATGATGACTTGTCTTTTTTATCATTTTATTAGTTAGGTATAAATGGCTTAAGATGACTTACGACTTTTGTTACCTATATCATATTATAATGGCTTAAGTCAAGAAACAGTATTTATATTCATTATCATAATAAATTAAAATATTATAATATAGACATAGGTATAGACATATATTATAATATAGTACTAGCTATATAATATCATTTTTATTATTTACGTAAACAAGTTTGACACGTGGACAGTATGACACGTGTACTTAATATTAGATAAAAATAAAAATAAGTAGTTATTTATATTAATCATAATAATATAATGTTGTTATTTTAATCAATTTATCATTATTATTATTTGTTCATTCCAAAAACTTCATTGACTTTAGTAGTTAAATCAATAGTCACATTGTTTTCATGGTTTCACTTTCAATTTTTGATATATTATTTAATTATTATACGTAAGTTCAAATAAAGGTTTATAACCAATATATTATTTAAGTTATTATAATAAAATTCAAAAATGAAAAAACGTGCATTACGAATAATTGAAATGACTAAAAAGAAACTAACTTTATCAAATGATATTGGTAAGTAGAATATTATATTAAATATGAATACGATTTTATTACATTCCTTACGTACTGTAACAAATTATATAATAATAAATAAAACAAATGATTAACAGATGAATATGATATAGACAATAATTTTGATCTCGATCAAGATTATATACCAGAATCATCAGATAATGAATCTGATTTATCAGGTCACAGAGAAGAAATTCAAACACTAACGAACGAATCATTTATTCAAGATATAATAAATGATAACTCGAATAATATTATGAAGGTACTTAATACTTAAATTAATTAATATTTTAATTTCAAATTTATAACCTAATGTTTAAATATCATTATGCAATAAACAATAATAAATTATATTTATGTACTATAATAATATAATAAGTAATTGATAAAAATTATTTTATAATATTATATATATATATATGTATTTTATTATTACATTATAGATATTGAACAAAATGAATTTGAAGTTCCAGCTGGCGGAAATTTAACTGTTTTAAATAATTTAGGTTAGTATTAAATTTAATGCATACCTAATTTAAAAGTTTTATTATTTTTTTTAAAAGTTAAAAATTGTAACTAAGTACTATAAAAAATTAATATTTTTTTAATGTCAATTTCATAAAATTTACAAATCTGTAGTATTTACTATAATCCAATTATATCAATATTTATTGATTTATAATAATTTTTTGAAGTAAAATTATTTTTTTCTGAGTATCTATTACATTATATTAAACAAAATAATTTGACATTTTAAACTGTTTACTGCTTTAATTTAATTGTAATAATAAACTAGTTTAAATGAAGCTGAAGATTTTAAAGTCTTAAATTTAAGAAGAAGAAACAAAAGTATGGACAACATCATTAATTTAAAAAATACTTATAATGCTTCAGTACCAATTTCTAAAGAAAAAAAACAAGATCTTCTTGACATACTCCCGTTAATTCCAAATGTGTATCATGAATTTTATAAAAAACCTTACAACTAATGAAGAAGAAAATGCAAGAGATGATCCAGATCTGTATGATACTGATTATGATTAATATTATTATTTTTTATATGTATTTAATAATTATTAACATGATAAAAATTAATAATTATTTAGGTACTTATTTGATTTTTTTTTATTATGTGAAATTAGAATAATTATGATTTTAAAGAAAACAAAATTGTAAAAAAAAATAAAGGAATATTTTAAAATTTAATATATATTTATTTATTTCAAACTTTAAATATGTAATTTAATATAGGATTTAAGTCCTTACAAGGTATTGTGAAATGGCTTAAGTCATTATCAAAAGGACTTATGTCAAAAATATTAAAATACAAAGGACTTATGTACAATTATTTTATAATAAAATTATGTGAGACTAAATCAAACATTACTATCAAATAGTGCTACATTTTTTGAAAATTAGCCAATTTTCAATTTAGGCTATTATATAATTGTTACAGCAAAATAATTTTTTAAACTTTCAAACACTTGTACTGAAAACCTACAAAATTTGACTCATGCCCTTTCTACCTGGGACCAAAGAAATAGTAACCTATAGGTTAGGTTTTTTAAAACGCCCAGTATGTACCGGTCCTTTGATTCTATTACATTGGTACCTATTGGTGTCCACCTATAATTTGGGGGGGATAAAACTTCATAATATGACAGTACAATGGTTCGAGGTCATATCATACGGTTGTTTTGCACGTGTATGATATGACCTCATACATGCAAATATATACCACATAAGTAATTACTTCCCTAACTGCAAACACCGATTTTGTCATATCCCGTGCGTTACTAAAGCATAACGCAAGAGATCATATAGTCATATCAAACTCATATGTTGATTATGACATAACGCATTAGCCAGTCATAACATACTCATGTGTCGTTATGACCTCACACAATGCGTTGTACATATATGCAATAAGAATCGTCATATCCTAGTGTAATCATAAGTATACAACCCCCCCAAACACCACCACCCCTACACCTTACCACCAAACAACCACCCCTACACATTACCTCCCACACCATCACCCCACACACCTACACCTTAACTTAACACCTTACCTCCACCACTACAACCCTACAAACCCACCACCTACAGACTTTACCCCCAACCCTACCACAACACCACAACCACCACACAACCACCCTCACACTTTAATCACACCCTAACTAACTACACCTTACCTTCACACCTTACCAGCACACCTACACCTTACTATCACTCTACAACCCCACACCCTATTCCAACACCCCCATATCCACACCACCACACCCTATATAGTTTGTCCATGATATTAAGAGTAGTATAAAAAGTTGGTTACAATTATCTTTTAATACGTTACATGCTCAACATTAGTATAAAACTATAAACGAATCATTTTATCAATTAATAATATTAAGTTATGATGTGAAAATAAAAAATGTTTAATATTATCCATGAAATTATTATATAAATTGTTGGTATTTTAAATAAGATAAAATTAAGTAAATTTTTTATTTATATAAAATTCCGAAAATATAATGTAAAAACAAAATCCTATTATAATTATTAAAAAAATATATATCAAGAGCAGTAATTAATTTCTAACATTCACAAAACATTTATTTTGACGATTCGTAATAATTATGATTACCTATATCAAAAATAATACTTTTTCCCGGTTGATCAACATAACTGCTACGTTAACGATACAAATATAAAAATAATATATTAAAATAAGGTACCTGGTACATACCATGTTAGACAAACTGATACTGCCCTCCTGGAGTCCTCGCTCTTGTACTTTGAACATTATACATTGCTGGATCCTGGATGCTGGAACCTGGATAGTGGACACTAGCCACGATACAAATCTAATATATTGACTTACCTGTACCTATATAAATAAAATTGGTACCTAAGGTATATTTTATAAAGTTTTATTTTTCAATATTTAAAAGTATTGGTTGCAAGAAAGATATAAACAACAAAATTTAATATTTAATTATTATTTTCACAAAAATTATATTACTTTGAGTTCTTTAATAAAAAAAATTTATTAGATACTTAACTAAATATTTAATGTAATGTGTAAATTATACATATTTTTAAAACAGAATTTATAAAACATTAAATTGTATACCTACTACGTAGGGTGTTGTATTAGATTTAATAATATCCTTAGGTACCAAGTTAATAATATTTTTTATGTAATCTTAATTTGATACTAAATTTAAATAATAACGTATAGGTATCAAAACTCTGAATTATGGTTATTTTAGGGTGACCATATTATGAAAATAAAAAAAACGGGACTTCCCCCCCAACGAAATAAACCCTCAGCCATATACATTCACTATTCACACATATGCACACAAATTTCGAGAGTAAAAGTCCAAATCTCTGTCATAATATCATAAGCAATTATCTTGTTATTACTTTACCCTTTTTAGTAAAATAACCTAAATAATAAAATATTTTCTCTTAATTATTCATCAAACGACACACGTTGTATTCATTTGCATTTTATATTTTTTTCATATATAGATACTTTTTTACAAACATTAATACGATTATTATATAATAAATAGGTAATATTGAAATTAAAACGGGACAATCTTCTAAAAACGGAATAAAAAGTGTTCCATTCGAAGTTTGACGGGACGAGACGTGATGATCAAAAAAGGGATAATCCAGATTTAAACGGGGCGTCTGGTCACCCTAGGTTATTTTGTAGATTATTACGTAGGTACTAGTAATAAATATAATATATTTTATTATACCTATAATAATCTTGAATCGATATTGGTATAGTGTAAAATTATAAATAATAAGTGAAATTAATAACTAACTTCAATAATCAAAACCACAGTTTAACAATTTTTCTAAATGTCTAAAATATGTCAATAACTGTGTAATATTTATGTCACCCTATGAAATTTAATAGAAAAACAAAGCAAAAAAATTAAGGAGAGAGGTGATAATTACAATTATTTTCATAGATTTTTAATTCATTATATTATTATGAATTAAAGTGACAAACACAATTATTGAATAATATAATAATTAATATAAATTATTTAAAATTTAAAATATAAATTATTTAAAATTTAAAATATAAATAATAAAAAAAATTATATATATACTTAATTAATAAATTTACAGATTGAATATTATTTTTAAATTTTAAATTTTAAATAAAACATATTAATTTAATCAAACTACAGGCATTAAAATTACATTATTTAATAATAGTAAAAAATAATAATACAACACAAATTTTTATCTTTTATTTCAAATACAAATGTTTAAAAATATTATTTATTGTATGGTTTATTACTATATTTTTATAATATTTGACTAACCTTATTATAATGTCCAGCACGCATTCATTTGCATTTTCTTATCAATTGACGAGTACGACGTGGTTCTAGTTTGACTCATTTTTGACTATTCATTTGATTGTATACTTGTAACTAGGTAAAAATAAATAAATTGTTTAAAATGTATAACAATAAAACGTTTATAAAGATAAAATATTAAATAAAATAAAAAAAAAAAATAATAACAATAATATGATGTTCTATCTCCATAAAATATTGATATATAATGTTGATTAATGGCTAATTGGTTTCGTGATATAAATTATTGTATTATTGAAATAAATATTTTGTAATAATTAGAAAATATATAAATACTTATTATAGATTATTAATTTTACTAATATATCAACTTTAAAAAATTATATAATAAATATCGAGAATGGAGATTTTTGTAATTTTTTGAAAAAACGTTAACCAATATGGTTTCACAATATAACAACCAATATTAATTAACTATTTAAAATTATATTAAAAACTTATATTAAAATAAAATAAATACCTGCCTAATAATTTTACAGGATTATTGATTATTATTTATAATTTTAAATATGTGTATATTACGTATTTTATTCTTAATGTCTTTGAAATTATTTTATTTATCAATTATAATAAATATTTTAATACACAACGAAGTTATATTATATTTTATATTAATTATATAAAATATTATTTACTATTTTTTCATAATATTTCGCTTACCTTCATTGTGATGTCCAGCACGGAAAATCCATTTCCTTTGCAGTCGACGGTTATTGAATTCACCATGTATTGTAATACTTTATTCTACTTTGGCTCATTTTCGACTAGGTATTCATTTCATTAACTACCTTGTATAACGACGTAAAAATAAATAAAATGTTAAAATATTATAACAATAAAACGTGTGTATAAAATAAACACAAATATAAAAACTATAATTATAAAATAAAAACGTTTGAAATTTGTAAAAATATTACAATAACTATATAATGCTCCATCGCCATAGAATATAGATATAATATATAAACGTATAATGTATAGTTTCATAACAGCTGTTTGGTTTTTAGGACATAGATTTATTGCACCGTTGAAATAAATACAGCTATAAAGAAAAATTGATCTGTGTATTTTTGTAACTTTTTGGAAATAAGTTAATCGATAAGTGAAGATAAGAAATAAGAATATAATTTATAGAATTCAAACTACAAAATTAACAATTTTATTAAATATAATGTTAAAATTTTTAAGAATAATCTTAAATATCTATAGATAAAATTAAAAATGTTAAAAAATTACAAAAGTTCTATATTTTCACGTCTTTACTTTCAATATTGCCTGATCATTAAATTATCGTAAAATATAGAAATTATGTTATAATAAATTCAGAAATATTATAAACTTTAAACCAGTGGTTCCCAACCTTTTTGGTATTACGGACCACTAAGAGAACTTCCGATACATCACGGACCACCAAATTTTATACCTTATTTTTCTTATAAATAAGAATAATTTTTTTCACATATTTTAGAACTATGTAATATCAGGGGCGGTTCCAGAGACTTGGTTGGGGGTTGTCAAGTCAAAATTTTGGGATAATTTTATAACAAAAAAAACACAAATATTTACTATCATATTTATACGTAATAATGTAATTTTGTTTTTAACAGTTTACAATTTTTTTAAATACGGTCCTGGTTGGGGGCCGTGGCCCTTTGCCCCCACCCTCGAACCGCCCCTGTGTAATATGAATTTATAAATAAACGACGTACTATACACGATTGTCAATAATTATTGTTATGCCTCAAAGGAAAATTAAATTATTAAAATATTTTTACATTTTTTAAGTGTGACTCGCGGAGTCGCGGACCACCTCACAATAGCTCGCGGACCACCAGTGGTCCGCGGGCCATAGGTTGGGAACCTATGCTCTAAAAGAACACAATATTAATTGCATAATATAATAATTAAAAATTAATATTACCTATGTAAAATTTTAAATTTTATTAAAAACTACAAAAATTAAATAAATAAATTTACAGATTGAATATTATATTTAGTTTTAAATTTCATTCATAATTTCTTTAAAATTATTGTATTTAACAAATGTAATAAATATAGTAATACACAGGGAAATTATTATCTTTTATTTAAAATATTATTAATACTATCTTTGTATAATTTCTTCACTTACCTTTATTATAATGTCCAGCACGGAATTTGCATTTCCTTAGCAGTTGACGATTGTTGAATTGACAATTACTTTCATACGTGATTGAATATTTTGACTCATTTTCGACTATTCTTTTATTAATAAACTTGCAACTACGTTAAAATAAATAAAATGTTAAAAAAAAAGTATAACAAAAAAATGTTTACACGAGTATATATAAAAATAATAATAAAATAAAATATAAGCGACGCAAATTTTTATAAAATATTATAATAATTATAAATTATGTCCATCGCCATAGAGTACAAATGTATAATAGATGTAAAATACTATAATGTACCTAAACGGCTGATGCGTTCGATGACATAGAATAATAATTATTGTATTATTGAAATAAATAATAATAATCCATACATAGAATAGGTATTAGAGAATATACATTATCAATTTTAAATAGCGATAAAAAAATTTAGACTGAAGATTTTTCTAACTTTTTAAAATTACGTTAATGAGCAATATGATATTATGCTTCAATAAAATTTTCAGACATTAAAACCCAAAATTGCCAATTTTATTAAACATATGGTAAAAATATTGAGAAATTAAAAGAAGCCATACAAAATATAGGTTTTCGATTACATTTTACATTGTAAAATATATTGTATATTAAGTATATATTTACATATTACTTAACATCATATCAAAATATTAGAAAAATCCTTAATCTCAATTTTTTTTTATAGGTAGCTGTTTAAAGTTGATATTTTTAGTTTAAACGAAAACCTTAGAATCCTTACGAGTATTATTCTTATTATTTCTCAATACTTTTACCATAAAAATTGATAGAAAAGCCAAAAAATTTGGGAAATGTTTGAAGTAAAATTGTTCTATCAATTTTTCTAAATATGTAAATAATTGTGAAATGTGTTATCCAATGCAATTTAATAGAACAATAAAACAATAAATTAAGGGTAAAGATAATAATTATATAATACATAGTAACTGTAATGATTGAAGATTGAACACACTTTAAGTGCATATAAACAATTTTACTTGTCTAAAAGCATTAATAAGTCTATCATATCATATGAAGTCCGTACATTTAATTATATTACGTATAATAAATTCAGAAAGTCTAAACGAACACATTATTTTATTACATAATGATGTAAGAATTAAAAATTAATATTACCTAACCATGTAAAATTTAAAATTATAAACTACAAAAATTAAATAGATCAATTTACAAATTGAATATTATATTTAGTTTTATATTTTTAGGTACATATTATTTTATTCGCATTATCTTTCAAATTATTATATTTAACAATTATAATACCTATTACCTATAATATAATAAATACATACCTACCTAAGTACCTACTAGTGTACAGCGAAATTATTATCTTTTATTTAAAATATATCCGTCTTATTAAAAATATTATTATTAATACTGTCTTTGTATAATTTCTTCCCTTACCTTTATTGGGATGTCCATCACGGAATTTTCATTTCCTCAGCAGTTGACGATTGTTCAATTGACGAGAATTGTAATAAATTAATTACATTTTGGCTCATTTTCAAATATTTATAAACTTGCAACTACGTTAAAATAAAACTAAAATGTAAAAAATGTATAACAATAAAATGTTTACACGAGTATACTCGTATATATAAAAAAAAATATTGAAATAAAATGTAAGCCTTGAAAATTTTAAAAAAATATTATAACAATTTTATAATGTTCCATCGACATAGAGTATAATAGATGTAAAATACTATAACGTAGCTAAACAGCTGATTGATCTGGTGACATGGAATATAATGGTATTATTGAAATAAATAAAAATAATAAGATTCCATACATACGAGTATATTATTATAGAAAATAGATTATCGATTGTACCGATGTAATCGATGAGAACTGGAGAATTATCATCTGATGAGCCAACAATTGACAATATTCAAAATTTCAAAATTAACACTTATTTTACAATTATTGATATTGTATTAACGCAAATATCAGAACGGTTTAATGATCATTCTCTACCATTATTTAAGGATTTGGCACTGTTTTCTCATTAGAGACTTAAAGAGGTAGCCAAAATAGCTTGTATCTCAGACGATGCATTCAATGGATTTTGTGTTTTCTCATTAGAGACTTAAAGAGGTAGCCAAAATAGCTTGTATCTCAGACGATGCATTCAATGGATTTTGTGATGTTTATGGTCAATTTGTTGAGTTGAATTCATTAAGAAAAGAATATATTCAATTTTCTAGTTATTATTCTCAATTTGATAAAATAAAAATTATCCCACAAAAACTACATGATAATGATACATTTTTAAGTGAGTCTGAAGAAGAAATCGAAGAAAGTGATGAAGAGCATAGTGTCCTCCATGAAAATAAAAAAAAAAGAAAATTGTGGGTCGATAGAAGATATTTTTAATATATGTCGTTCATTTGGGTTGAAAGAAATTTTTCCTTATTTGTATACTGCTTTAAGTATAGCTGTGACCTTACCGGTATCCAGCGCCTCTCCAGAACGCGCTTTTTCAAAGCTTAAACTGATTAAAACATAACGATCGACTATGAACGAAGAAAGACTTGAAGCTTTGATGATAAGAGCTTGTGAGTTAAATGTGTCCATGGATTTTGAAACAATTACTAATAAGTTTGCATCTAATAGTTCTGTACTTACAAAATTACTTATAAAATTATATTATAATAATTATTTATTAATTTTAATGAAATTATTAAATTTATTATTATTTTCTATTGTTCTTTTCATTGTAACTAGTAATTATTTATAAAGTAATCTCCTATATTATATAGGTAATAATCTGTATTTATATAATTAAACTGCAGTGGCGGAACTACAATCTTTGAGGCCCGCGGGTAAAATTGTTATTAGCCCTAATGAATAGTTGTATAATACTAATATTGGAAATTTTAAAAAAGGATATTAATGTATTAAGTAAACAAGAAGTCAATAAATATAATAAACAAATTAAATAAAAATAATTGTTTCTGCTACGATCTTGTGCAAATGAATTTATCAATGCTGAGGCTGACACGTTCAACTTTTTGGCGCGTTCATTTTCAATTGATATCATTGCGAGACCACTCAAACGTGTTTGAGACATAGTATTTCTAAGGTAGCTTTTAATTAATTTGAGCTTTGAAAATGACCTTTCTGCACTGGGCCACTGGCTACTGTTACTGGTATTTGGTAATGTAAGAAATGTTGTTAATAGGTCTGGAAAACTCCTAATTAGATTATAATTCTCTAACTTTATATATTAAGTTATAGGGCATTAAATTGTACAGTAATTAATACGTATTATAGTAAATTTGTACTATTAACTTATGATAAGTATGATAAAATAATAAATAAATAAGAAAAATCTATAAATACATACCTAACACGAGGTAATTGAACTATAAAAATATACAACTATAAACATCCTATTTTTTTAGTTTTTAGATGATAGAAAAATATACCTATTTGTAAAATGGATTTTTAAACCAATTTCATAATCTGTTTACGAATAAATATGGAAAACAACAACAAAAACAAAACTTAATAATTTCCATAGAATGTACATAATTTCCATAGAATGTACATAATTTCCATAGATTGTACATAATTTCCATAGAATGTACATAATTTCCATAGATTGTACATAAGTTCATAGATTGTACATAATTTCCATAGAATGTACATAATTTCCATAGAATGTACATAATTTCCATAGATTGTACATAATTTCCATAGAATGTACCTACATAATTTCCATAGATTGTACATAATTTCCATAGATTGTACATAATTTCCATAGATTGTACATAATTTCCATAGATTGTACATAATTACCATAGATTGTACATAATTTCCATAGAATGTACATAATTACCATAGACTGTACATAATTTCCATAGATTGTACATAATTTTCATAGATTGTACATAATTACCATATTTATAGTAAATCGTGATAAGTGATAATTTTATGTGGCAAGATCAAACGAAGCCCACGGAGCCTAATCTAAACCACGGATATACCTATATTATACTAAGCTTACGGAGCCTAATCTAACCCACGAATATTTATCATACATATATTATGTATATCTATTATCTAAACAGCTGATGCTCTGAGCTGCATTTTGTTCATTATTATATTTCTCATGATTATCTATGATTCTTCTTTTTCTTGATGCAAAATGCGATAACGTGAACCTTTTTTTTAGACATAAATATTATAATAGTGTTATTACCTTATTAAGTATTAAGTACAATATGTATAAGAAACGAAAAGTTCTTAATACACCCAAATAATATTATTTTATTATTATACTATAAATTTTATAATTTCAATAATAACCATTCAGTGCAAAAACAATACTTTCTTTTTACAAATATACGGCGAGGCCCCTTCTACGACGAGGCCCGCGGAAAACCCCGCCTTTGTATATATGTAGTTCCGCCTCTGAATAGTTTTAATATTAGTAGTAATAAGTTTGTATATTTTCAAGGAATAAGTTAAAATGATAATTATTGTTATTACTATAACCATAGTTGATAGTTCAAACTTCTAGAGTATAAAATTTAAATTATTGGGGTAGGTGGGTGGGTCAAAAATAATTTAATTTTGCTCCACAAAAATGTATTAAACTCGGCGCCACTGACTAAAATAATATACCTAACTCGAATAAGAATATAAATAATTGTTATACATCGAAAATGAGCTCTACTTTTAATAAATAATAGCCGAGACACATTTTTAGATCTTATTTCACAATAAAATTATACTAATTGTAATCAAACAAAAAAATAACATCGAACAAAAGTAGATTTATAAAGTAACGTAACTATAATAATTATTATTAATTAAATTAATTTAGTATTGATGTGTCGGTTATTAATATTCGTATAATCATATATATCTTGGTGACTTTCGAGAACTTACTACCCCGAAACCCTTCCGACACCTAGGAAGGAAGGAGGTAATAATACCTACTTAAATTAATATTCTTTATAATAACACTATTCCCTCAACCGACTAACTCATCAAATACCTACCATATGATACCATCATTCCATCTTTTCTCTACTTTCTTTAATTTTAATATTTTCCTGTTATTACACTATTAAAGTATTAACCAGTACCTACCTATTTTTAACGAAAACAATTATTTTTTTAATTCTTTAGTTTCTTGACTTATAATATAAACGATATATTATTCGACTACCTACTACAACCGTATGACTATACAATATATACACGGACATAATAGGTACATACCTGATGTCGTGGATTGAAAAATGAAAAATAAATAATAATAGAAGAAAATCAATTTTACTTCTTATTTATATATAAGGTTATTGTTATACTATATAATGTTAAATCTTAGCAATTTTCTTTTTGATGCCGTGTAATAATCCAACCGGAGGACCTCTCGTTAAACCATATCGTCCGTTCGCAGGGGGCATAATAATATTACACATAAAATTGCGTATTATATTTCGCCAATCGAGTCGATTGAAACGCGTATTTTTTCTGCGTGAAAAAAAAAATGGTATAATAATAATAATGATAATTTATAAGTATTTTCTGTATCTAGATTCGAGACCGAAGCGATGAGTCTCAAAAACGATTGAATTCTCCGACGATTGCGTCGTAAACGAATCGCGAAAAGACTTGGATCAAGTAAAACGATCAGTCATCGATTAAAAAACTGTATTTACTTACCTTACCTTGGTAATCGTTTCGTTGTATTCATATTCGAAATCCGTTTATGAAAATAAAATTAAATAAAAAAAAAATCAATCCGAATAAAGTGTCAGTTTTAGGTACACTATTTGTTACTGCGTACGCGTTTGTTTTTAGATATACATATTATGATATTTAAAGATTTGACGAAAAAACTGATGTGGAAATATTTGATTGAGAAAAATTTAAAAAAAAAAAAAAACACACATTCGGGGATTTATGATGAGATAATATGAGAATGTAGTCGTAAAAAAATAAGAATAAAAATATACAAATCTTATTTAAATTATTAAATTTACTTCTTAGGTGTATTTATTTCTTAAACATTAGATTGGTATACCTACTAAAAATATAAATTTAAAACAGCAATAAAAATAAATTGAAACTTGGGATTTTTATAATATTATGGTAACGTACTAACGTGTTACACGCACTATGTGAGTATACTTCGGTAAAATTTTCAGGCCTTGAAACTCTAAATTGTCAATATTATCAAACATTATTTAGATAAAAATGAGAATTTTAATAATTATTCAAAGTTCTATATTTTATAGAAAAATGAACATATCGGTTTAAAAATTTTATCACGTACCTATATACGAGTATGTAGTACCTACCTATGTGAACACATAATAAAATTTTCAAGTCTCCAAGTTCATACTTCAAATTGACAATAAGTAGGAAGTACTTACATCTATCCATAATTTAAACTAAATATTTTAAATATTTTAATATTCTCTTAAGTTGATGTATCTGAATCAACTGTTTGTTTCTGCGCGATAAAATTAAATTTATTAAACAATATTAGATACTTCAACATCCAGCAATTATTCCAGTTGCTAGTTATATCGTATTTCGTCAAAGATAATTTTTATTCGTCAATTTTAATAAAACTGAACCAAGTGACCAATTAAAGTTTTAGTATTTTTTTTTTAACTTGGCATGACGATACTAAGAATCGAAAACCACGATAAAATAATATTGTGTCAAATTCGTTACATTTTGTATTGTGCTCATACTTCCAATAAAATTTTGCATATTTAATATAATAAATTGTACCATTAAACTCTTTACTTTGTGAATCAAATTTCTGAATAGACGAGCATAAAATGTGAGCATTATTAAAAAAAGATGCAAATGCATCAAGTTCCGGGCCTTATTAATAACACATCACATAATTTTATAAATTTATAATTTTTATAAAATACAAATAACATAAAGTCAATGTTGTATATTATTTATTAAAAAATAAAATTTTACAGTTGAATTTTCAGTAAAAAAATATTTATATACGTGTATATATATATATATATATATATATATAAAAAAGTACAATTAATTAATAACAAAAATTTATTTTCTCATCATATGAATTTATATTTTAAAATACAAAAAAAAAAAAATTGTAAATCTTAATATAATTTTATTATTACACAGCTATAAGTTACAATTGTACATTATTTTGTACTACAAATTATTACAATACAATATTTCTATATAAATTCTGTAATCCAAATCGAAATGTTAAACTTTAAAAATTAAAAGAATTACACTACTAATTAACATTATATATATTTTTTTTTTATTTATTATTATTATATATATATGTATACATTAAACGATAAAATAAAAATAAAATAAATATCGTTAATCATTTTTTTACCCACCTTATTTTTATTTTTTTTTTTTTGTCATACATTAAGTTAAGTTACCTTCAGTTATTGAACAATTAAAATCATTAAAATTGATTTAATGATAATTACACAGTATTTCAGTACAAATTCTTAGTCTGCATGATAAATAAGCCCATGATGATAATAATTTATAGAGCCTAGTGGAGTGGTTACACAGTCTATGTGCACAATTGTTTATTTATTGTGTATCACCAATTATAATACCAACTAGGCCATAAAATGTTTTATTTCTCTTCTTTCTTTTTATTTAATTTTCATTCAGTTCTTGATTTACTTGTTTTATTTGTATTAGCTTATCATGCTCAAAAGGCTGTCATTATTATTTATTTAATTACAGACTAAGAATTTTATTACTTATTAGTTATTACTAAAACATTTTTAAAGAAATTGAAATGAAAATTTGAAGAAACAAAAAAATTAAAATTAATGATTTTAGATTGTTCTGTAAAGTATATTATAATATCTATTATTATTAATACAATATACTACATGAAGAACCCCAATTTAAATACATTCAGAATAATAGTTTTATATAATATCAGTATTACACATAAGAGATACATGATTTACATTAGAATAATTCTCATTAAATTATGTTTTGATAAACACATTTACTAATTATCGAATGAAAGCTACTGGTGGAATATTTGCTTTCAACTTCGAAAAACATAAAGCTGCTTTGGAATAATTCCAATCATTTTCTTGTAAACATCTGTAAAATATATTTTTCATAATTAATATTTGTACTAAAATTAAAACAATTTTTAATTAAAGTTTTAATGAAAAAATTTAATATTTTTTTTAATAATAAAGTTAAATTTAATAAAGTTTAAAAAATATAAATCCAATATTCCTAAAAAAAATGTGGGGAGGGAGATGTTGGTACATAGATTTTTTACACTTTATGCATACAGTTATATCATTTAATCATAATTTCAGTAATACATATAAAAATATTATAAAATGCTTACTTTTCAGCCCATTCATTATTCATTCCAGATTCATTTGAAAAATTCTTAACCATGGTTAACTTATCAGGATTTTCATTAGTATTATTGTTAGGATTTATAGATACTTTAGTTAATTGTTGATTCACAGGCGTGGAAACAGAAGTTAAAGAATTTGAAGGAAACTCTGTTGATGTTGCATTATACATAGAAAATGACGAGTTTACTTGTTGAGGATTTGATTGGAAAGGAATTGCTAATGGAGCTGAAATATTTTGCTGCTGCTGGAATGTTGTTTGCTGATTTTGTGTTTGTAAATTTGTGGGATATGGTGGTGGAGGCTGCTGTTGATTTACTGGAGCTGATATTAGAGAAGGTTGATAAGAGGGAAATGACATTCCTTGATATGGTGGTGGTTGAAAATTGGAGACAACAGGTTGTTGACACAATGCTGATGCTTCCATGCCAATCATTTCATCTGTATCCTCCATAATCATTGTTGCATTATTATTACCGTTACCATTGAAATTACTTTTTTTTGAAGATATTGTCTTTGGTTTGTAAATAGAAAATCGTTTTGATGATTCCTGTAATTGCAAAATATTTAAAATAAAATCCAACTTCAAATACAAGACAGAATTTTTCTCACTATTAATAATTCATCAGAGACTATGGTTATAAACAGCATATCATTCATTATACTCCAACCACTACCAACAGGTACAATACAGAATGTTCTGAAAAATGATCGGAATACTGGCCTTAAATTAGTTTCTTTGAAATCTTCAGCAAATACACCATTAACATTAATCTGAATCATTGCAGCCTTTGGGAAACAAATTAAAAAAAAAAAAAAAAAACATATTTAAATAAGTTTAAATAAAATAGAATATCAAAATACATACATTTGCTAGTGGTACATCAACTAGAAAAGAGCCAAGGTCATGTTTGGACTTCGGTAATTTATCTATGAAATTTATTACGTTATCTTTACCCTTTAATACATTACGATGTCTTCCATTTTTATTTCGATCAGATTTCAAAAAATTTCTTGCTTCTGGTAAATAGTGTGATAAACTACCTTTAGAACTAAAAATAATAAAATCACAATTATAATTATACATCTCTGAAAATGTAATTATAAATGCATTACAATATACATACAGATTAGATAGAACACAACTAGACAATGAAAATGTAGCATTTTCATGATATGCTTCTGAAACCATTTGTCTGGATAATTTGTTATCATATCGTTCATAGTATTGTGTTAAGAATGATTCTACCAACGAAGCAATTGGATTTGGTTGTTCAGGATTGTGACCTTCGGGTATCGGGAAACTATTGCCAAAGTTAACAGGCATTTTAAATTTGGTTTTATTAATGGCACTGTATTGAGATGGAAGATCCGAGTTGTCCTATAAAAAAAAATAAAAAAAAATTGCCCTACATCCTAAACATTGTCTAACCTAAATATAACAGCATTACTAAGTTCCTTCAGCTATATATTTTCTTTCACTTTTTTAATTATTAAAAAAAAAAATCAAGCAATTATTATAATTCCATCATTTTTTTAATACATAAATAGGAAATAATTAAGTCAACATTAGAGTAGATTTTTAAGACTTTACATATTTTGGAGATTATTTTTGGATATAAGCAATTTTTGAGCATATTTTAAAATTTTATATTTTGAACTTTTAAAATCCTGAAAATCAGCTTATTAGTCATAAACAGGGCTCATAACTTCTAGCATTTGCATATTTTTTTTTGAGGGGTCCTAGAGGTACCTATGTGAGCTATAAATTTGTTTCAGATTACCAAGAAGCTACATACGAAATTGTATGTTGCATATTTTTGCATATTTCAAAGTATAAGTGCTATTTTGCTTTTTTTGGCTTATTTTTAGATTTTTATAAAAAAAAATTTAGCACCTATACTAAAACATTTTTTCTTAAAAATAACAAGTAATTATAATCATATTAATTGTTCATATTAGTAATTAATTCGTGTTAATTAATTTTTCTTTTTATATTAAAACATAAAATAATATCAGAAGAAACTATATATACCTATAATACGAGTTTGGGCGACGCGCGACGTAGCAAGAGTGTACGCCCGAAAATAATAATATATAATAATTTTTGTATACAAACGTTTTTTTTTTTTTTTGCATATTTTAGTATTTTTAGTGCATATTTAAGCGCTTATAACAACCTTTTTTAGAGCTACAAGTTATGAGCCCTGGTCATAAACATATGCAAATTGAGTTTTATTAAAATATATATATCAAAATTAAAAACATTAACTCAAAAGTAAATATTTCATTTAATATATGAAGTTAGGTATATAAATTAATTTGAGTGAAAATAATACAATATTTAAAATTAATAATTAATAATTCTCATAAATAACTCATTAAATTTCATACTAATTTATATTAAATATATATAATGAAACAAATCAAAACGCATTTGTTTTATTAACTAAAAAGTCTTGACCAAATCAAATTTAAAAATCTAAATTACCATTTTAAATTTTATTAATCCAAATATTTTTGTAATGCTGAAGTAAACTTTTAATATTTAAATAACAGTATACATTTAATATGTAAGTTTACATTTAGATAAATTAATGAATGTACCAAATTCAATGGATAATTAACAATATTACTGTTCACACGTATATGCTAATTATTTTTAAGTAGCAATTGAAAAGTGATACTAATTTATAAAATACTGAAATAAGGTTGTTGTAACCAAATTATTTGACCCGATCATATGTGAAATTATCAGGTAAGATGTACTTACTTCCAACACCTAACCTTATTATACACACAAAATGATCACAATACTATTAAACTAGTGTTATAGAAACATCGGTCTTGTTGAACTTTGCACACAGAGCATAGAAGTGTGAAAAAATAAAATAGATGACACTTACCAACTTATTTAGCATAGGAAATATTTGCCGTACATCTCTAAAAAAAAAAAAATAAAAAAAAAAAATGATAAATTTATATAATGTATATATATTTTACAATAAAAATTCTAAGTTGACTATTACATGAAAACTACTAAATGTATAGTAAGAAATTATTAAGGAATGAAGAATGAATTTACAAAATAATTTAAAAATTTGATTACCGTAAATAATTAAATATAAAATAGTAGTACAAAATGGTCTATATGGTTTCTATTTACAAGCACATTATAACATATTTTTCTCTAAATTAATATTATTTTTATTGTTCATCAATTATTTTATTTATATTTTATTAATTATAATATTATGTTATTTTAACTTTGAAATAGAATATTTTTAATTGATTATTTAAATATAGAATTAGAAATAAATAATAAATGGATAATTTATCTAAATTAGGAAAATAAATCATATTCTTATATGAATAAAAATATTATTTAAAAATCATATTAAATACATTTATTGAAGAATAAAAATATAGTTTCTATTTTGGAAAAATGTAATATAAGAAACGAAAAAAAATTCCTAAAAATCTACATCTTCATTAAATTACGAGTTTGACCCATGAAAATTATCATATAATTAATATACTCTAAATTCATAAAATTAAAAATAAAAAAGTTATCTTTACTTTATTTACAAAATGATTAGATTTTAAAAAGTAATATAAATATTAAAATATGGCATTCAAAAATCTTAATTTTTTTCAGGGATTTTACAATGAATTAATAGAAATGGAACGCTCTTTATAATGTTAAAACATATTTACTATTAATATTTATATTTTATTATGTCCATGTTGATAATTATTGGAAAATGACATCATTGGCCAGGAAAGATTGCCAATGAACAAAATAATAATTCAAATATATAAGGAAATCTGGTTAAAAACAATAGGTATTTGTACTTTAATATTTTGAAGGGTCAATGACACCAATTTCCATACTACAGTAGCCAACCGCATTTATAAAGTCATTGATTACATTCATACCACAAATAAACCACACAATTACAGAAAATTATAAACATATTTTTGGTACACTCAGCTCTTAAATTATGAAACAGTTATTAAAAAAGAGGATATTTAAACAAATATATACTCACTGATTATAACGCTCTTTGTTCTCTATATCACACAATGGATTTTTGGATAAATTGAGCACTTCAATAGTATAACCAGAAAGACTCTTTAACTCTTTAAAATCAGCCAACTTAAATTTAAATTATTTATTATTAGATAAAAAATAAATATATTTATAAATTTAGAATAGTACTTTGTTATCAGATAAATCCAACACTTTTAATTCAGGAAATAATCTACGTATCCATATAAGTCCTTCACCCAAATAAATTTGGTTATTTGCAAGACTTAGACCATACAAATCATGTTTAGTATGTTGAGCAATGATATTTAGAGCTGCTAAAAGAACTGCTGGTCGATTTAATGGTACAAACATTTGATTTTCAGTAAACACTAAAAACGGTATTATACATTTCAAGTTTAATTTAAGTACTTAATATACATAAAACTCACATGAACACGCATAAAATCTTGATAAGTCTAAGCTTTTGGTATTAGGATTAAAACGTAGTGCCATTGCTTCTGTCATTTTTATTTTAACTTCACTAGATACTGGTGTAAATGATATAACTCCACGTGGAGGCATATATGATATCACCTTAATAATCAACTAAACACAAATATTTATATATAAAAAATAGATTAATTTAAAAATTATTAATTTAATTATTAATTACTTTTCGATCATCTCTAAGTGTTATGTTATAACTAATGTTATGCAAAGTTTTAGCGGTTTTAAAATCATCAAGGACAAATCGTAATGAATTATCCAAATATTGTTTCTGTAATTTTAAATTATATGAATAAATATAATATTTAAAAAGTATAATAGCATATATATAAAATGTCATACATTATATGGATAAAATTGAATAGGCGAAATATAAGTTTGAATTATTTTTAATACTTCATCACCATCTTCCACATTTGGTACCTAAAGATATTAAAAATATTTAGGTATAAAATATATAAATACATTAAAAATTAAAACTTACAATTACTGAATACCATCCTGTAGGACTTTCTTTTAAGGCCCACGATTGATTTCTGAAGTTATTATCACCACCACGACCATGATTCCTTTTAAAGAAATATATATTTTATTTGATATAATTTGTGTTCAAATATTTTAAAAGTTATAACAATAAAATACCGTCGACCAGGGTTATTTCTTGATTGATAACGATTTGATGAATATTCATTATCTAATTGATCACGAACTAAATCAGTTTTGTTGTCCCAGCTTTTACGAAGGAAGTTTTTACCTCCTCGGTTATTTGCTTTAAAAGTAACTTTTTTATTAAAACCATGATCTGAATAACCACCACCACCACTACCACCACCTCCACCTCGACTAGTGCTAGGCCTTGATGATCGATCATCGTGTTCATTACCTAAAATTTAATTAAAATTAAGAAAAAATTATTAGGTAGGTATAATAAAATATTGGTAGTTTAAAATATCTATTTATGATTAACTTATAATTTATATTTAAACTTAAAAACAAAAAAAATATTTATTAGGTAAATTTATTGTGTCATCAGGCATAAAAAAAAAAAGACACACAAGATTGTAAAATACAAATAATTATTATCTTATAAGGTATAAATAATGGTTAAATAAATAATGTATGGTCAAGAGACAAGGTATTTCTTTGTGTTCATGTAAATCCAAAAATGATTGTCAAAGAATGTGATATTCTTGTTTAAATAAATGTAAAAAATAAAAAATTCTAAGTATATGCACATGTTCTTATTATTAAGTAGATATCCATTTCATGAAAATATCTATTTCGCTAAGCGGAAGCGACATATTTTGGTATACTTAATAATAATTTGGATTAAAATACCTACAGTATAGTATAAGGGTGTCTTAGATAATTAAGTGCTGAACTAAAAGGTTTATTTTAATTTATACGCGCTGTTCATGATGCAAAGATATAACATAAAAAAGTGCTTAATTATCAAAGGTACCCTAACACTATTTTTATAATAAACTATTATCTATGCAATACCTACAAACAATATTCTTATGTTTATCAATTCCAGGTACAATTTAACAAGTAGATCACTACATTATGACACCACAGCCAAAAATCAAATATACCTAATATAATTTTAAGTCTATAAATTCTTGAAATTCGAGTTTATTTTGTACAAAGGTTATCACATAAATGGAAAACATAATTCCTACCTATAATTTATTTCCTACATTTGTGTTTTAACGTCAGGAATAATATTATTACAATTATTGGCACGATAATATCCAGTATTGGAGTATTAACAATCATTTGTCACCCAGTCCATATCTAAAAAGTTACTACAAATATACAAGTCAACTATACACTAACCACGATTGCCCTATTGAATGTCAAATTTATATTAATAACAGAAAAATGTATAATCAATAAAAACTATCTACCCATATTATATTAATATACCACAGTGCTACTTACGTGCATTTACATGATAAAATCTGTTATTAGAATTACGTCCTCTGGACCTGCCAGCCATCGTCGTTAACAAATGCCCAAACGTTACAATTTAAGACAAAACACTTTGCGCATAAGCTGCGTGCGACCAAAAATATGTTAATGAAAAGTCGCGTCGAGTCAAAGAAAAAGTGCTGAACTTGAATCGTTATTTTGAAAGTAAACTACGTTGTTGCTATAGTAGCAAATTTCATTTTACTCTACTAATCACAAATAAACATCCACATCACAAAAAAAAAAAAACTATTAAAAACGCAATTAAAATTTAACCAGCAGTGAGCCAGTGACGCATTATTTAGGTTAACTGTTAAGAGTTCAAATAATAAAATGTCAACGTGATGTAGTGTAGTAGTCTCGGTGATCACTGATCAATGATGGCCGCGAGGAGCGCAACGCGCAAGACAGTTGTAGTGAAGCGCGCTTCGTATGCATGAAAAACGATAACTCGATAACGGTTAAAAATGAAATAACGTTCTAGACTTCAGAATAAAATATACAGAAAAAAGTAATAAATATTTTTACTACCAACGAAATACAAATACACAACACAATTATTATAATATTGTCAATCTTGCATTATTTACCATTCCCGATTGCTAACTATGGCATGGCAATAATTATTGTAGTACATAATATAATGGATAAATATTCAACAATAACCATGATTATTGATTATAAATTTGATATATTATCAATAATTTATCATGAATGTTTTTTGTGGTACAAACACTACAAAAGTACAAACCACGATATTGTTAATTTCGGTGTACGCTGTATGAACTACGGACATTATAAAATACGCTGTGGCTAAAGACACGAATATCAAAAATAAAATATCATATCATAATATGATACGCTCTACGGACGTCATTGGGAATTTGAGATCCCAAACGTTATTCTCTTTTCTATGATCCCAAATTCCCAACCATACTTTTGAGTATAATTGACATAGATTAAATGTACAATTATAATTAATGTATATTTAATTTTTTAGCTTTTGATAACTATTATAATCATAGATTCATAGACCATTTGTGATGTCGGCTGTAACCTGTAAGTTGATCCGTAATCACGGGATTTATATAGCATATACATAGATTAAATATACATGTATATTATTTAATCTATTTTATGTAGGAAATAGGAATGTCTCGGTTTTTGACTTTTATTACGATAATTATAAATTAAAATATTATCATTTTTTTTTTTTTTCTATCAATAATTTTAAATAGCGAATTGTTATTACATTACTTAGATACACAGACTTCTATAATACACATAAATTCTTCTATAAAATACATTCTATAAATAACATCGTTAACAATATAGAGTTACTTATCTAGTGTATTATAGAAGTCTGTGCTTAGATAACGTAATGAAATAAATTTACTTCATCATATATCATACATTAATATGGTATATACTATATACAAGGCGTGGATTTAAGATTTTAGAGAGCTAGGCAAGGTGGATATGCATTTAGGGTGGTCTACATTCTCTTTAAATTTAGGTTAAGAGTTAAGTTGAACAAAACGGTCCGGTTACCACACATTGCTAGTAGAGACCCATTATACGAAATAACGATCCCCCATTGGCTGTATTATCACAGATTATATGAAACATATAATCTGTGTTTCATATAATCTGTGGTATTATGTCATTGATAACTGATAACATTGAGATGTTGATAATAGTAATTTTTATTTTTTACTCATATACGTTAATTTTGAATTTTTTGTAGTAATTTAAAATTTAATATTCTGATCTTTTTATAATATAATATATTAATTAAGAAAATATGTTTTATCCAACATCGTTTAAATATGAGATTATTAAAAATGACGAAAACAATATAAATGTTGTTATAAGATGTGATGCCAAATCAATAGCACTATAGCAAATATAAATGTGTGGGTTGCCGCAATATTATTATATTTGTGTTCATTATTTATTAATAAATACTACAGTTCTTCTTCTTATTAAATTACCAATGTATCCAATTACGTGATTTTCTAATTAACAACATTTAATACTAACATCAAATCCATTTATTGTTCAATAATACATATAATGAAATATAATAAAGTATGCGCATATTGCATTTCACAATTATTCACGAATAACATAATATTATACTCGTATAATACATTATGACATAAAATTATTATTTTATTATTAGTGATTTACTAATTTCAAATATGGTATCCGTATTAAATAAAATTATCAACTTCTCAATGTTATCAGTTATCAATAACGTAATACAGCCAATGGAGGCTCGTTATTTCGTATGGGTCTCTAGCAATGTGTGGTATGCTTATATGCGTCCGGACCTGTGATTGGTCGTCGTTTCGGTGATCGTCATGTAGACGTTCGACACCAGAGCGTAATAGCGCATAAACTGATAGCATTTGAAGGTGGGAATGCGCGGTAGCGACCAGTTTTCGGCTGACGAATGGGTTAACTTTACATGAAAAGATAATAGACATAAACGTATAGTCAATAATTCAGACTTCTACGAGTAATGAGTATAGTACTATAATTATTATAGTAGTAGACAATAATCTAGGGTCTAGCTCTAGTACCTACTGCTACTCCTACTAGAACTAGGTACTATGTAGTAACCTCCTGTTGTTTGACCAACCAATAATTACCAAAATTACAGACTAAATTTAATTAAATATTAATTATGTTTAATTGATAACTAAACCTACATAGTTTGGCAATTTGTAAAACCACAAAAAGATAGGAAGGAGAAAAAATATAGAAGTTATAAATGTTTTTATTATTACCAGACAACGTAATATGTGTGTATAATATAAACAATAAATATTCAAAAAAATTCAAACATGATTCACTTGCCTAACATTTAAATTAATCCTTGTAATTTGCATATAATTTTTAAATGGTTCTTCCCAGTCACCAAAATCTTGATTATTTTCAGATATCAATATTTTTGGTATACCATGGTAACATAACCGACTTTCTCTACTCATAATAATAATATCTCCAGACTTTAAAAGTATAGCAGTTGGTTTGTCATCCAAAGACTGACCACCAATCAGGAATATAGCACTCAAACCAAAACTAAAATATAAAAATAATTAATAATAGTTGCTTACATTTTGGTTATTATTTAATGATTTTAATAACCATTAACCATCAGAGGCGTACCCAGGAATTTTGTAAGGGAGGGTTCAAAAATCATATTTAATATTATTAAATTAAATCCTTAATTACTTATGATAAAAATATTAAATATGTATACGCATAATCTGTATTAAAAATAAATGTTTAATTGTTATATTAGGTATAATTATTATTTAAATGGGGGTCTCGATCTGAAATCCCTCCCTTGGATACACCCCTGTTAACTATTATCTATTTTGATTGATAATAATGGATATTGTTTTACCTAATTGACAATAATGGCGCTTTAAGATTATATTCTGAATGGTCTATGTGTCCTGAGAGTGTTGATGATGAATGATAATAATTTATAATTGCTGCTTCTGCTTTGAATTCATTGGGAAGTTGTAGCAATTGCATTATATTTTTACTAAGTTCAGATAAATCCATTGGAAATTCAGATTTTGCAAATTCAGAATATACCTTAAAAATATATTTTAAAAATTATTGTGTGCATTTATTAGTTTGGTATCATTAGATTATTAGTTATATTTATATACAGAGTGATTAAAATTTTATATTACAACAATTTTCTCCATAAATATTCGCTATACAAAACTGCTATAACATAAAATTTTGATCACCCTGTAGGTATATAATATAAAATAATATAATATATGTTATATATATAAAAATACATGCAATATATATTATAAATATCTATTTAATTTTATGTTTAACTTTATATTACCTATTAAAAATTATATAAAATAAATACAATTTACAAACTAGATAATCAAATTTAAAACAGACCTTTGTATCCCAATTATGATGATACCCCAGTGTAGTCCATCGTAATTGATCTCTTATTTTAATATTTCCAGACTTAACCTAATGCATAAAACAATTATAAATATTAATTTTGTCTATAAAAAAAATAATGGGATACATTTGTGAAAAGGATAATCATTAAAGAAAGTGTAGTATTATAATTTGAAAGCAATAATAAATCATTATTTTAGAAAAAAACAATTTTAACATTTTAAGTAAAGTTTAGTCAGATATACTGACTTTTAATAAATGTAACAGTTCCAAAATTGAATGGTGGATATAAAATATCTATGTAAATATATATCAATAAAATTTTAAAGTCTTTATGACTTAATATTTCACATTAATATATATTTTATTAGTATTCAATTCTTTTTTTTTTTTTATGATTTAATAAAGCAATTTAATTCAAAATCAAATTAAAGAATTTTAGTGGATTTTACTGGATTTTTCATGTACAAATTGTTTTGTAGTTTTCCTTAGCCTAAAAGAAAACTATTGAGAAATTAAAAAAATTACTTAAATAAAGTACCAACTACATAAAATTCTCTACCAAATGAATACCCCCACTTGTAGTAATTAGATCATTATAATTATTTGGCTCAAAAAAACATCTTAATACTTTTAACAACACATAAATCAAACATATTTGTAAAATCTTAAACTATAAATACATGTAAATGCTAGAAATATTAGTTTCGCTTTACTCAAAATCTAGAGTTTTAATTAATTTTATTGTATTAATTTAATTTACAATGAAAATTTTTATATTTTATAGTTATATTTAACTGTTTTGATATTTATTATAATAATTAATTAACAGCTAACTTATTTACTATAGTCCACCAATCTTCATCAGCATCAATTATATTATGCACATCAATATTCAATCGATTTGGTTTCTTAGTATATTCTGCAATACATTTTTCCATCCAATATTTTTGTCCCACTGTTGTAAATGGATTTTTAATAAATATTAAACCTAAGCAAAAAAAATATAATATAAAATAATGTATTGTTAAAATATATTACACAATTTTTATACAGTAATTGAGATCATTTAACTAGGTACTTTACCAGGTACATTTAATATTTCATAACAATTCCAATCTGACAAATCATTCTTTAAACCTAGATTATTAAATTTTTCCTTGTCAATACAAGCCATTATATCCTTAGGTTTCTTAAATAAAATTAATATACATCATAATTATATTAGTGCATAAAACATCTATTTATTTATTTCAAATTTTTAATTCTATACTTACTATAAATGTACTATTAGTTACATTGTCAAAGTCTATTATATCAGATTGTTGATCAACTGAATTAATACGTTTGTAAAATTTAAATGATTCTTTAAACATATTTAAAAAATTAAATATTTTGATTCACGTATTCATTTTATTCAATAATCAATACCATTACATTAAGTATTGATATATTCGTAAATAATAATTTTATAATTAATTAGATTTATTGAATTATATTGAAATAATTTTTTTTTACTATAAAAATTTTAATGAAAACTTATAAGGAGGTAAAGAGATAAAGAGATATAAAGAGATAATAGGTAGGTATTACTGACTACATAAGTTGCATTAACACATTAGAAGATAGAACATTACCTATGAAATATAAAAAAAAAAATATCATAAAAAGTTGAAAATTCAAATTTAAAATTATATTATAAATTTATAATCATCAAAAATAGATACGAATTATTATTATCTATCTTGATGATTATAACCACGAACCACGATTTAAGATATATCTTAGTTCGTGATTATAACATTATAATCTTGTATAGATAAGAAAGAAGAATGTTATGAGTATGAGTACCCCTAGGTCATATAATTTGGAATAAATTGTTTCTATAATCATAACGAACTAATGTCTAAAATGGTTTATGAAGTTATGATATTAAATTAAATGTATAAAACTATATAAAACTATAAAAGTGTAAAATAAACATTGGGCTGTATTTCACTAACAACTAAAATAAACAATAGAATATTATTATAGTATTAATATTAATTAATAAAATTAGATATAAAATTAAAAAAAAATTTTTTATTTGTAATGTCATCTTTTAAGTTATTTATGTAATATGTAGTTTAGTTTATGGTATTAATTCAGTTACCAAAAAATATTTATTTTATATAATTCAGCACAATAATTTCATATTCAAATTGATTTACAACATTTAACATATGCTAATATAAATAGAAAAGCCATTTAATATATATATTCTTATATATTTTTCAAATGGACGTAAGTAATTTATTATTATTTAAATCATCTAGTATTTCTAAACTAAAGTTTCTACATTAATATTTCATCATTAGATAATGGTAATTAATAAATATTTATTATGAAACTACTTATTAATGTGTGTAATATTAATAAATTTTAAATTAAAATGTATAGAGTACTGAAAACACAATAATGGAACGTAAATTAAATAGCAAGACTGCAGCCCTAACAGTATTAAGTGATGAATTAGAAAAATGTCGAAATGAACGCGATCATTTGAAAATAATTTTAGAAAATAAAATGTTACATAATACTTACAATACTTACAATAGAGTAAAATTTTGTTCTTAATAAATATAATATTGTATATTAAAAATTAAACGTGGTCATATTTGTAGAATTACCAGTTAAATTATGATAAACTAGTTAATCAGCTAAGAGAAGAAAATAAGTTGTTAAAGTTGGAAGTAGAGGATATGCGTCAAAAATTACAAGATGCTCAAGGTGATAACAAAGTAAGATATTTAATATTATTTATGTACAAATAGTAATATAGTACCAATATTTGTAAAATAAAATGAATAATATTTTGATTTCAGATATTAAGATCTGGTGGATTTGTTAAAGATTGCATAAATACAATTTTAACAAGCTCTGATAGTAAAGAAGAATTAATAAAAAATTTAGAAATAATACATTCAAAAGTATGTATTTTTTTTAAATTATTAAATTGTATTTTATCCCTACTACACTCAAATAGTAAAAAATATCTACTTATATCTAATTGTGATTTCGTGAATATACATTAATTTAAAATTATAATTATTTTTAAAATTCCAAGAATATAAAATAAAGTATTAAGAATACATTTCGTATACTTACACTTTGAAATACTTTATGATTATACAAATTCAAACCATAATGATCATTTTACTATTTTAGTTAAATATCTAACTTAAATTTTATGAAGGGTACCTTAATATTCTATTATGGTATACAGTATACATCACTTGTATTGTCATTAGACTTCCCTCACATTTTTATAATTGATAAAGATAATTATGTTCACATTTTAATAAAATTATAATTATAATTGAGTAGCATATGTTAAGTTTCCATATAATATTTTATACTTTAATTTTATGCATCAACTACAAAAATGGTTCATAAAATTTTAATAAAATATATTTCATATGTACTAATTTTACACTATATTACAATAAGATCTTTAAAATATATTATCTGTATTTGTAAAATTTAATTTTATAACTCAAAATTTTCACTGAATTATTAATATAAATAATGTAAAATAGGATAATGAAATCATGATATCAGATGTTTTCCATAACTAAAACCAATGTATAACAAAAGAAATATCCATTAAATGACTTAAATTTATTATATTTCAAATTTTATTTTTAGTATCAACAGTTAAAAGTGGATTTAGGTTTGTTGCTGGATGATAAACAAGAGTTAATAACTGAACGTGATGGATTTCGTAATAAAATACGGAGATTAAATTATGAATTAGCAATTTCATTAAATGCCAACAAAGAACAAAATATTTTAGATATTGATAGTATATTACTAGAAAATAAGTATGTACTTGAAATTATTTTTGCGTTCATAAATTTAATTAAAAAAAAAAAAAAAAAATCAATTGCTTGGAATTTAGGTATTTAAATGAAAGATTGCAGTTAGAGATTGCTGAAAAGAAAATGATAAAGAAAACAAATTCATTATACCAGGTTTATGTCCCTTACAGATTCTTACGGTACTATTTTTGATTGTAGAATGCTTAAATTGTACAATTGATGGATTTATCATGAAGTATTAGAAAATATTTTATTTGTGTGCATTTATTCATATTATATATTTGCAAAAATTAATGTTTTTTTAAAGTTTTTGTTATGCACACACACCTATTATTAAGCTTACTTTGCTTTATTCTAAATTTAAATACAAAATATATTATTTTAAAATTTATTGTTCTTCATAACATAAAATATTTTTTATAATATTAAAATCATAATTTACTTACTTTTAAAATAATCACTCGGTGTGAAATAATTAAGATATACGTTTTTGTTTTTATATTTATATAAATTTGTTAATAATTAATTTAACAATTATTTATTTTTTTTAGAATACATTAAAAACAAACAGAGAAACATCCTTAATAAGTACTAAACATTCAATAAATGATTCAATCGCTCGTAAAGTAGTTGCTTATAAACAAGGTGAGCTACAAAACTAGAAGCAGTGGCGTAGCGTGAAGTTCGGTGGCCCTAGGTCCTGTATAAGAAATCGAGGCCCTTCTCAAAAATATTAATACATTCATTATTAATCAACGAACATAACCCCTATTAAATTTTATTGTTTAATATAAATATAATTATATACTCATACTAACTAGTTTATTACACGTAATACAGATAACATAACAATTTTACAAAATAAATATTTATATATATTAAAATTTACTTTTCATCCCTACTTTTACGCAAAATTTTCGATAACTTCATCAACATTCAATTGTCGTGCACGTTTATTTTCAATGGAAATTATTGTTAGTCCACTTAGACGATCTTCTGCCATCGTACTGCGTAAATAGTTTTTTATTATTTTAAGTTTCGAGAAAGATCTCTCAGCAGTTGCAACTTTTATTGGCAATGTTAAATATAAAATAAAATCAGTGCATACATCTGGATATGTTGACATGTTGTTGTAAGAGGAGAATGTTCAATTAATCACATACAGTTCCGCAATATCTCTTGTTGTTTTGGACTTAGTTAATAGTATGTCTTTAAAACACGACCTGAATGATAGTATTTGGTGTATAAAATCTGGTGAATATCTTGGTCATATATCTTTTATAATGTGTTGTTATGTGCAGTATTAATTTATAATTTTTTAATTATTTATATTTTAATTTTTTTTTTTGTCGTAATTTACAGTACACATACTGATAGTTCGCCAAGTCTTTTTGCATTATACCTATAGCCTATAGGGCATGATAAAACGGGGCCCCATATTTTCCGATATGGGCTTGGGCCCTAGGGCCAGGGCCCTGGTGGCCCCGGCCTAGATACGCCACTGACTAGAAGTATTTATATATATTTTTTCTCATTTATGTATTATATTTACAGTGCAACAAATTTTGGAAACTGGGAATTTCCAAACTTTATTTTCAAATAGTACAACTATTGCAGATTTAAGGAAGTTATGTCAAACATTATTTGAAGCATTACAAGATAAGACTATAGCATTTAATCATCAGAAAAAAACAAATAAGTATTAGAAATAATAGTACAATAGTCAATAACATTTTAATTATTTTATTTTGTTTTAGAATATTAGCCAAACGATTAGAAGATTTAGAAAAACGGTTAAAAACTATTAACCAAGGACAAGCCATTTTATCACCATCACAAGTTTTACTAGATGAATATGTGAATACATCAGATGAAACTGATTTTGAATCATGTTCTATTAGTGGTCAGTAATGATACATACAAATTAGAGTATACTATATATAACATGCTACTAGATCATATGTTCTCAGCCTATGGTCCGTGAGCCATTGTGAGGTGGTCCGCGAGCCATACTTATAAAATGTAAAAATATTTTAATAATTTCATTTTCCTTTGAAGCATAACACATTATTACATACAATCATGTATATAGTACGTCATTTATTTATAAATTTTTATTACATAATTCTAAAATATGTGAAGAAAAAATGATTATTATTTATAAGAAAAATAAGGTATAAAATTGAGGTGGTATCGTAAGTTCTCATAGTGGTCCGAAGTACCAAAAAGATTGGGAACCACTGTACTAGATTAAAAATAACTATGTTTCCATTTTTCCTATAATTTAAAATCATGGCAATAATACAAATATTAATTTTATTTTGGAAAACCAAAAACATGAAAATGATTCATTTTTTTTACTATTTTACCTAAATAATTCTAATATATTATTTTTCAGAATTAAATGCTTGCTCAAATTCTAAAGAGGACGATTTTGTTATTCAGAGTATGTTCTTACTTTATATATTATATTATATTTGTGTTATATTTTTGTTGTTATTTAATATGTCTGTACAAAATGCTTTTAATAGTTTAATGTAAAATATGATTTCTATAAAGTTAGTTCATTGGGTATAATATTTCAATCTTATTAAAAATGTTAGTTAAACTAATAATAATAAATACTGATTTACAATTTTAATAGAATGAATAATCTCATTAGTAATAAATTAAGAACCGCTAGTCTATGTTATATGTAGAATATAATAATATAGTACTTATTATTTTAAAGTTTTTCAAAATAATTTTGTTTATTTAATGATGAAATTTCAAGTTTTATTCATACATATTTAATAAGGATAGATAAAGTTGTGTCATTATTAATACTATCACATAAATATTTGAATATCATTATTAAATTGAACATACCTATATGTTCATTTATTTAAATGACTCAATAGTGACACGTTTTAAGAGTATCACTAATCAAAACAATGGCATTAATTATATTTTATTAATATTTTTAAAGGTAAAAATTTTGATGAATATCCTAATGAAATGAATACTTTACCAACAAATTTGCAAAAACTTGTTTCTGACGCTTTACAAACAATAACATCCACTTCTACAGAAGATGATCTCGATTCTACTTCAAATACAATATAATGATACAATATATTTTTTAAGAAATATTGTAAAAACAATAGTGTTATATTTTATTTTTATTAAATATCAAATATATGACTTAGTATGCACTCTATTATAAATATTAAATGCTCTTACAATATTTTATCTAATACCTTTGACCTTTGTATATATTTTTATGTACTAATTTTGAACCAAATATACCATTTTTATAATCATATAATTTATTTTTTTTGTCTTCCTGGTCCAACCAATGGTACATCTCTTTCTTCCCATAAAGTTACACCATCACATGTACAAATTGTTTTACTATTTTCAAATAAACCAGAAGATCTTGCAATAATACCGCAAGCTATTCTGTAAAAATAAAAATAAATTATAAAATGTATTAAAAAATTTAATTAAAGTATGCATATACACATGTCGCATCCAATTTGTCAAATTGTTCATCTCATGAACTTTGATCATATCATGTAGGTAACATTTAAATTCACGTGAAGGATACAAATTTTAGGCATTTCATGAAATGGAAACCATTATTTTACACTTTAACCCTATTATACCTATAGTATTTTTCAAATATTTTTGTGTATGCATATATAATGAATATTTTATATTTTTAATGCATATTAATTGCATATTATTGAAATTATGCATGCATAAATATGTACATATTCTACAATAATTTTTGCATAAAAATCCGGGCCCTAGTAATAACATATAATTATAAATAATATATTAATTTACTTTATTGCACATTTGTATTTACTATTATTCATTTACTTAAATAATTTCTGTTAGACATTAAATGGTCTCAAAATATTATAAAAAATTACACAAAGTGTACAATGTTTCCATTTCATGAAATGGATACATGAACTTAAGAATAACCTACACAATATAATCAAAATTCGTGAAATGAACAATTTCACCAAGTGATTACGACATATATATCAAATTTAAAATAGTTTAAAAAAAATACTCATTAAAAAACATATCATTTAAGTAAAACGTTAAATAGGTTAATTAATAAATTGAAATTTTTGTTTGCATTAAACAGGTAATACACGTCAAAAATAAATATTTAACACATTCATAACACTTACACTTTTCCACTATTTCCATCAATTTTAGATGTTTGGATTTTAGTCATACCACAATCATCTTCTTGTTCTGTGATACCAATTGATCGACCAATTAAATGTGATATATTTACTATTCGATCTTTAAAGTAAAACATTGCTCTGCCTTTATCATTAGCAGTTATATTTCCTAAATCACCAGTGTGCTATAAATGAATTTTTAGAAAAAAAATTTACTAATTAAATATAGTTCTTGTTAAATTTAAATATAAAAATGTATAATATAATATATTATTATATTTTTAATCATACTCTATGATTTTCATCATCTGTTTGATTTCCATGTGATGTTTTATTCAAATTTAAATGATCTCCAATACTATATAAAAAAGAAAAAAAGAAAATGAGTTACTTCAAAAGTAATAATGAAATAATTATTAAAAATGTAGGTACTTACTATTCACATCCATTAGATAAATCTCCACAGTCATACACATGAATACCATGTTTTCCTGGAGATAGTCCATCAATAGTACCGTCAATTACACATTCATTTTCATTTATCTGAACAAAACGAATAACACCATTTATACCTAATTCACTATAACCAGTTGGTCCACCTATCATAGCAACAGCAGCTCCTAAGTTTTCGTCTTAAATAAAAACATATAAATATTTATATACCTATATTTAAATATTATAAGTTAGAAAATAAATATATTACGTGTAGTGCTTCCATATCCTTTAAGTATCGCTTTGGCGCCAGTTTTTTCAATAGAATTTAAAATTAGTGAAGATGGTAAATTTGTATTAACAAAAACTGTTCCAGATTCATAAGATATTTGAATATCAGACTTTGAAATTCCACAATCAACAAGTTGTTTTTTTATTTTATCACAACATGATAATGATGATATTTGGACAGCAAATTCTAACTATAAAAACAAAATAATAAAATTTTGTTTATATAATAATAAACATGTACCTATAAATAATAATGCAAATAATATGTGGATAGTATTTAATATGTTGTTTATAAAATTTATTTTTAAACTTTATCCAACGGTATTAAATGAGATTCTCTACTTAGACAAGTAATTTATTAATTACAATTTTATATTAATAAAATAATAAATAATATGAAATTTTAATGATAATACCCAATAGGTAATAATAATACTTATTACATACCTTGGAAAACATTTTAACTTTTGTTTATATATTATTAATTATTCAATATTATACTGTTACTGTTCATTTAATATTCACAGTTAATCCACGGAATATATATTATATAAATTAATTCTGAATATAGTATATTAAATTAAACTAAACGCATATTATATAAATTTAAAATACACTGATAAACTTAGACTAATAGACTATAATACAATATAATTAAAATATTTATTTATTTATTATTTAAAAAACATAACTAAAAAATATAATTTACTGTATTGTAGAAACAATATTATAACCCTATACAATTTACAATTGTGGTGGCAAGGCCAAGAGCAAGACAACCATAGATAATAAATCTTTATTATCTATGAAGACGACATGAGTGATAATGAAATTAGGTTAGGTATGATACTTGCTAATATCGTAGATTAAATATACTTAATATAATAGTATATTATTTAATCTATGCTAATATCCGCATATACAGAGCGGTCAAATATCAGAAAATTATGTAAAAATAAAATGTATATTAATATGGGATTCGTCGTTTTTGTACGTGAAATTCTGATCACTGATCAGTCATCAGTGGGCGCGTAGTGATCACTCATTTGTCATTTGCCATGTAACAAGGGAAGTATAAACAACAATAGCGTTTTTATATTTATTATTCATTGATGAAATGATGCATGAATGCATGATGCTTATACAGTTTTACGGTTCAATTTCATCAAAAATATATAACATATTAATATTCCCTTATAATAGGTATATTTGATATTATCCAATGTAATATAAAAGAAATGTATATTTACTTTCGATGGCGCGAAGCCTGTTCAAATTTTTTTGGGGGGGGGGCTTAGGAAATGTTACAGTGACTTATCCTAGGACTGACATGTATATTTATTATATATATTATATTCAAATTAAATCAAATCTATTCTAATTCTATATCTATATAGTAAAATATTTTTATTAAACCTAACTAAATCTTTTTAGCAATACGAGTATATGCTTTTGAACTCATTGCATTGTTTTCTGACACTACATAAATATTAAATTATCTGGTGGCCCTGAAAAGGGCCGTTTTTTAAAAGGTTTATTATTTATGGTTTTGTAATTAAGCACGTTCTCCACGGATACGGCGGGCGAGTTGAATATCCTTGGGCATGATTGTCACACGCTTGGCGTGAATAGCGCACAAATTGGTGTCTTCGAAGAGACCGACTAAATACGCTTCGCTAGCCCCTTGCAAAGCCATAACGTCACCTACACCGAGCACGCCAAGAGGAAGACCGTCACAGCTATGGACGTTGTGTACGCGTTGAAACGTCAAGGCCGTACCCTCTACGGTTTCGGAGGTTAATCTTGTCGAGAACCGTCGATACGCCGTACGAATACATCATATTCTAGTGTTATCCATCTTTGTTTTTTTTTCGTGTAAAACGGCCCTTTTCAGGGCCACCAAATCTAGAAAACTCTCTCTTCCTGTATTGGTTTTCTCGTGCCGAATGCTGTTGTAGTTGAATGTTGTCACGTGTGCAGTGATACATCATACGTTTATTGTTGTATGTATGTCTATCATCCGCCGTATATTTTCGTATGACCATTATTATTTTTTTATTTTTTATTCATTTATGACGAATTGTTCGGATAAGTAGTACTGTTTGAAGATTCGGCATACTACTCTTATATAGTGCTCACCCGTGATTCGTGGCAGTTGTGTCACCGAATTCTCGTATATTGGTAAGTAAACTTAGATAAGGAATTCCCCACTGAGGAAGACAATTTATATATATTTTATTTATAAACTTATTATAACGAGTGACCGTGTTTATAAAACAGGTTTCGCGGTGACGTGAAAATCGTTCATTTCAATTTTAAATTCGTCCGCGTGCACGCACTACGTACCGTTTAATAATTGCCGGTATCGTTGTTTCTATCATTTGAAAACTATATTTAAATTGTGCATACATTATTTGAATTATATTGATTGATTATTTGAAATAATGGTATCAGGCGTATTTATCAAAAGCAAATTAATCGAATTATTCGAAAAAATCGCGTGTTATAAATTTACTTATTTTAATGATATTAAATAATAATAGTCTAGTACTCTAATGTATGGATTTACTTCTATTTCGGGTTCGTAATGAATTATTGTAATGTACTAAATTAAGAATGCGACTGTCCGTGCGTCGTATTATAATTTTTTATTTTAATCATTA
>JAIUCT010000008.1:11438403-11485765 GCA_021307375.1 Tetraneura akinire
AAAGTTATAAATAAAATTTTATATTTATATATGTTTATAATGATATTATTTAAACAATTATTGTGTAGAAATTAAATTTTAAAAATTACTTGATATTTTGGTCAAAAAAATGATCGTGTGCAAAATTTTCTTTATTTTCTTCAAAATTGTCGACTTCATTCAATGGTTTTTCTTTAACAATTCCCAAATTAGGTTCAGATTTAGCACCTTCCATTTTTTCAATAATATCTAAATCAAAATGATCATTTTTTAATTAATAAATTATCACAATGATGAAATGTATATCATAAAACTTTATAATACCTGATATAATTTAAATGTTTATTTAGAATATAATAATTGTATTTATGTATAAATACTTATATGAATATATGCATATAAAACGATGGTATTATATTAATTACAATTTTGAATTTATCTAAATATCAATTTGCATATTAAAAATGTATAAGGTATTACCAAGCATATTATTAGGTAATTACTAATTAATTACTAAAATGTGCACTGTTAATTAATATTGCAATTATAAATAGATATTTTAAAACATTACATAGGTTGAAATAAATGATTGCATAATAAACTTAAAAAATCTTAAATCTTGGAAAATTAACGAAATAAAAATACGAGAAAATTCAAGTGCCATAGTTTTGATATAAATTATAACGAGACAGAGATAAAATAGAACTTACCGAAAAATTTGTCTCCTCCATCGTCATATGTGTTGGCCAACTCAAATAAATTGGCAAACGTGCTAGGTGCATTATATTCGAACATATCATCGTCTTTATTCATTTTTTAATGGTAGAATAATAAAATTCGAATGGTAGATATAAATACTCAAAAATTAAATTAAATTTTGAAATGTACTAAAGTTAAAATTAAAAATCACTAAATTTCAATATTATTAAAATTTAATACTAAACTGCAAACAAGAATCCAAATGTCATTCAAATTAAATTAGCATTTTAGCATTAATATTAATTGCAAATAAACAATATATTATATGTAATAAGTACTTGATACTTACAAAAGTCAAAACTTTAAACAAGAAGAAAAATATAAAACAAAAAAATAGTCAACTGTGAACGGACGTCATCTTCGTTCTTCATACTACGGTAAGACCACGGAGGCACAGAGTAGATGAAACATAAAAGCATTGAAAGCAGAGAGATTTCAAAAAAATGACATTAGTCTATTTTTATTTTTCGTGATACATCCCATTTTATCATATCTTTTAGTATAGAATTTAAAAAAATTGTTTTTAAGCACATTAATGTTGGCATTACTGTATATTAATATCTCGAGTTATCAGCTAACTACGTATTTCGTGATAATATAGTATGATAAATTACGAACTTCACATGTGAGTAGTGAGTACTTCTATAGTTTGTTACAAAGTATTGTACCAAGTTTTATAAATTACGCGTATTAATTTCACAGTTTATATAGATATATTTGTCTTATACTGAAAGACTAAAGTAAAGGTAAGTAGTTTTTTTATTTTAAACCAAAATAATTTATATTTTATACTAGGGTTGCCTTTTTTTAATTTCATAATCCTAAACATTGTAATTAATAAAATAAACATTTTTATTTTATTATTTTAACATTGTATTTTTCAAAAACTGATGTTGAATTATTATTTAATATATATAAATACTCGTATGTCGCATCCACTTGATGAAATCGTTCATTTAGCGAACTGGTCATATATACTAAGTCATTTTTAAGTTCATGTAATGGATACAATTTTTTTTATCCATTTTATAAAAATGAAACCGTAATTTTACACTTTGTGTAATTTTTTATAACATTACACTTTAAGACTATTTTACCATTTTATGATGTCCAATAGAAAAGTTAATGCAAATATGCTGCAATAAAGTAAATTAATATATTATTCATATTTAATTATTTGTTATTACAATTTAATGAATTATGACAACGATTAAGTATGCAGAGTAGAGTATACAGAAAAGGCGAAACGAATTGATAGGTCATATCTTAGGGTTGCATTATTTAAGTTGGATCTATAAATTCACCTTGATATTACTAATCTTAGAGGGAATAATCGATGGAAAAAATCATAGAAGAAGACCAATATTGTAATTCATAAATCAGATAATGGAAGATCGGTGTTGTGATTCATATCAAGAGATGAAGAGGAAGGCTAATAATAGAGAAACATGGAAGTTGCTGCAAACCAATCATTAGATTGAATACGGCAAGAAGAAGAAGATAATTACTATTACATTTAATTGATTAATAAGTATTAATTTACTTTATTGCATATTTGCATTTATTTTTAATCATTTACTTAAATAATTTCAGTTCTACGAAAAATGGTCTCAAAATGTAATATTATAAAAAATTACACAAAGTGGTTTCCATTTCATAAAATGTATAAAATTTGTATCTATTACATAAACTTAAAAATGACTTACACGATAAAATGGATATCCAGTTAGAATGAATTTTCCAAGTGGATATGACATAATATAACATTTAAAATTTACAATAACAACATAATTTTATTTTGTTTACCTATTAAATATTTATTTTAACTATATACATTATACAGTACATCATTAAACAGGGTTAATTTTAAGAAACCGGTATTTTTTCATGTCCCTACCATGATTTACAAAATATTGGGAGTTTGGGACTGTGTATAGAAAACCGGTAGTGTCCCGGCGAAAATAGGATAAATTGCAACTTAAATTTATAGTATTTATACAGAAAAATATTTTTATATCATTCGTCTATTGGTTATAATTTACAATGTGCATTTTTTTATATCGTAATAAATTGAGTTTTCATTTAGGTACTTGACTTTCTTATCTTAAAAATGAATAATAATATAACAGTTTTTAATTTTTATTAGATAATATGTGCATTTAAATTGAGTAATTATTATACATTTTGAACAAATATATTTTATTTTTATAAATCTGCAAAATGTTTTTCATTATATAGTTATTAATGTATAGTGTATGAACAATTTTTTTAATTTGTTGTATTTAATTATTTATAGAAAAATGAGTTCCCCAAATCAAGGGGCTTTGACATGTGTAACATGTCAAATTGTTTTTGAAAATGCTGAAGCTCATCGCGTACACTATAAGACGGATTGGCATCGTTACAACCTGAAAAGAAAAATTATTAATCTTTCTCCTGTTGACCGGGAAACATTTGAATCGCGGATAATTAGTCAACAAGCAAAACAGAACGAAGAAAATACAAAAAGCTCAATTTATTGTACCATTTGCAAAAAGTCGTATTCTTCACAAAAGTCATTTGATAGTCATTTATCATCTAAACAACACAAAAATCTTGCGTCTCAATCAAATCATGAACTTAAGAATATTGGCGTACCTGCTGCTAAGAAAACAGTTAAACCAGTCGAAATTGTGCCTGTAGAAGAAAGTGATGATGAGTATGAAGATGTTGATGACGATGAAGAATGGGATGAAGTAGTCAGTGAAAATAATCCTATAGTAAAAAATAATTGTTTGTTTTGCTCTCATAACACTGAAAGTCTATTACAAAATATCAAACACATGTCTGATGTCCACTCATTTTTCATACCGGACATTGAATATTTGGTTGATATGAAAGGGTTGTTGGTTTATTTAGGAGAAAAAATATGTCAAGGTTTTATGTGTTTATGGTGCAATGATTCAGGAAAAAATTTTCATTCAATGGAATCTGCACAGGCACATATGATTGATAAAGGTTATTTTTTTAATAATAATTTATATTTTGTTTTTTGTAAATATTTAATAAAATAACTATTAATTTTAGGTCATACTAAGATGATTCATGAAGCAGAAGCATTACTTGAATATTCAGACTTTTACGATTATTCTTCTAGTTATCCGACAGATACAACTAATGATGATTATCGTATTGTTGAAGATGATACATCACAATTAATTCTACCGTCTGGAGCTAAGATTGGCAAAAGATCATTAATGCGATATTACAGGTATAAAAACAATAAGTTGTTAATTATCTATCTTTAACAACATTTTAATTATGTATAGACTAGTTTATTCAATAAAACATATAATAATATATTTTATTATTAGGCAAAATTTAAATCCAAATCATGACTGGGCAGTTATGAAAGGGAAAAAACTAGACAAAGTTATCAATCATTACCGACATATTGGATGGACTGGAACTTTCCCTGCAGCAGCTGCTAGGTAATAAATAATAATATTAATATTTGTTTTATTTTTAAAATGATCACACTTAAAAGTATAACTATTGCAATTAAATATTGTGCTTGGGGAAAATCTTCAAATGCACTAACTTAAAATTTAGATTCAATGATAAAAAATATTTATAAAATATAATATAAATAAGAAAACACACATTATTTAGTAATTTTATATGTTTATTTTAATTGATTGATTGCAACTTTTTTTTTAGTTTTAACAGTTTTCAATTTCTTTTGCGTGAGGAGGACAGGCACCTTTTGCTGTTTCTTTAATACAACCATGAATATCAATGTTGTCTTTGTTCATTTAATTGGAAACATAATAGTCATACTTAGACTTCATTTTAATGTTTAGATTATTTAACCTAACCTAAACATTAAAATCAAATTCTTGTTTATTAGTAAATTTAAAGAAAATCATGGTTTGAAGACAACACTAATAATATATATACTAATATATATAATATATATTTATAAAATATTGTTTGACAAATTTTCTTATAATATTTAGTTTTTGATATTTTTTAATGTATTGTAATTTCTTACAAAAATGATAGACATGATATTATATTCAATGAATAACAACAGTAATTAATTTTTATTGAATGAAATTAATTATAATAGTTTTTATTAATTTTACCAAAGAGACAGCAAAAGATGAGTAATCCGAACACATGTTCCATCACATAAACTACTTGTTTTATTCTATGATTAAATGTGGTGGCTTCTGTATCCTGAAACCAATCTATCATTATTATCCAAATCTACCATGATTTATTGTTAACTAAACTTTACTTTACTTTACTCGTAGATTCTAATTAGCCAAAAATAATTTTTGATTCCTTAACATATTGTACCAGCTTGATAACATGTAAAATTGTATATTAAAAATAAAAAAATTACTAGTATGGTTTGAACCATTATAATGCTTTTTTTTATGTCTATTAAGTTTTATCTTTATTTTATTAAAATCATATTTATTTTTGTAGGAAAGCCAGGGATTTGAAGATTATGAGACAAGTTCAAACAAAAATGTACATGCAATTAGGTGTAAAAGCCAATAAATTTCAAAAACATTTTCGGCAGCAAGTCAACTTTTAAATTATATTTTAATTTATTTAAAATTAAGATAAAATGTATGTTTATTAATATAATTTATTAATTATGTAATATTACTTTTTAGTGATAATTTTAAAATAAATTAACTATACTTGTATTATTATGTATATTGTTTTTTATATTAATTTTATTGTATTATTAAAATAAATAACAAATCTACATTTTATGATTTTTATAATTTATTAGTTATTAGAAATACATTATGACACGCAAGTCATTTATTTTCCAAACAATATAAATAATACATTTATAGGTTAACGATTAAGTAATTGTTATTAAGCATTGGAATAATTATAATTTATCTAGTAATATACTATAATATAGCTAAACGGCCAATTGGTTTGGTGACATAGAATAACAATTGTTGTACTTACATAGTCGGAACCATGGTTCAACATTAAATTGTGCCAATAAGTGATCACGATAGATGTTAATGGTATAGAATTACTAGACCCATACCTCTAGAAATATACAAATAATACAATTTTAAAACAATTTTTTAAAAAAATCTAAAAATTACAAGTTAAAATAATTATAATTAATAAGTATAATATTATGTAAATAAACTAAACACTTTTATATTATTTATCTATAAATTTGTCATTTTTATTATAATACGTTTTTATAATATTATTTACAATTATTATTATCGAAAATTTTATTCGATATAACGATAATAAGATACAAATATAAAATGCTGTTGTTCAGAGCAAATCTAAATTTAATAAAAATTAAATTTGTCATTTTTATTATAATACGTTTTTATAATATTATTTACAATTATTATTATCGAAAATTTTATTCGAAATAACGATAATAAGATACAAATATAAAATGCTGTTGTTCAGAGCAAATCTAAATTTAAACAGTGGAACAAAAGTATAGCCTGTCTAATAGTATTAAGCAGTTAAATCATTATTATATTTGTCATTCTCATTATACAAGTTAGTATCTATCTTCTAATATTTTTAAAAAATAAAGGAGATTTAAGACATTATTTTGTATATATAAATTATATAAATTTAATGATTTCTATAATAAGTATTATATCAAATTTTTGATAATTTTTATTTTGGTTTTAGTTATTTTTATTTTATTTTTTATTTTTAGGTTATAATGTTATATGTTATAAATAGGGTTGGGATGTTTATGATAATGCATATTTTTTTTGAAATTGTTATATTACATAAATTAATAGATAGAAATTTTTTTTTCATGACGTCTACGTTCAATATTTAATAATTTTATTTTGCATATAATTGCATTTTTCCCAATTTTTATTTATAAGTACATATTTTATGAGTTTTAAACACATATTTGACAGTTTTCAATATAAAATAGGATATAAACCAGGAATTTTTTTATACATATTTTTTCAAATTTATGCCAATTACATCTGTTGACGTAGAGAGAAGTTTTTCCAGGTACATAATTTTTTTTTTTTTACTTGTACTTATTGATAAAAAATATACTTTATATTTATACAAATTTTTTTTTTAAAAAGATTCAAGAATTTACTTACTCCAAAATTCCAAATAGATGCAAATTTGAAAAGCAAACTATTGTTGTACAGAGTACAGTGCAACTAACTAGATTAACACGTTAACACAAATTCATGTTTTCGCGTACCTATATGAAAACATTAATATATACATCTATATTTATACACCAGTATAATACATTAATATGTATAGTATTTGTATTTTAATAATAACTTTTATGTAATTTCGTTATATATTTATTAAATTTTTTTAATTATAACCATATTTTTGAAGTTTAATTATAATATTATAATGCATATTTTTTATTTTTTAATGCATATATTTAAAATTTTATTGTGCATAATTGCATACATATTTATTAGTTTTTTAGTGCATAAACATCCCAACCCTAGTTATAAATAATGTTGTCAATTGTCATATTGACATGATATGAACAATGAAGGATAGGCTTAAGTTGTTTTTTTTTTATGATTTTGTTGAAATAATAATATTCAGGCAAAAATCAAAATATATAATATATAAATACTAAAAATATTTAGCATTTGATCGAGTACAACCAAACAAATTGGCGGACGAAATGAAGGTAAGTAATAACTTTTTGATAAGTGGTTAAAAAAACTTATTTATATAAACAATGCATTGTAAAAAAATTATGTATTTAATTATAAATAGGGCTGGGATTTTGATGCAAATGCATCTTTTTTTCTGGTGTTTTGAAACGTTGGTCCGTATGTATAGTATAAAATGTGTTTTGGGTGATATTGATTATTTTAAAGTAATTTTTTTTTTTGCATTTTTTTGCATTTTTTGACAAAATTAAACTTAAATGCATTTTTATGGTCATTTTTTAATGTTTTTAGTGAATTTTATTAGTTTTTAGAGCATTTTTTACAATTTCTTCATAACATGAACGAAAATTGTTGCGATTCACAATAGATTTTCACAAACTACCGACGGGACGAATATTAAATTATATATACAAAATATATAATATACTTTTTTTTATAGTATCGTCGAAAATTTTTTTATCATAGCTAGGTTTTTCCCCGAAAATTAAAACTGTTATATACCTATTAATCTATTATGTATTATTGTACAGGTTAGTAATAAAAACCAGCAAAAACAAGTTAAAATATAAACATTTTTTTTTTTTTTTTTTTTTTAAATTATTTTAGAGTGAATGATTAATAAACCAGAAGTAAAACAGAACTGTACAGGTAACAGCGTACAATATGCTATTAAAAAAAAATCAAAAAAATACACAATGTAATATAATTAAAAATTTTTTTCCAATTTTTAAGCTATAATAAATATAATTTTAATGCATTTTTTTAGTGCATATTTGAGTTTTTTAAGTCATTTTTGCATTTTTTTAAGGGCATTTTTTGAGGTTTTTTAGGGCATTAAAATCCCAGCCCTAATTATAAACAATAATACGATACAAAAATACATTTTTACAATAAATTATAATAATAATAATATAAAGTGAACGGAAAGAATAAACCGTTTCTAACCGCCCGTTTACTGCCTCGAATTGAAATACAGTACCAGGGTTCCGGGAGTACGGTAGCGTGTGTTCACAATATTATGGTCCGTACATTCGTTTTTTCGGCGGCGCGTGCGTCTCCTTCTGAGTTCCCAATACATTATGTCCCAATAAACCCCATCATTGGAACTAAACTGTGTTAAAAATCATATATTAAAAATTTTACTATAAAACAAGTCTGATCTGCAATTCAATATAATTTAAAAATAATAATAATAATAATAATAAGGCTCTTATTAAATATTATTTTATATAATATATACAAATAACATAATATTGTGGTTTTAAATTTTAAATTCTGAGCATGTATTGTATTTATGTGTCTTTTTTTTATGCCTGAACCCTGAAGATAGTTTTTTGACCAGATATAATTATTACAGATAGGGTATTATTCCGACCTGGATGAGAGTGTGTGTACCAATCAAATATTAATTAGACATATTAGATATTATTAGATATATTCAATATATGTGAGTAAATATTTTTTAATAATTAGCATTTATGTAATATGTAATTATTATAATTCCATAATTAGATACATATAGAAATATTTAAATTATAATTTATAATACACCAAGTTAAATTTTATACTGTTATAATTTATTATAATATTTATTATATTATATTAGATGTATTATTGCACACCTAACTTTTTCTAACAATTTACATTTGTATAATAATATTATAGACTCCGTATACATAATACGAGCTTAGCTCAATTGGTAATTCAGCTCCATTATAGTCACTGTAAATTTGGAATATTATTATAATATTTGAAATTACAACTTGTTATACATTGTTATTGATTTATGCAAAAATTTTCAAAATTAAACTTATCCGTAGGAAAAACTGACAAAAAATGACGGAAATTCGACAATATTCACGATATCTACTCGTATCATTTTGACAAAATCAATTTTAAATAATTTACGATAAATCTGGAAATATTGAACTTATTGACTTAAAAAAATGTATTGAGTAGGTATTTTACATTCGAAATAAAACTTTAGAAGCGTTACGTTAATTTTTTGTGAAAATATTATAGAACTTTGAAAATTTCCTAACATTTTCATTTTTTTCCTCATTATTGTTTAATAAAATTGGCAATTCTGGGTTTTAACGTATTAAGGTTTGAAAATTTTATTATTTATTTCAATTGCCTTCCAAAGTTTTTACAGGTGTGGGTATAAAATTATAATGACTTGAAAATATCATTAAGTGTATTCACATAATCACATAATAATATGTACTTTATAGGTACGTGAACATGATAACCATAACATTATGGAACTCTTACGTGTAGAGTATGAGTATAGATTTTTAAAATATATGAAAAATTTTAATCGAAAATGGTGATAAAACCTTTTATTAATTAACTTGGCACAGGTTTAACAAGATCTGACTCAGTATACTCGTTTCAAACAATTTAATTGATTAATTAATTAGAAAAATTTACGTCCGTTCATTTTAGTACATATTGTTTTGTCATTTGCGGAATTCATTTTTTTATTTATTAATATTTTAATTTTTTACGAATTATTTCTCATTCAATCTTTTTATATCTTTAAAATAACTGTACGATGTGTTTTAGCGTATAATATGTGCGAAACCGCAACAGATTTGTTTGGAGCGCACAGTAGCATATTCGTCGTTGTCGTCAAACCAATAATTTATAATAAGTGTATTTTTTTTTCTAATTCTGCGTTATTTGTCGGATATTATGGAAATTAAAGACCTTGAGGACCTAATTATAGAATTTAATTTATGTTTATTTAATTTAAAAAAAAATTAATTGTAATTTGTTTTTATTTTTTCGGCATTTTATGTTGTATGTTATTAAATAAAATTTAAATAACAAAGTAATAAATAAATGAATAAAGATTTTTTATATTATTATTTATATTATTATATAATATAACATATTTTTTTCGATGGATCATCTAAATCTAATATTATAATGACTATAAAATTAATGCCATTATTATGTTTCCTTTGCTATATTTTATTTGTTCCATTAACGATACATTATTTCAGGTTATAATGTGATGCATAATATTATTTATGGTACTTTACATAATATTTAATAATTATATAAGTACCTATCTACTTAAGAACTAAAAATATTTTATTCAATTGATTATTATTAGTTTAATAATAAATATATATTTTTTTTTAATTTAAAAACTATTTTATTGAAACTATTTATTTTATATATAAATAAGACTATATTCACTATATTATATAGAATATCCAACATCTATATTTACTCATATTATAATCTTTTAGCAAAAATCAATACTTTTTTTCAAAATTTTTAGTTGAGTAACTGACTATGATATTACTTTGTTAAATTTAATCACCTTGTAAAAAAAGTGAAAAAAAATTAATTTAATTATCAAGTATATGTAAAATTTTAAGAATGCCAATTTATAGAATATCAATTTTCATAGGTTATTTTTTTTAATTTCATTAAGATGTTGAATTTTAGAAAAACAATTTTTGTTTATTGAAGGATTAATATTTGACGTTACTTTTGCAATATTATTATTTTATTTATTATAAAATCTTAAAATATAAAGTTCATATTATCAATAATATCATACTTACCTAGAAAGAAATTTCCATAATTTGAAATAGACGATTAATCGAAAATACTGATAATAAAAATAATAATAATATAATATAATGTATTATATTGATAAAACCAATGATACATGTGCTTTAATAATAAAGTAGGTAATTAATTAAAAATGATTAGTTATTACTTATTAGTTTATTACAAAAAAATGGCATTAGAAAATAATACCATTTCTTTAATAAATTAAAAAATGTTTTGTTGAAAGTAGGGAATTGACCTATCAAAATTATCATATAGAATTAATATATACTTTATAAGCTGGCTATCTCCTAATTTCACATTACTTAAAAATTAAAAAGTTATTTTTTTACGAAAAGATTAAATTTAAAAAATAATAATGGTAATATTATTTATAGTATTAGCTAACTAATAAATTAAAAAAAAAATTTAATAATCTCTATTTTTCACGGAAATATAACGAGTAGATAAATAGATCTGAAACACTCTATAGAGTATATTAAAGTGTAATCGAAAATATAAATTAAAAGACTTTTAAGATCTAACCGATCTAAGTATGTATAAAATAACAATAATAAATTATCAACAAATTGTAAAGCCGCCAACAAATTAAAATTTTTTCTTTTTATATATTATTATATCTATATTGCAATTACAGTATTTCTTATATAGGTAATTGAATTTAAATATCATAAATTTATCATGTTAATCATTTTAAAAATGTATAAAACATTTTAACTTATAATAGTTTATATTATAAAGTGTATATACTCATCTGTATATTATTTAAATACAGATACAAAATGTATTTATTCATATAAATCATAATCATAATTTTTTGTAAATTTGAAAATGGTTTTGTTTCATAATTTAAATAAAATTAATTATAATGCTTATATGTAAGTTATGAGTTTTAATAAATCTACCTGTTTGATTTTAAAAAAAAATGTATATAAAAAAAAATCCTACGTTTTTATTATATTATATATAGTAAGTGTTTAGTAGGTATTTAATATTTATATAATAAAGTACCTACATATATTATTGATAATGTTAGTCTGTTTTTCTTATTATTATACGCATCTGAATAGTTCATAAGTTCATGAACTAAAAAAATGATATTGCTTGCGTACCTATTTATTGGTACCATAAAAAAATACTTAAATACGCGATAAACAATTTTCATTAAAGTTTACATTATTTATTTTAAAATACTCGTATTTAAACTATATACATACATTACTATCTACGAGAATATGAATTTAATATTATATAAACACGCCGACATTCTTTACGAGAAATCCATAATATATATTTTAGTTTAGCTCTAACACGAATAATGTAAATACAAATAAATAGGAATTAACAAGTAGATAGGTAAGACGACGTAAGAGAGTTTAATAAAATATAGTTGCGAATAAAAATTTGGTCATACATTATTACATAGGTTATATTTGGCTATTTAATATTTATATATAATGAAAATACGCGTTAAAAATACAATTTTAAATTAAATTTTAAAATGTTGATTCTCTCTCATAAAATTATAAGGAATATAAATAATAAAACCAAAAAAAAATCAAATAAGTTAAAGAACTCAACAATCAACATATTATATAATATTCAAATTATATTTAAATATAAATTAAAATCGTATTTTTCATCAAATTTTTGTCTCATTTATATAATTATACGACCATGATAATAATTAGCACGACGCATTTTCATCAACTTACGAGTAGCCTTGGCTGTATACTCGTACATTAATAATGATATAATTAAAATTATTTTTGCAAACAAATTATTTAAAATTCTCATCCGAGCAAAGATATTTTACATATCTATAAGTATAACCTATACCTATATTATAATATTATCAACTTCATTTTTATCGTATAAAACAGTATTTTCAAATGTCAAATATTATCAAAATTATATCAAATTCAAATTAAATTTATCTTTTTCACTTAAAACGGATTTTCTGCACAAAATATTTTAAACAATCTCATTCTCATTCTTCTATTATATATTATATTATATACGCATGATATGTTAATGATTGGGAAATTAATCGGACAGCTTACAGAGAGCTCGTGAAAAAACCGAATAAAATGTTTAATAGGTACTGCAATAATTATTCAAAATTAATTGAAGGATCTAAATGTACCGTATGCAGTTGTAATGATGGTTACTGCGGTTACCCATTTCGCGAAGTGATTACAACACGCGTCTCACATGGAATGATAATACACGGACAATACAAAATACAATATAAAATATATTTGCAACAAGGACATCTAGTGATTTTTGTGATGTTAATTTTGCCGCGATAAATCTCAATCCTGTATATTCTATTACATGTGATAATATAGGCACAATATATTTTATTATATAAGTAATAATATGCAAATATTTTATATACATATTGTTTATGCTGCAACAATCCGAGCACTATAGGTCAACCAATAAATATAATATATACTCGTAATATTTGTAAATCATTTATTTATTGGATAACATCGTTGTACGTTTATATAATTGAAATGCGAAAAAATATAATATATGTACCTACGTTTTTTGCTGTAATTGCGTCTCATCTCATGGAGGATACTCATATTTACCTATATGGGGTTTTTTTATGGTGACAAAATCGTTCGAGTCCGGTTTGTCGTGGTTTCGTTATGATAATTCAATTTTTTTCTTCGTATAATTTATATAATATCATGTCTTCTCCGAGGTAAACATCTCGTGCGATGGTGCCTGCACGGAGGCCGCGTCCCCGAAAACGGTTGTCTTCTTTATCGCGAGGTATCGTATGATCTATTTAGGTACAACTCGTATGCGGTATAAATACTGCTCCAAGTCCGCAGACTCGGCACATCGTGATCAACCGTACTCTCACAAGTACCAGAGAATAATATTTTCGTTTCTCGAGAAAACCACAGAAAAAAAACCAAACAAACATGTCTAAAATCGCGGTAAGTTCGTCGAACATTTTTTTTTTTTTCGTTTAATAACAATATTATAATACGAGTACTTAAAAATGTACCTATATTATATTTCGTGTACTCACGTGATTTTTCGATTTATTTCTAGATCTTATTTTTGGTTGCCGTCGCTTTGGTTTTCATCAGTTCCGCCGCCGCCCAAGTTTTGTACTACCCGCCGACCACATACTACAATACTTACGGATACACCTACCCTCTGACCTACAACTACAGATTCGGAGCTTACCCATCGACTTATCTCTTGCGCCGTTAATCTCACGTCTATCGAAATATTGGCAATGTCCGCCGCACATTGTACTTCATTACCGTCGGTTAGTATTATAATAATATAAAAATATAATAACAAAAAGGTAAACTTAAATACAAAATTTTTGATTATCGATTGATAAAACAATTTGTTTTCGTGAAATAGTAACAATATAAATGTAATTATTACAAGTTTCCATCATTAGATTTCGACAACTCAAACGTAAAGTTTTTTTTACCGATTTCACGTTTCAATGTACCTATATAACATTCAGTTTAATTGATTTAAATTAATATTAAAACTTGTGAAATTATAATAATAAAGTTATTATATTATACAAAATCGGTTTTGTCGTTTATTTAAATTAATTTTCCGAGATTTTAGAAAAATAATTCTTTAAATCCTATAAGTACATAATAGAAAACGTTTGAAGTTATTTTTTACTCGAAAACCCACGATAAAAAACAATTTAAATATTACACTCTAAAGTATAACTATATGATTTTCTTTTTACAGATTTATCATTGCAGACCACGCCTACTCTTGAAACTATCTCTTCTCATCAAAAAAATGTAAAAAACCATAAAAATAGTTTATTTATTATATAAATGTTTTATTTTACCATAACCATATTATATTATAATGTATTCGTATTTAACACGTTGAAATAAAAATATCTTGTACAGAATATTATTATTTTTTGTTTTATTTGTATTCGTACAATATAAACGTATTATACCATTACTCATTTGTGACCACCAAATGCAGTTTCGTCTTGTTCGTGACACGTTTGTCTCAAAGAAATAATAATTATATTAAAGTAATAATAATATTATTTTATTATATTTTACCAAAAGCATATTGCATATATCTAAATTAGTAAATTATAAACTGTCATGTCAAAGTGCGTTTGTTTTCCAAACGAATATAGGTAGAGCACAATTAAAAAAAAATAAAATAAAAGGTTTTTTTCGTGTCTCTTTACAAACGAATGACGAACCGACAACAATAATATTAAAACGTTCTTATTTGAAACTAAATATACGTTTATTATTTTGTTGTTTTCGCGAAAACTCACGTCTTGTATTATTATAATGACATAAATATACAGATAATATTCGTGTTTTGAAACTTGATGTTTATACGCAGACAACGTCGTCACGTCATGATCAGAGATCGGAATATCGAAACAAAAAAGTTAAACGTCGTAATAAAATACTAAATACATAACACTTTTAATATAAAATACTCTTTTATTATATTAATGGGGTAGTCGTGAAATTATTACTTCCTCCGGAGATTCCGAGATAACATCTGATTACATTATAAATACTCGTATAATATGAGCAGTGAATTCACAAAAGTTTTCCAAATCCGCGAGTTTTTGTCATGAAATAATAATATATAATATTATAATGTATGATATTATCGCGAGGAAATACGTTTTGAGTTTTGACTAACGAGATTCGAGAGAAATATTTGATCGGATAGCGAGAACGTATAATATAATATTATATACGTCTTATTGTTGTCGGACAGTTTTATCTTTTCAAATAACGACGCCAATGTTTATACGACGTATTATATTATTATAATATTGTACTTTGTCGATTTGAAATGAAAAAAAAAAACGCGTTTTACCGACAAAAAAACATCCCGACGAGAATTCAACATATTTTATATTTTACTAAACCCTCACTAATTGATAATATTTATTATTTTAATATTTTAATTTTTATATGCAATTTGTTAAATAAATTTGTTAAAAAATTAAAATTTTCTTATTAATAGGTAATAATAATTTTAAATAACGTAATTTATTATATTAATCTAGTTTCGATTTGAAAAATTTGTCCGTGATAATATTATTATACATTATTATATAATTATTTTGTTTGAAAATTTTAATCAATTAATTTAAAATTTTATCCTTGTAAATTTCCAGTTGGTCCGTCGACGTCAAACTGTTATACAAGTATGTTGTACAAGTATTTCTCTACTTTACGACTTCGGAAATAATTAAAACATACAAATATCGTAAATTGTTCAATATTTAAATTTTTTATTTTTATGAATCAACAGTCGTTATATAATGCCATATCGTCCTAAGAAACGAGACAGGTTTTTTGCGCGGGTATATACTATATACATATAATGATAAATGGGGAAAAAAATCCAATATTATCCAGTCGTAACTTATACTATTTGTTGCAGTCGTCAATCCGGTAGCTATCATCTCGTCGTTTTTTGCATAAATTATATTATAATATATGGCGACCAGAAAGATTAATCGAAAAATATTTATTTTGCCAACCAGTTTCTCCGATATAATATTACGAATGAATTTCGCGTATAGCTCAACATATTACGTCTTGCGCATACGTACGTTTTATATTTTTCGATGTTTAGAAATTATATATTTGTAAACGCGGCAGACGGAATTTCATTCGACTCTACTACGTTATCAGCGTAAATTATACTTTATCAATTTCTAAATTTATAAAGTATAGATAATAATATAATATTACGTACTTGCTCGCGGTCGCGGAGATATCGATTTTGCTCAGGAATTGTTATAGGTACCTAACTACCTATATACAAACAATAAAATGAAAAAAAATAAAATATAATTTAATTTTTTCGAGGTCGTACCTGTAATAAAATATTAAGTTTTATCCGTTTGAAATTCACATACAGTACGCGGGCGAAATGTCGAAAAAAATGTCCCGAGTTAGTTTAACTATAATAATATGTTATTGAATTTCATGTATATAATGTGCGTATAATATATTATATAGTTAAATATTTAAGACTTTATACAAGACGACGAGCGTGAGAAAGATTTTATTTTATTTTTTCATTTTCAAGTATGATAATATAATAATGTACGCGGTATCGATTTTCCACGGTCGTATAACGATATAGTGTACGTCGCCGTCGTCGAAATCCGCAACAATATTATTATACTTTGGTATATTATTATTATTATTATTATTATTATTATTATACCTCGGTTACCGTGCGGTATATTATTATAGTTATGGTTTTGGAACACGGACGAATTTCGGCAAAAACGCGGAAACGGGTTTTGACCGATTTTGTCGAATCGACCTGTGTGTGGGGGGGGGGACCTATTGACACAGTTTCTCGTACACCCTACATATTATTATATTCACCTACCCCGCGCGACCGCCACACACGTGTATTTATAATACAGCGTGCGCGTAAAATGTGATATTATGTACACGTATATGGCATTTATAATATAATATCGTTGTCATTCCGTCATTGTGACGACGAGTATTGTGTATTTATAATAAAATAATAATATATTATATTTATATAATAAATATACGCGACCTGCCGTTGGTCGAAAACGTTTCGTTCCCCAACCCTTTCACCGCGAACGACACCTGTTTGTCAGCTGCGCCCGGACCCCTTTTGGAAACGTACGATTTTTACAATACGATTCGCAAACATTTTAGCTGCACGGTTCGGACGCACATTAAACCGATGTGTCGATTTCGTCGTATTTTATCGCGTATATAAAACGTTTCCGGAATATCACGACAGAACGTTGTAGGTATGATTTTTAAAATAATACACGTACAATTTCGTTTTTAAAAATAATTATATTTTTTGTTCGTACGATATCGTCGTTAAAATAATAATCGAATCGTCTATCTCTATATCGTCGTATTTTACGTTCCCAAGGATATTATATATATTATCATTATTATTAATCGTTAGTTCGGACAACGGGTCAACGGCGATAGTATATATATATATATGTATATAATATAAAGAATGTCGAAACGATGATAATATCTCTGCGGCATCCCTGCTGTGTATCCTTACAGGGATAATACCCGGTCTGCACGCATATATTGCCAGTCATCGTCGTCGGACGAGAATATTTTGTAATATTATTCTGTTTCGTCCGTTTTCGGGAATAATAAAAATTTGGATCTCTGTTGTACACCCCTCGAACCGCCGCCACTTGTAATCGTCTTTAACGCGTTCCATCTCTTCACATTTTCACTCCAACGCATTGTACACACGCGCGAGCAGTATTATTATTATTATTTTTATTTTTATTATATTTCATACGGATACGAGAGAAAAAAACGAACGTCAACGACGACCGGATCGAACCTTTTCGAGGGAGATCGATCTTCGTCCGACGGACGACAAAAGAACGAGCTGAAAAATATTTGCAGCGTTTAACGCACTTGACCGATCCCGAGGGGGCGGCAGGACAATGCACGTATTGTTGTGCGTGTCGACAATGTCAGGGAAACGTATTTCAGAAAATTATATTCCAAAATGTAAATACGAAAAATAAAAATGTATTCTAAAACTTACACGAATACGCGCCTTATGACATATTATAATATAATTATAAGTATACGTATGCTATTTTAAAGGACGTCTCGGAAATGTTTTTTACTCGAGGTAATAATTCGAACGATTGAAAATAATATTTTTATTATCGTTATAATCGTGAATGATTTTTTCTTCTTCTTTTATTAATAAAAATTCTTATACTAACTATAGTTTCGTGATATTTTTCGAATCTTGCAGACGATATCATTCGGATAATATTAGTTACCAGTTACCAGTTACCAGTTACCAGTTGGTAAAGATAATTTAATTTAACAACCTTGGTGATTTTATTCATAAAAGTCACGCAGGTATAATACATATTTTATATATTATTATATAATACGAATCAATATGTCTACCTGTATAAATATAATAATATAGGTATTATGTTTTAGATAAAATACGAGGAAATAAGATAATTTTAATTATGAAACGAACAAAAACCATATTCGTTATTTTTATAAAAGCACTATTTCAAATATATTATTTTTTTTTAAAAAAAAAACCAGAAGGAGCACCATCGTATAAAATAAGTACACATATAGTAAAAATGTAAAATAAATAATCATAATTTTTATTAAAAAAAGAAACATTTTTTTAAAATAATACTTGTATTATGTGTAATTAATACCAACGTTGTATTATTGTTAAACATCTATTGATGTAGTCGTACACAAAATGTAATGCACTAAAAAAAAAAATATGATAATTTCCACAATGATTAAATATAGATAATATAAAAGGTAAAACCTCCGAAAAAAAAAAACTATAAAAATCGTTAAGTTTTTAATATAAAATGATAAAGATTTTTAACGTTTTGATAATATTCAAAACAATGATTATATAAATATAAGACATATATAAAAAAAAAAAACTATATAAATAGTAATAAAATATCAAAAGTTCGCCAAGACGTTAGTTTCAATTTCAGTGACTATAGCCAATGAAGTGTAATAAAAATAATACACATCTATGGCGCGTATACTGCGGTTGAAACTGATGTCTTGACGGTATATTCGCTGCGGAAAGTATAATGATAATTAGGTATTTAACATAATCGATTTAATCAATTTTTAAATGCTCGTTATACTCTCAGTGTATTTACAAATTATCGACGCCATAATATAAAAACGATTGAAATTGAAAATACACACATTCGGAATCTTTCGATCAAAACAAACACAATAATAATAGAATAAAGAAAAAATAACCAAAGAAAAAAAAAAATTTCCTACTTGCACAGTTTTATTTTTATGTATTATACATTACAAAAAAAAAAAAAAATCGGACGAATTTTATGAAATCAAATTTGAATGGTAATAATTATTATTATTATTAATATCACTATTAATCTATTGTGGAATTATGAATTATGATTATGATTGATGGTGATAAAATGAAAAAGATGTTTTTACGTTGAATTCAGTTTGTGAAAAGCAAGCGGATATTCGGACTAGAACAACATTGTCGATATCCGTTATATGTGACGATGTATAATCACATTATTTCCATCAACAAACGTCTCTTTTCCTCTTTCATCTCGTTCACCTTTTTTGTCAGATACAGAACGCTGATCTGATTCTCCAAAAACTTTTGCCTCTTCGTGTCCCTGGACCTCTTGGCCGCCTCGTTGTTCTTCTTGCGCTTCATCACGTAAGACACGTCGTACGGCTGCTGTGCCTGCGCGCCCATCTGCCTGTTCTTGCTCTGAGTGGCCCTGCGCATCTTTTCGAAGTTCCTCGGCGGTCCCATGTCTTCCAGATAACGTTGACGGAACGACAAGTAGTCCGCCTGTCTGTAAATGGCCGCTATCTCGTCTTCTTCCACTTGAATCGCTTCTTCCAGATATCTAATGTGCGGGTTATCGGATTCGGCGGTCGACTCGGGCGTCATACAATCTTCCGAACGACTGCCGTCGTTACTTTCCACATCGTTATCGTCGTAGATAGTCATGTTTCTTTCTCCGTAAAGTCCACTAAGAAACGGATACCTGCACGGTGCATAAAAATGTATATTATCACGTCAAAAGTAAATAATAATAATAATAATAATATTAATAATTAATAAGAATTAATAATGTTAATAATAATTAATAATGTTAATATTATTATATTATGATATGTATCGCGGTATATTATATAATAATTTAGTATATTCAAAGGATTAGCAAAAAAATAAAAATAAATATATATAGCCATAAACAAATAAGACTAAAAATAATAAATATTGTAAAAAAAAAACACACACACACACACAACGATCATATTAAAAATACGCATATTTATTATACGTGCAAGTAAAAAAAAATCAGTGTATACTTTCGTGTGTTTGATGGTGGGGGTGGGGAGGGGAATGAAGAGTACCCACTACATACCGTAATATAATATTATATGAGGGTGTATATATAATATTAATCAGTTTTATACCCGAAATTAAACGCGTTCCTGGTCAAATATTCGTAATGGCCGAATGGAAATGACGATTCGGAAGAGAGCGACGTAGGGGACGTGGTCTTGTACAAGGGACTGGCTATGTTCTGCGCCAACATCGCGTTACTGACGTCGAACCCCATTGCCCCGTACGAGGCTCGCAGTTGCTGTTGATGGTGTTGCAGCTGTTGGAGATGGAGCTGGAGCTGTTGTCGTTGCTGTATATGGAACTGTTGCTGTTGCTGTTGATGTTGCTGGAACTGAAGCTGCTGTTGTTGCTGCAGATGGATCTGTTGCTGTTGCTGTTGTTGCTGGTACTGAGCCGCGGCTATCACCGACGGATGCGAGACCTGCGGAACCGGGATGGTAGCCGCGGCGGCCGCCAAGAACGGATTGTACTCGGGCGAGTATAACATCGAACGATAATTATTATTTTTATTGTGGACAGTGGTGCTTTCGGCGGGTTTTGAAACGTCGGAGGATGAGTCTTGTGCCGGAGGTGTCGGCGGCGGCGGCGGAGAAGAAGCGGCGTAAACGCGTTCCGCGTCGTCCCGCGACGGTTTAATGACGTCTGGGGACTTGGAAATTTTTGGTACGGTTGCGGCAAGTTGCTGTTTGAACCATGGCGATTGGACTACCACGGACGGACGTTGCTGCTGGTCTCTGATCTCGGACTGCGACCGTTTCGACGGTTCATCTTTCAGCACGACCAATTCCGTGTTTTCTATTTCTTTTATCTCGGGCTCATCCTCGTCGTCGACTTTTTCTTCCGGTTTCGGTTTTGGTTTCGGATATTTCCGTTCGTCCGTCGGACACGTCTTCTTCACGCTCAAGTCTAGCGGTACTTGTGCCTCTTCCGCTTCTATCACGTCATTTTCTAATTCCGACATCGTGGGTCCTAACATAATATATTCACTATCAGATAATAATAGTATGCGTATATCGCGTGTCTCGTGACGTAATGTAATATAATATAATATTATAACCGGCAAAAAATAAAAAAAATTCTTTTTTTTTTTTAAATAAATTATAATTATTATTATTCTCGATGATAAAACCGACGATAATATTGTTTGGAAATATTCGAATCGGATCTCTAAGCCTTCGTGCGAATTTGTAGTCACGAGAAATATATACGCGCACGCGGATGTTATATTTATATTCGATTAAAATTACGCGTTCGTCTCGCCAAGAGAAACGGATAGGTACTGTGAAATTCGCGGATGAAAACGAATATTTTATAAAAATATATAGGACGTCCATTTTGTAGCGTTCTCTCTTTCTCTCTCCCCCTGTCTTCGTCTCTGTCTACAAGGGTTGCATATTGTATTTCACCGTACGATATTATCGACGAGTGGTATTTCGATTAATCCGTATTGGCAACAGAACCCCATGCAGAAGACGAGCCAATCGGACCAATGATCGTACGAGGTATACGTGTGAGTGGTCCTAAATATTATAAAATATAACACGTGGCGGCCGACAGTTTTCTGCAGATCGTTTCAAATCATCGGACCTGACCGGCCGACATTATCGCGATAATAATATAATTTGAAATGTTCGATTCTCGGGTACATAACGTTTATAATTTATAAATAATATATCGATATCATAAAAAAAGAAAGAAAAAAGGTCGGGGGAAAAAATCGATCGATTTTATAATATTACCGTCGACGACGTCAATTTTAAAAATATGAAATATCGTATCGTATAAATAATTCGTTTATATATTATTATTATATTACAAGACACACACAAATACGCGTTTATTTACATATCAAACCGTACAACTATTATTATATTATTGGTCCGCGATACGTTTACACTTTACTCCGGAGTATCTCGTTTTATTTTATTTTTTTCTTTCTGGCGACGTTAAACTTTGATAACAATTTGACGAAATTTATACGAAACGATTTTTATATATTCATTTTTTTTTTTAGGATATTCGAAGACGTTCGTTTTATTTGAACGTTTGACATTATGTAAATGCGTCTTTTATTTTTCTGTATAATCGTTACGGTCTCGATTTTATTTACACATTTTATCAATTTCGTTTTGATAAACAAATAATGTATAAAATATTTAACTACGTATAGAAAAATTGTACATAATATTTTCGAATAAACAAATACTAATAATTACTAAACATATTGTTATTATTTCAATTATTAAATTTTATAACACGGACGAAATAATTATTAAATATACACCAAATCTAATTTCGACCACGGTTAAATATCAGTACAACAGTAACAGACGCTAACTTGTTCCGAATTTATATTACATATTTATTATATTAGATTAGAAACACAAAATTCTGTCGTTTTATATCTATCATCAGTCTTTTTCACAAATAAGAGAAACGGAAATAACAACTATACAATATATAGTCACCGAGGGACTAAATTTTGTAATTTATAGATACCCTGGTATATAGTCAAAAGTATCAATCTTGCTAAGCGATTTCGTATACAAATTCACTTTTCGAAATAATCGTTCGATCGAATTTTCATTCGAAAACGGAGAAATTTAGAATACCTATATACCAGCTCGATTTCTATATTATTATTTTACACAAGAAACAAACGATATTTGCAAAACGTTTTAAAATATATTAGAAAAATTAGAAATTAGAAAAAAATCGAACGACTATAGAGTCACCCCGATAAAGATTTTGTCGAAAAAAAAAACAATAAAAATATCAACATTCGTGTAGTTTTAACGCGTACCTCGGAAATATTATTAGTTTTATTATAGTTTTTACCTATATTATTCACTTCCGTTTGCGTTCTTCTCGACCGGGTGTTCGAAAAATTTATATTTTCAATTTAAACTGCTCGTTAGAAATCTGAGTTATGACTTATGACCGATATTATTGCGAACTGGTGATTTTAAAACGATCGACTTTTGATGATAAACGAAAGACAAAAAAACGACGTGCGCTGTATTGATCGGTGTAAAACGTGCGGTATAATGTAACGCGTGTCGAACTTTATATTATTATACACGGACTTTCTCATATAGGATTACAGATATACAAAACGCGTCGTTTCGTACAGCTGAAACTCTACTTTGGACCACGTGTTTAACGCATTACCAATATTTTGCTACCAACGTGTGAATTTTACGCAATAGGACGCGTCGGAAGTTCGGAAATTCGCTAGTACTAATTACCTATATTAGCGTTGGTTCTAGATAAACGTTATCGTTGATAAAATGATAATATTTTCGAATTAATCTCCTCGACATGCAATATTATATCGTATCGTCGAAAATTCCAGACGATTATTGACAAATTAATAGAGTACGCGACCTCGAATAATATAGTCAATAAAACGTCTTTATCGATAATAATAATCGGACTTACGTATTAGAACTTAAATATTTAAGGTATATAAATAAAAATATTACATCGTATAATCGGAATTTCGTGCGACGATCAGCGATGGAATAAAATAAATGTACCGGATAATAATAATGATAATAATCTCGGGGAAAACAACGTGGATTTTATATTAGATATACACGTTACGAAATATATTAGACGATATGAAAAATGAAATGAAAATCTTGAAATTTTGTCGGTACTGGACTACTGGCGAATAAGATACCTAATTATTACTCATAAAATTGTATGTCTTTATAAATGATTAAAAACGCGTATAGGTGTGTGTGTATAAATGTTGGAATCCGACACTTTTGGCGATGGCAAACACCACTATATCGTTATTTTACGACCAGCGTTCATAAAAGTGAACTTATATTTTCGCGAAAATTAACAAGACACGATAAACAAAATTCAACGAAATGTCAAAAATTTACGACCGGAACGTATAATATAATACGAGTACAAGTGTGTATACTACAATGGTGCAGTTGGATTTTTGCTGAGAAAACAGAAACCGTTTCGGGTCATAAAATGAAAAACCGATTACAAAAACATCGAACTGATGGTAGCCAAATGGATTATTTTATACAAATACAAAGTAAACGCGGTTTACGTTCATTTTAGATATGTTTATTCTAACGGTGGTTTTATATCACTTTTATGTAACGATATTTATTGTAATCCCTTTTTACACGACGAATTGTAATACGCTCGTATAACGTTTTTGTCTTATTAACGACTTGGTTTCATCAACGGACGCCTATTATAATATACAAGTCAACTGTTAACAAATTGTGTGTGTGTCTTATACGTTCGTGTGTATTTCATTGGAATTTTTATTAACGATACGACATTGAGGTAATCGTATTTTTTTTTTTTTTTGCAATCATTTTAAGCGAACAATAACGTTTATAAAATACCGTAAGTCAATTATTATTTTCGCGATGTATAATTGAAAGAATTAACTAAAAAACAAATTCGATTTTACAATATTGAATCGTACGCAACGTATATGGACTGAAGAAGAAGAAAAAAATACAAATTTCAACAAACTATTTAGAAAAAAAATTGTTTTTGAGCTTTGTGATAACGTTTAGTAGGTACAATTAATAAATTTAATTTATAACATCCTAAAATTTCGAGTTTTCTTTAAATCTATATGAACGTATAGATTAAAGTAGAAAAAAAAATGTTTTTAATAATTTGTATTATGTTTGTGTATATATACCCAATACCTAGAACACACAGTATTGTAAATTGACACTACGAACAATAATAATAATAATAATAATATAATAATAATAATAATAATAATAAAAACTAAAATTAAATAAAACTCGTTGTATAAATAATATATCGAACCAAATTATTAAAATATATACTCGATAATATTTTATTATTGTTAACGACAGTGTTAGAAAGCGGCAGGTCCATATTCAACATTTAAGTCTCCGAATCCTAACTACACTGATCCTTAACAATAATAGTTGACTTAATTTTTTTTTTTTTTTTTTTAACATATTTCTATATTAAAAATCATTATAAATAAAATGAATCAAATATAACATTTACTTACAGAACAAATAATAATATTCTATGTATTATTGCGCAAACATGTTTATAACACAAACACACACACACACACACAATTTAAAGTGATAAAAGTATAGAGACGGTCTCGTTGTACTTGTAATACACTTAATGATAATTATTGGTTTTACTATATAATATAAAGTTAACAAATTTCAAATTAATAATTGTATACGATGTTGTGTTCAACTGCATAACGCACGAATTAATGTGAACGTGATATTATGACACTGGAAAATGACGTGTTTTCCTGTGTATTTTTTTTTTCTACATTTATTATTGTTATTCTTATATTGAATAAAATATAGAGGAAAATTAAAAATAATGGAAGGGAAATATTGTTTAGTATAGTTATATTATTACAATGTACGGTTAATATGCCACAATGTTATACTATGGTAGTGGTGTGACGAACCGTTCGGATATCGAACCTATAAGAAATAAGAAAATTTTCAAACCGAACTTGTCTTGGTATTCTTTTTTTGTTTCTATCAATTTGGGAATCGATAATGTACCTATCTATTATGGAAATAATAATAAATGGTAAATCGATGACGCCGAAAACGATTTGTTTCAGAAAATAAAAAACGAATAGGCATAAATATAGCTTTTTATCGCGTATATATAATATATACGTACATAAGAGACACGAAAATATTTAAAAATTAATTAATTTTCTTATCTACGTATATATGTTATATACGCCATGTTCGGTTCGACCCGGAACGTTATACCGTATATGCGATATGCATTGGTATAACAGAATATTCGTCACATCACATGCGCTCGCAAATTCCGAAAACGTTAATATATTATTATTATTATTTTTGCACGAGTTATAAATGTTATAAATAGTTATTCGTATTATTATTTTTGTAAAGCTAAAGCGATTCAAAAACGTTTTGTTTCTCTTACCCCAAGAATGACCAAAAGTATCGTAAGTATATGACGTATATAGTTTTCTGTGTATATATATATATATATATATGCGGTGTAGGCCTTGGAAACGATTCTTCTCTGCTCCGATGTTCGGTCGAATCGATGGTCGCTGCAAAACTGTGAGGGTATTGTGTCTAACGTTTCTCGGATCGGCTATGGCTAACCGGACCTCTCACCGAGAGATCTTCGGGGGATGGTGGTGGCGGCGGCGGCGGCGGCGGGACCCGAAGACCCGATGTAGGCACTCGGACGAACGAATGGACACGTATTATATAAATTATAACAATGTACCTTTATATTATCTCGACGTACCTAGACCGAGATCCGGGTCGTCTTCCTTATGTTTCGTAATGGTCATTTTCGTCCGAACCTATAAAACTATATATTATAACAATATCGTGTATTGTACATAAAGGAACGAATACGTCCGTTGTTCTATTCTGTACGTTATATTATAATTCTAATCCCCGGGACCCTTCGATCCGGAACACAATGTCTCGCAAAGACCATATAATAATAAAAACTGTATAAAACGTGAAAAAAAAAAAAACAAATTCGTGCCGATCCACCAATTTCCATTCGGGTACGTGTCCCGAGACCACATATAATAAATAATATACTTTTATATATATTGTTTGGACGAATACGATTTCTAAAATAATACAATACGGGACCAAGGTTATATAGGCGCATAAGGTAAACTCGGTATTAGGTATATCGATCCATTGTCACCGTAAGAGATTCTGACAAATATTAATTGTCGTGCGAGTAGTGTACAAAGGTACGTGCCAGGGAACATTTTATGCGGCGTCTTCTCGACGAGACAAAAATGATGAAATCGCTTTTAAATTCGACTTCCAACATGACAAGTGTATATAAAGCATTGTTCGTCCCCTGTTTATTTTTTGTTACAAGAATTATAATATATTATTATATTAACGTATAACAGCACGTATACTGTACGAAATAATTTCCTAATACAAATATTAAAAAAAAAAAAAAAACGAAAAACGAAAAACACACGTAGTTATTCGATATATGTTCCGTCACGTTATAAGAGTATATTATTATACCGCAGGGCCGGATTGAACCCCCGAACACAAAGACCACACGCATATTTTTTTACTATAGCCCGTTGTACGTTTATTCGCCTCGTGAACTCATATATTATTCGGATGTTTGTTCCACTTGTTCTTCTTCATCTTCCACTTCCTCGCAGGTTCCGCCACCCTTGGGGTAGGCCACCCTTGTCCAACACTTCCATAGCACTCGATACCCTGCAACATCTCGACCACACCATGCTATCTTCATATCACTCTATATGCGATCACCTCATATTTCTCCTACTCCTTCTATCTACACTCGTCTCCGTCATATAACAACCCTTACTGACTCTGAATTATCTCGCCTTTTTTGATAATAATATTTTATGGATTCTGAATTGAAGCGAATTTTCTTTTTAAGTCCGACGACACATTTTCGATTTTCACAGAAATAATGCTCCGATTACCATCGATATACGTATAGCATATAATATAATTCCGGTTGTAAAGTGGACATTATTCGGGTTATTTTTCAAATTTTTCAATATATTGAACTTATACGCCGAAAAATGACGAAACTTTGGCAATATTCACGGTAACTACCGTAATTTTGACAAATTCGATTTCAAATATATTTTACCATAACTCGGGAAATATTAAACTCGGAAACTATAGACAATATTTTATTGATATTGTTCACATAAAATATATTTTACTCGTGTACTTATACACATATAAATATAATATGTATAGTAAAATTTAAAATTTTAGAAACGTTACGTTAATTTTTCGGGAACATATAGAAAGTATTTGAAAATTTCCCAAAAATTATTTTTAATTTTGGTCAATGCTTATTACGCGTATATTACCTATACTAGAAAAAAATTGTTCCCTTAAATTGCTTTACCCTATAGATACGTGATGCCTATATTTCGCTAACTATAATATTATGTATGAGTTTAACCGGACGATTCCGTCAGACAATTTTATACCCGTTAATTTTCCAATAGAATAAATCGCGATCGGTTATATATTTTTTTTTTTTTATGAAGTATTCACAATATTGTTTATATTGTTTTTCTAATAATATTTTATTAAATTTTACTCTTCAAAATCCGTTTTATTCGCATCAATAGGTTAACGGGTAAACGGGTTTAATTCCGATAACGCAGACATAACGATCAGTATAAACGAAAATATTAAAATATTATTTCTTCGTAACGTTTAAAACGTTGCGTGGAAAACATCATTTGGTTAGATTTTCTGTAAAAAATAAAAAATGTATTTATTTTGATATTAAATTCAAGCTGCGTACATGTTATAAATATATGTTTTGCAGACCGATGACGTAAAATAAATAAATTAACATGAAATATTAATCAAAGTGTTTATGTTTTATTATCATATTTTTTTTTTTCAAAACTCATTTTAAAACAGTTCTTATAAATAATTACACGTTTTCCTCGGTAAAATATTATGAAATTTCATTAAAAAAAAAAAAAAAAAAATCAATCAATAATGATAGTAAATAAATAAATAAATGAATAATAAAAAAAAATTCATACGGTTCACGAATCACGACACAATAATAATATAATAAATGATTAAAAAACATGACTACATTAACACGATATTAAAAAAGAAAAAACGAAAACGAAAACGACAAAAAAAAAAAAAAAAAAAAAACACGTAATATTTTACGCATCGTAATATTTATATTATTAATAAATATTATAATATTATAATATAAAACACGATATTAATAAATTGGTACAAATAATAAACAACAAATAGACATAATAATTATGGAATGGAAATACATATAATAATTAACGTTAAAAAAACAAAAAAACAAAAATGATTAATTTCATAAATATAATAATTTTTCTAAGTCTATTTTATATAATATAAGTAAATAGTACTCGTATATTATTATATTTATACCACGGTATATTATGTAATATACCGCGATTTATACTAAACAAATATAACAAATAATCGATTTCGTGAGATAGAACTATTTTCCAATGGTATATAATATAATATATTTTTATAATAAGTGCATTGCGAAAATATGATTTTGATTAATTGACATGCCATTACTATACATATTATTATTATTATTATTATTATATTATTTTTACGTGAGGGTAAAACTATGTATTTTTTTTTTTTCAAAGTTAATACACACGACACGTATTTATTTTCATACGTTTCTTACACGGGGGTGACATACAGGGTAGGTATATCGTATAAATTATACGTATACGAATTATATTCTAAAATTTGACTAGATTTATTAATTTACACGCTACGTTAATAATACAAAATAATAAAAATCAGTTTAAAACGTATAATGTACAATTAACATTATTGTATGATAATAATTCTTTTTGGGCAGCGGATATAAATCTAAGCGCGCACCCGCGAATCCGGAAGCCCGGACGCTATATTAAAACATATACAAGAAAGGACGCGTGCTCGGGGTCTCGGAAATCCAATCAACGGATTGAGCATATTATTATAATAAATATTATAAACACGTTGTATTATTTTAAAAGTTTTTGGTTTAAAACGAGTAAAACGTATACGGGATGAGACACAAAATAACGATACGATAAAATTTTAAACGGCGTTTAAACTAACAAAAAAAAAAAAAAAAAAAAAAAAAATATTATTTTTATTTTTATTTTTTTTTTTTTGGCTCCGATTTAAAAACTTAAAACGCGTGTCGCGAAATACATAAATATTACGGTTTTATTTTTCTGGTATGTAATTATACATATTACCACCTTTACACTCGTAAATCAACAAAACAACAACGAAACATATTTGTTATACAATATTTTTCATATGTACAAAATAACAACGATCGGCCAGTTTAAAATATATTATTATTATATCATAATATAGTCAGGACGTGCGCCACGTTCCCGGTGTCCTGACTATAATCTAACGTCATGGCGAGAACACCCTCAGACTGCGCAACAGTTTCGCCAACACGTTTGCCAACCCTTCCGCGTGTCTGGTAAGCGTCTCCGTGCACACGTCCGTGTCCACCAGAAGACCGTGGAACGTGCGCAACACGTCGGTGACCTTCAATATTAGATTGCGGGTCTGCAGCGGAGACGACGTGTGCTTGGTCATGTTGCCGCTGAGCACGGTCATCCTGCGCAGTTGCGTCACACACTGCGTCAGGTTGGCCTGGAATTCCGGGCTTTTCGGGTTCATGTAGCACCGGATCAGGATTTTCGAGGACGTGACCAGCTGCCTGGCTTCTTGACACAGGATGTCCTTAGCCTCCTGCGCAAAACCAAAACGTTTTAGGTATTATTTCAAAAATGACACACGCTCGCCTGCTATACCTTTTCGACCCAGGTCTGAATTAACGGGGAATAATATTTGATAATTTATGGATTTTATATTACATAATGTATTATTAGAATGTAGCCACATAATATACAAAATTCGTTCATACAAAAAGTTAAACAACGAAAATGGCTGCACAAAATATTGCTCACGCAAATCAGATCCCCATCGAAAGAAATTTTATTTTAAAATATTACAATATTATTAATAATTTTTACATCTCTATTAGCACGTATAAGTAAGTTCGACAAATATACGTAATATACGTCCTGGATTTTGGCATTCGCAACAGAACAGTTATTTGATAAAATTTCATGTAAGTTAATATATGTATAACAAATATTTTGGCGAACGAACAAAAATTTAAAACGCAACACGTTTCATTATAATATGTTACATTGTTACAGATCAATATTTCATTCATTGTTACATCCGAACGTATTGATATTATTCAGACACGCATGAGTTATGAGCATTTAAACAAATTTAAGGTTAGGATAAAATTTATTTTGTATTTTTGAAAGTTATTGTAATTTTAATATATTATTACGTTTTTTTAATATCAAATGATTATATACAAAATAGTTTAACAATGTTTTAGTGTGAAAAGTTAAACATTTTATATTTTACTTAATATAAAAGTATTATATTTAATAAAAAATTAATCAGTTAAACTAATAAAGATGGAGACAACGTAATTATTTATATACCTAATCATTATAAAGCTACTGTTGTTTTCGATTAACTCTCTAAAAGTGAAAAGTTCAATGAAATATTAGTCAGACTAATTTAATTCATCAAATAAAATAGAAATATGCAAATAAATGTACTTTCATTATATAATTAACTATTTTTATTCATTAATGTTTAGCTTTTGTATATTTTATAAAAGAGAAAAAACATTAACTGCGAAATTAACAAAATATTCACAGCGATAATAATTAATACAGGAAACAGGACTATAGAAACTATATACAATATTTTAATAAAATATAATAAACATTTAAATATTTATATTATTGTATTTATATTGCATTATTGTAGGTATAATATAAATTATTAATAGTCGTAGTAGGTATGTATGACCATTACTAGCAAACAAACACTGTAAAATTAAAATTTTAAATATCTTTGGAGTATACTGTTATTAGACAGTTATTCAAATCATGTAAATTTATTGTATACGTATTAATTTATTATCAAATGTTATATTAATTTTTAATTTAAACAGAAATTGAATATATAATATGTATATTACATTTTTATATTACGAGTATAATAACATTTTATAATTTGTATATAAATATTTTTTTTTCACCCTTAATTTCATTAATTTGAATAAACAATAATTAATGTAGGTACCTGAAATTTGATTTCGTCTATATGTAAGCCACCTCCTTGGGTTTGAGCTACGTTGCACTGTTCGCTGAATTCTTCTAATCTTCCTATCAATTCGTTAATTACCGATGCTGCGTCCCTGTTTGTCGAATAACAACCATTCCGTATAAGGGTTTCCTATAATAATTTATAAGTATAAAATTTAATAATCGATAATATGTATATAGTTTTAAGATAAACAGAATGTCTTGTACTTGTGAGGGCATGGGCGGCAAAGGAGGTTTTGTCGATAGGGTAGAGTCTATCCTTGGCGGCACTTTGGGTTTGACACGGGGAAGGGTCATGTTTTGAGCTCTTGTAGGCAAACACAATGGCTGTGTCTCTGGGCTCCGTTGTCTTGGCCTAGAGCAGCATGAGAAACCCGGTAAAGTTTTTTCGTTCGTGGCACTAGGATCGTCTGGTGTAGTTGCCGCGCTAACGGACATTGGAATTTTTCTCCTTTGATCTTCAACGACGGGTTTTGATTGGTTTTCAACAACTGCGGGTTTTGGAGGAGGTGGAGGTATTATAAAAGACGATATTTCTTCAGAAGTTAATACGTTGGCCCGTTTTTCTTCCGGCCTACCGTTAGCCTGTGGTGGCGGTGGTATGGTCATCGTTGCTAAAAACGATTCTAAATCCAAGCTCATAAGATTTGTGTTGTTTTTAAATCCATTATCTAATACTGAATCTATAGACAAAAAATATAATATTATCATTTTACAAATACGATGGTGATAATTTACTGCGTACCTAAAAATCTATCTGCTGTCTGCTGTTGTTGGTGTTCATAATCGGCAAACAGTGTCGGAGGTAAACTACATTGACTACTGGAGTTCGAACCATTCGATTGATTTATTTTAGCTTCATCTATAGGAGGTGGTATTAACGTTAAGTCTATTAAATCGGGTTCCAAATATAAACTACTCCTTGGTAGTGATCTATTATCCTCTTGTAGATTTTTCCAGAGTTCCTATTCGGTTATCCGATATTAGAAAATTGTTTACTAAACTTATTTAACTTTTCACTAACCTGGAGGGCTTCATGACCAGAATTCGCAGCTAATCCTTCTGGACTATGCAAACCAAAACTAATATCTGAGTCTCTATTAGAATTTCTTTCGCGATGTGAGGGACTAGTTGATGGTGTATTTATGGATTCTGTATCACTTTCAATATCTCCTAAATTTAAAGCTTGAACCGCCGCTGTTATACTGTCCTCCGTACCCTTCTAATTAAATTAAATGTTATTTTATATCTTTACCAAAAAGTTAATTATTTAAAAAAAAATATAATATACTTGAGTTAATAGTAATAATGAATCACTATGCTTAAGTTGACCTAAATTAGTCTGAGGTGGTGGTGGTAACGAGACAGAACCATCAGACGATATATGTGAACCGTCTGAGTCGCTGGATTCACGTTGATGTCTATTTAGATATTGTTCAGAATTTTCCACTAATTCTTGCATTTCAGCAACTCTTCTTAGAACTTCTTCATTATGAGTTTCTACAAAGTTATGATCACCTTCCAATATTTCCATGGATACCACACTTTGAACATCGATTCCTGTTTTATCCTTAACATCGCTTTTTGGATTATACCCTAGATGACCATTTTGGTGTTTCTTTAAAGACCTTAAAATCACAAAAATATTATTACATAGTATAAAATATAATATATAATACGAGTATGCTTTTTTGGTATTATATATTATAAAATAAAAACTTACATTGTGTTCATGTTTTTATCAACATTTCCGTTATGCATACCGGTCCATATGGTTCTATTAAGCGATCCGTAATCATTGGGTTTCAGCTGAAAATGAAATGTAAATATAAATAACTAATTAAACATTTCTTTATATATCTTATATTTACCATTTCATGTTTAAATGGAGTATACATTGGGCAAAATGCAAAATTAGTCAATTTTTCTTGTTCCTTGGAGTATAGTGCTGATGGTCCATAACTCCAAAGTGATGGTTTTACGGTGTGATGTGCATAGTATTGAGGTGCTGTAAATAATATAAAACAGAATTCGCATATTATGATATTTATAATTTTAATATTTTATTGTGTACACTTACCACTATCCATATGTATGGAATCACCTTCACGATCAATTGGTAAATTCATAACCATCAAAAGTTTATAGTAGCCTTTTAAAACAAGTATAAATTCGTCAGTATCACGGTCTTCCATACAAAAACTTACTTCCTAAAAATATAAATACAATATAATAAAATATATAAAAAAATTTCAAAAGCAATTATAATAATGTTTACCTTTTGTAAGGTGTTTTGTAAATATAATGTTACTGTACTAGAAATTTGATCCTCCTTCTGTACTTTTACCAGTGTTACTTGTTCAATACCCGCCAAAGGTACTGGCTGCAAAGATAATCAATAATATTTTATTGATGGAAGTAACAAGTTTGCAAAAATTATAAACTAATTTTTTTTTTTTTGTTATTTTTGTTATTTATTTATTTATTTTTTTTTTGTTACTTTATATCAGTAATCTATAAGCGGAAACTTTGATTTTATTCGTAATGCGTATAAATTATTGTTTAGAAACTTCGCCGAAAGCGATAATGTAAATATATTTATTAAACACGTTTCTCAATTTATATTCATATTTTCATTTTGATACAAAAATAAAACATAAATTAACATTATTATTCTGACGATTTTATATATAACATTACGTTATACCTACTATATTCAATAATTATAATTGCATTATACTATTAAATATCAATTAAATTATTTATGTACATTGTATAATTTAAATCACAGGACAAATAAGATGAAATATACCGCTTACCATGCTATTACGTAATCCTACAATCTGACTAATTCCCATTTTAGGACTGACTAAAATCACTGTTTCCAAATTGCAATCCTATTTTATAGAATTTCGTTATTATTAGTTTTATATTAATTTATCAACTATAAATTATCAATTTCAATTCTTACACGAACGTTGGTTGAGAAACATTTTGCACCGTAACTGGGCAGTTCAGAAATTATGGTCAAGTAGTAAAGTTTCGCTTGCAACGCAGTGAGTGTTTTGTAATTGGTACCCGTCATTGTTTGGTTTAGTTTCAATAAATGTGTTAACAGCTTCCGCAATTCCTTCCGTTTCATCGTTTCCATGAGCGAAATGGGTACAAACTTTTCTAATCCAAATTCTCGTCTAAATAATGGAGACCGTTATACATTAAATACAATTCTATATTATATTATATATTATTATTAATAAATTAAAAACTATCAATTTAGTATTTAGAACACTAATATAAACTTATATAAACTCACTCAATGGCTTTAACAGTAACTTTACAATAAGGAATATTATTGACCATGGCATGTTGGTGGATATGTAATGCTGCTAATCGCAGAGCAATGTCGTATTTAAGTTCTGGGGCATAGCGTTCTTGAACAACGTCATTACAACACTTTAATAATAAAAAAAAAATAATAATAATAATAATATAAAAAAAGATTGCTGTACAAGAGTATTATCAATTAGTTAGCGCGGGATTTACCTGTAAATATAAATACTCGAACGCATTTAAATCTTTTTGAGCTAAATCGCAAGCATCTCTAGGTACGAATGCCACTCGGAATAAACATCTTAGGTTATGAGATCCTGGCCTCGACGCGACCTTAAGAAAATGATATGATATTTGAATAAATGGTATAAATAAAATACAAATATTAATGCACTTACTCTTGCCAGAGTGTGTTCTGGGTCTAGTAGCGTCAACTTATGTCTGCGAAGGCTTTTGACCTGCTCGAGTACCAAAGCAAAGTGCTCTCCAGCCTTAATACACAGTTTGTTTTGCAACGAGGCAACAACATCTTTTACTTTGGTAGTGGAATCGTACTTAAATGACTTGGTTTGTCCATTTTCTAAGAAAACTTTGAGCACATTTGGTAACAGGGCTATGTTTGGATCGCCTCCACTGAATGCGGATACCTACATACGATAATGTTATAAGTTTATATAATATAACGTACAATCTTATTATCTAAGTATAATATGTACAGCGGACGCGGACGTTTCGGTGTCAAGACAGCAGTTCGCCATTATTTTATAGTAGTTTAACAAAATATTCAATAATTTAAAAATTATAATATTTATTCAATTATACCTAATGAAATCTTAATATATAAAAATATTGTGTATTAAAAAAAAATTTTGGTATAGGTAAAATAATCATAAAAATATATTTTTTTTTTGTACAAAAAACATAATTTTGAAAGATAAAATAAAAATATATACAACTCTACAATGCATATTTTATAATACATATAATTGTAATAAAATTTAACTAACTATAATATTATCACACTTAATAATTTTTGATTTATCAATAATTATATTAATCGACAAATGTTCAACGAATAATGAAAATCATTAATTTAATAAGTAAAAATATAACTCACCGGGCATAATGGAGAACCATTAACCAGAACTCCTTCGGCAAAACGCACTCTTGATGGATTCGATTTAAGTTTAGCTTTCTTCGCTGAACTTAATAACGCCGACTTCCTAGCCGACTACAATTCAATATAAAATATACAATATATATCGCGTTATATAATACAAGTAAAATATTAAAAATCAAATAATAACTTACGTTGTCTAGCGGTGGTTGACACACGAGCAAAGTTATTGTCTCGTTACAAGACCTGACCAGTTGGATAACATAATCCCTAAGGCCGTTTTGAACATCTTCATCGTTTATCCGAAGAATTTGATCACCAGGTAAAAGTTTTGAATCACTAGGGCCTCGCTCAGTGACGAATCTGTGAATTACAAATACTTATGAATATTAATACGCCTATATAAAAATAATTTTAAAATATTTACATAAAGCATTATATAATATATTAATATATACAATAAACTCCTATTATAATTATTACAATATAATGTGTTTATTGATAATAGATTTAAAAATAATTAAATATTTAAATTAAAAGAAAAAAAAATTTATTTTCATATTTTAGAAAACGATTTTTTTCCAGAATATAATTTACGCATTTATATAAAGCGAATTTAATACGAATTAGTAAATAATATAATGTAAAATTATAATATTTATCCAAATGATACTTTGTGTTGATTACACTATAATACGTTGAATATAATATTATTTTATAATTATCTTCGATTCATTAATAATTGAACACGCTTAGTATTCTATTATAGTAGGTACCTAATATTAAATTATATTTTATTGAAAAAAAATATTAATTAAATATATGAAATTTTCAGTTATAGGTATATAATTATAAATATAATATGATTTTATACGTTCAAATTCCTGTTGGCAAAAAAGCAAAATAATTAAATTTTGAATGTCTCATAAATATTTTATAAATATACATTTCCAGAATCTTAAAATTTTTCTATTTTTTTTTTTTTTTTTTGAATTAAAATCTTTTGGTAATACATTATTTGAAATTTAGACGAATTCGATAATTAAATAAACTTACATGTAGAAGCACGATTAAAATATGCAAATATTTTTTATTATTTAGAATATAATATAAATATATTATTTAATAATTATTATACTATTCCAAGAATGGATATTAATTTTGTATAATATTTTCGAAATAACCCTTTTAATTCCACTCACTCACTGGTATGAGAATATCAAGTTTTCTTAGTATTTTTAATTTTAATCATTTAATTTATAAGATGTTAATATAGAATTTTGCTATACAATTATACTTGTACACATTTAAACGGAAAATATTTAAGTATTATTATTTTTCGGTTAAAAGCATTTTTTACTATTTTTATGCATATTAAATTAATTGTAAACAAGATTCTGTAGATGTATTTTTTTTTTTTTTGTGAAAAAAAAAGATTATTGTGAAAACAACTCAAACGATTTAAAATTGTATTATATTCTTTTATATATAGATAACATAATATTAATATCTTTTACGACAATAATTTATTTTATATATTTTCCCAATAGAAATATGAATATATTATACACTACAAATTATATTTATTTTCATGTTATTACTCATTAATATAAATATTATTAATAATATTGAATAAATAAATAATAATAATTTAGTCGAAATGGAAATTGAATTTTAATACAACTGAGGTACCTAAAAATAATTTAGTTTGAATAAATTGTAAACAGTATACACGACAATATGAGTAAATTGAAAAATTTTGAAAAATCTCAACTTTACTTTAATAGGTAATTTATTATAATATATTTTATACTAGAATATTTGTCTGTTGGCGATAATTTTATACTTAAGTCATATACATACAATATTATATTATATTATTATTATTATTTTTATTGAACGCGTTACGCATGTCTGCAGTGAATTACGTTATTTAGTCCCCGCCCGTCGCCATACATTTATTCCACGATGTTATATATATATATGTATTTACGATATGACTTTTCATTAATAATAAATAACGATTTTCTTTTTGACAGAAAACAATTGCTAATTGATTTCAAAATTAATTGGTAGACCGCACAAACGTACATACTACACGATATATTATATACATATTGTGTAGCCATATACTACACAATAACTAAATTGAACATTGACTTATTTAAAATAAATGATTACACTCATAAATCAAAAATTTCAACGGGTCGATGTAATGTTTTCTGACATTCGAGTAATTTATATATGATTTGTAATATTATTTGTACTTATGTATTATAATATAGATTACTGTAAAACGATTTCTTTATACAAAGGACTTTAATGTTTAGATTAATATTAAAATTTTCTCGAAATTTGTTTTAAAATATTATCTTTCATCGATGGAAATCTTTACTCGTACACGTTCGAATAATCATTAGTTTAAATACGTTATTTTCTGTTACTATGTAAAATCGTTTTTTAATATATACCTATATATAATTCTCGATATCGGATCAATTGCAATAATATATTGACCGCGATTTTTGATTTTTTTTTTATGATTTATTCTTGAAAAAAAAAAAAAGGATTGTTATAATTGTTTATAAAATTTACTTGGGCATACGCAGACGAGGCAATATGTACACTATATTATATTATTGTATTGTTGCGGATCTTTCCCCGAACATAATGAAAATCGGATATACGGTCGAAACAAATTGAAATGGGAACATGCGTTTATCATATCCGTCTTCGAGCCATTATTCCTTTATAATAACGACTGGCCATCATCCCCTTTCGAACTCTTTCTGTCGACTTCTGAGTCATCTTGGCCGATAAGGGGAGTAATTTTTAAATAAAAAAATATTATTTTTTATACACATACGACAATAATATAATACAATACAAAATTAAACGACGTTATATTGTCTCGTTGGAACGATAAAAATAAGAATATTATCGCAGACAACATGTATTTAATGATATATTATCTTTAGTGAATATATACAAATATAATTATTACAATACGATATTATACACGCGAAATGGTATATAATATTATAAAGTGTACGCTCGGCTGCGTGTGAGCAGTAACTATAATTTATATTATATTTATATATACGTGGAGCAAATAAATCCTTCAAAGACCCAAATCCAAAGAACTTATTAATATAGTAATACTCGTACGCGTGTATGTATATATTATATTATCATACGACGTTTTCGTGTAATTGTGAGGGGTAAAAAAAAAAAAAAAAAAAATAAAAAATTGAAAAAGAAAAAGAGATTTCAATAGAAGCAATAGAAGAACGAATATAATATTTATAGGACATATCTTGTGAAGTTGTTCAAAAATGCGCTTTACAAGTACACTCGGAAAAAAACGAAAAATATACCCAGTAGGCAGTAGTCAGTACAACGTGTATCGTTATATACATATTATAATATTATATATAGTTCACGTCATTCATTGTAATTTCAACTTTGGTTACACCAAATGCGATGTGGATCGTCATTATAATATGTATAATAATATTGTATTGCATCCGAGAAAATAGCATATTTCACGTTTTGTACATTAAATTCAAACAATTTATACAAATACGCGCTCTATATATTCTTCTGTCACTTCCAGAATATTTTGTTATATTATATATTCGTGAACTGAATATTTAAAAATACATTTACAAATAGTCGACTGCCATAAAATCGAAAGATATTAATGTATTATAATGTATACGTTATTTAACATTTTTTAACGTCGCACGATCGAGGGGGACAATATTTTAAGATTTTCATTTTAATTATACGCGTGATTTATATAATATAAACATATTACAGGTCATATACGGTATTAATTTATAATATGAATATTAAAAGGGGAAACATATATTTATACGAAATAACGAATTTATACGCGCGTTATATGTTTACGTGAGAAATTTAACGCTGTTTTTATATATATATATTTTTTTTTTTTTTTAATAAATAAAAATTGATTTAAATTCTCGAATAGTATAATTAAATCGTGTGACGAGCGAAAAATTATATATATATATAGAAAACGTCAAATTTGAATATTTTTGTCAACAAGATAATTATTACGAATTTCAACGAAAAGCAATCGAGGTGTTTTTTAACGTATAAATAATTTTGCAATTATAAAACCTATGGGAAAAGTTTAAATTTAATATTTCAACGTGACGGATCGTTTCTTTAAGCTATTAGCGGTTCGTTAGTTAATTCTTTACCTACGTATTTTATTATATTATTATTATGTTTAATATAATAATTACACGCCGCAACCGTTTGAATTCGAACTCTGTGCGTATATAAAACGCTATAATGAAACTACTGCAGTTATTAATTGTTGGTCGATTAACACTATAAAATACAAATTATTATATCGCGTTGATGTCATTCTAAAATTTGAAACAAAATACTCTATATAAGTCCGAACTATATAGTATAGTGTTTTTACACGAATTTGATTATTATAATAATTCGTTTTTATTAATGTTTATTCGAATAAAATCAATATTATATCATGACACGTCTAGAATATCGAAAAATGATTATTTTCAAGATACCGTAAACGTATACATTATAATATCATTTTTTTATATGAAATTCAAATAAAAAAAATATAGCTTATTTTCATATATTTACCTTTAGGAAATAAAAAAAATAGACGTATAGTTTAAATAAATTATATTACACGAGTATAATATAAATCTGTAAGTTAATAAAAATTTTGGAAACGATAAATATTTTATTTTTTTTAAATTACATAATATTATAGTAATATAATATTATTTATTGTAACTATATCGTACGATAAAATCATGTGATTTTATAATCGCAATTGTGATGCAGTAAACACTTAAAGTTTTTCTTAAAAATAATAAAAAAAATATGCTCGATTCTTACGTATTTTTAAATTTCAAGCGTAAACTATATATTAGGTATGCGTTTTATTTATATATAAACGTTAAATACAAAATATAATTTTATATTATCCTATTACTTTTTCTTTTTTTTTTTTTTAATAGAATATTATATATTTAAACTCTTTGTAAAATAATATCAAAAACGACTTCAAAGCGAACATTATTATTAGTTATATTTTTTTTAAATCATATATATTATATTTATTCTTCAAAGCAAAAGTTCGTAACGACTAACGAGTAATGACTAATGAGTAAAGAGCTGATTAAATCAATCAAAAGTAGATTTCTGTGAAACCTATATGGTATGTAGGACATGAAATTCAATATTATAAATTAATCATTATTATTAATACAATTCAATATTATTATAATATTATATATGTACATATATCGTGGAAAAAATGATCAAAGGAGATTTTATTTATTATTTATTAAAAAATGAAAAAAAAAATATATAAAATATTATATATTATTCATAATCACGAAAATTCGAAATACGTTCAAAATGCAAAATACCCAGTAAAATGATAATGGAGGTAAATTTATGGCAAATAATAATAATAGTTACTTCCGATTATTATTATTATTATTATTATTGTATACTATTTGAATGTTTCGCATGAATAAACCACGTTTATATAGAATCAAAATCAAAATTACATAATGTCATCATTAATGCGCTCCTCGCTGCGTAGGTATATAGTACAAATATCCACAATATAATTATTATTCCATTATAGAATTAATATTATATTGATTAATGAATAAATAATAATACGCGTATTACGGGCATAATATAATCATAATATTATTATTATTATATAGTAGTTAATTAGTATAGTAGTTAAGTGTAATAAGGCCTTTGATGAAATTTACATTTTTTTTAAAAAAAAAAAATAAAAATATAATTACCCTCTGCAGTCTGCATCGCTAAATAATTCGAAATATTTCTATAAATGAATAAATATTCTTTTGTCAGTGGAAAATAAATGGAAAATGCTTAAATTTCCCTCGAGTAACCATATCGCACTTAACGAATACGTGTGTGTGTTGTGTGTAGCTTTGAAGAAAATCGCTTCGAGCAAACACGATACTATAATAAACTAGAGAGCTACCAAATAATTTAAAATACCATTTTCTTCTATTGTTCTCGAACGAGTTGAGTACCTTCTAACTTATTCTAACCATCATAATATTAGATTTATCCAAGTGCGATATTCAGACGGACTATAATATGTTGACGCTACCCACACATGAAATTATAAAACCAGTATAATATATATCAGTATAGAAACGGTAAGGATAATACATAAAAAAAGATGAAAAAAAATAAAAAAAAAAAAAAATAATATTTTATTTAAAATAATTGTTGAAGGATTTTTTTTTTTTATTTTTTTTTTTTTGTATCTTTGAAATATAATTTCATTTCATTCTGTGTTGGTATATACTTTGAGGATTTATTTCCCCTCAAAATTAAATTTTTCTTAATTTACTGGTTAAGAGTTAGACATTTACTATACAGCTTTGTATTGTTTTTCTTGTTCAAGTATATAAACACACATACCTGCATGTAGACCCATATATTCAAATTATGTCTACTTAAATTACCAGAATCGAGAAGAATACGTTAATACTTGAATAAAAATGAAAACGTATAATAGTTCCATAGAAAAAGAAAATTTGAATTTGAAAAATATATTATATTATTTATACGTGAAAAACGCAAATAAATAAAAAAATATTTAAATTCGTGTCAGATATGACGTAACGACAAATGACAGTAATATTCTAGCAAAGGTAAATATTATGTATAATTTTTTACAAAGTGAAATAATTTATATTATTATTTTTACGAAATGTTAACGGGCAATTTTATTATATTACTGCTGAGCTTCAAGATAAATTATTATTGTTTAAAAGAAAAGAAAAATTTGTGACGTACGTAAATAGATTTGCGAACAAATCATAATATTGTTAAATGTCTTTATAAAAAATAATAACCCATTTCAGTAAGTTTTATTAAATTTCATATAGAACATAACAACTAATAACGAAACTCTGAATGCTTAAGCTCTTTAATGTAAAAGTAAACGTATAAATCCTTTAAGCTTTAAGCTCTTCGTACCTGAGTGAGGTTACATAAATAATGCAATTTCTAGATCAAAGTTTTATATATACACTATTTTACTCGCATATATGTACACACGTGAGAATGAAGAAATTTATAAGACGGTTAAAATCAAATTTAGTTTCTATTTTATTAAAGCTTTTAAACTCGTAGAATTATTATTATAATAATAATAAAAAAAAAAAACGAATAATTTAAATTCCATTTATGGTAATAAACTAATAACATATCGTCCATATAATATTCCATACATATTTATTTAAATAAAAATAATCAATAATAATATAATAACATAATATTTGATAAAAATTTAATAATATGCACTTAAGAACTTTAAAAACGAATATTATTCATTCGATTTCGTATTGTAATTCGCAATAACTATATAGAATTTGAGAAAAAGTACCAAGGAAATTCAATAAACTAATAAAAAAAAAAAAAGTAATAATAATCATGAAAAATATTGTAAAGGGTCAAATGAAGTTAGATATAAATATATTTTATACACCTATACTGTATACATACATATTATATTTATATAAAATAGCGAAAGAACGTAAAAATAATACGAACATATAATATTTATTTTAATAAATTTTTATTATAAAAAAAAAAAAAATAAAACCCCATTCGCATAGTTATTATTTTATATTATACTAATCATCAATATTTGATAAATAAAAAAAGTACATCACGATATTGTATATAATAAAATATTTATTAACGCGATATAGGTATAAGGTATTCTAAATTCTAAAAAGTCACATTAAAAAATAAAAATAAAATAAACTTTATTTAACTGCCATTAGATATTATATATAATGAATTCGTTTAAATCTTTTTACGAAATAAATGTGTATTGTACTCGTACAAAACTGAAAATTTAATTCAATGAGAAATATTTTAATAATATTATATTATATTTTCCATGATAATTTATTTCATAAACTCGACAAAGAATAGATAATATTATACAAACTATACAAATCGTCATGTTTTAAATATTTTTGATTCAAAGTGAATATAATTTAATTATTTTTCTCGCAATATATTGCATAATATTATCTAATATTTATACATAATATTACATATTATATGTGTATAATTATTTGATCAGATTTGAATATTAATTGATCAGACAGTTTGTATACATAGGTTAGGTTACACGAGTGATTTTATTATTAATTTCTTGAACTCTTAATCATGATTATAAATATTTACACTATATACCTATAATGCTTATTGCTTAATGATAGTTTTCTTGTCATTTCATATACAAATAAGCGAGCTAAAAACAAAACTTTTTATACCAATAGGTCATAAATCATAAATAGACTCATTCACGTGAACAACTGTATGGAATTTTATTTCCTGACGTGTTTCTTCTTCGACAAATTATCAACGACGAAATATTTCGTTTCGTGTATGCGATACGATTTGCGTGCCCGTCAACTGTAAATTTACACATGCGTATACAATATCAGTAACACGCGTCTATTATTATAATTATTATTAATACACACACGTAAGGCAATAATTTTCTAAACCATTGATTGAAAAAAAAAAAACAGTCATGATTTTACTACGTACCCAAAGAACTAATTATTAAAATTTTAAAGTTTAGCTAATTAAAATAATACTTTATATCAAATAGATTCAAAATTATTTTCGAATTGCACACAGCTGTTTAGAAACAAATGGTGCGGCGTAACTTAATGATTGATAAAAGTCAAAAAGTTTAACCAAGTGGAAATGTAAATATATTATACGTATCAACAATTTTTATTTTTTACAACCAAAGCCTTTTAAAAGATAAATTTTATTTTATTGTGTTTATATTTGTTACGTTATAAGGTGACCCATGATAAGTTGAATATTGATTAAATCAAACGTTTTGATACATCAACTATATAAATATTATATTTTCCGAACGTATAGCATTTTTTTTTTTATTATTATAATATAAAATATAGATTATAAATTAATAATATTATTAAAAAAAAAACCTTTGATACTAGATTAATACATTTTTTTTTACTGCAATTTTAAATTAAAAATTTTTACGTAAACTTTATGATTATCTAAATTTAATTTTAATATTATCATGCATAAGGAATTTTAAATAAAATTATGAGAAAATGAAATAACAAATTATTATTAAAAGTTTTAATTTAAAGCTTATAAGTTATAAGACATATTTTAAAAGAAAATTCATTTTTCAACATTACTTATATATATATCTAAACGATAAAATTCACTATAATAATTATTAAATACATAGATTGAATAACTCGGACGTTGCAACAATCTTAAATAATCTGATTTTTTAAAACGAAATATTAAATAAATTTTATTATGTTTAAAGGCTTTAAACGTGTATCATGAAGTTTGAATTATATTAAAATAACGTAAATAATAGATATTAATATAGTTTTGTAATAATAATCGAGACATTTAAATACTTTACTATTGTCGATTTGACATATTTTTAAAATGAGAAAATTATTATAATTCTTTGAACACCAAACACGAAGCACTATATATATATATATAAATAAAATGAGCCTCGTTCGTTATAAATTTTATATTATGTTATCAACAACAGAAATGTAAAAAAAAATTCTAATACATTTTTTTAAAATCATGTTAGAATTTCAAATCGAATTTATATCTCTCTCGGTAGATTCTAATGAAATTCTAGAGAGAGGAAAATAAGGTCAACATAATATTTCGCATTGAAACCCGAGCTCGGAAAACCGCTCAAGAGACTCGTGTGTCGTATATGAAATGTGCAACAACATGACGTCCTTTAACGAATGAATAGTCACTGTATTTGCAAATTTCCACACACATACACACACGAGACTCGATGTAGATTAAATTTACCAACCGTATTATCTTACAGTCGGTTTTTACGTTTTACGACAAAAGACACCTATCTCGATGAGTCGGAGGTAATGTCGTCGGGGATTCGTGATGTCACGAGTGAAAACAAATAGTAATAATAATAATAATAATAATAATAATAATAATAATAATAATAATAATAATAATAATAATAATAATAATAATAATAATAAT
>JAIUCT010000008.1:11487687-11514890 GCA_021307375.1 Tetraneura akinire
ATAATAATAATAATAATAATAATAATAATAATAATAATAATAATAATGCTATATTACGCTACGTCGATTTTATTTTTATTATTATTTTATATACCTATATATATACAAGACAATGTCTCACAACGAGAGCAAAATAATAATAATCATCGTCGTCGTCGTACAATAATTTTTAATATTATCGTTCGGATTTAACCCTTTTCAATATGTGCTCACATTATATAATGTATATAACTGAAGTATTTACTTATATACGTATATATTGTAAAACGCTAAAACGGTATTAATGACTTTAATAAAAGCCGATTAATTTAGTGTTTATTTTATCATTTTCGGTTTAAAGTACGCCTCTAATGTATATACACATAATATAATCCTTAAGTTTTAAAAAGTTATGGCCGCGAAAATCCGACTCCGGGGAGTACCAACTATATACCTCTAAAACGGTCGTCGTTATACGGTATGGCGTTTATGTACCGGGCGGACGTTCGTAAAAAGAGGAGAAGACTGCGCGTTTAATCGCCTTCTGCGGATCGTCACGAAGAGCAAAATAATATATAAATCGGTCTACGGGGATAGAAGACGTCGTTTGCGACCTAGCTACAATAACGAATATCTGCTGCGTACAAAATCAAGACAAACGGGAAAAATCAGAAGACGATATTTTTATATATAGATAAAAAAAAAAAAAAAAAAATCAAGACGGCCTTTATGGAAAAATTATGTTTTCTGTTACACACGTTTTCCAACAATGAAGATATAAAGAATATAAAAGAAAAATTAATAATAATATTTGACATGTGGACGGCGTACGACCAACGGTATAAAATTGCGTCTGCAGACCTCATTTATTTATACATTTTTTTTTCTTCTTCTTCTTTCTTTCGTAAAGTCAATTACTATATAATAATGTAATATACTCGTCCCCGTTATTGTGCGTCCGATAAACGACGATTTACGATTATATTACATACTGATTGAAAACTCTATAAAATTATTATACCCGATAATCGTTATAAGGTATAAAAAACGGTCGAATGGATTTTTCGTAATAAAATTCGCGTCGTATATAGAAAATATGTCCTCCGCACACACGCGCGCACAAAGTTAACGTTACAACTTAGCCCCGACTGGTTATTTGTTCGGGATAACGGGCGAGAGGAAAATTGTGTGCCAACGGGAAATGCAAAGATAAATTAAACGTCACGACCATTCGTAACATGATAAAAAAAAAAAAAAAAATTTATATAAAAAAAAAATATATATATATAGATGTTATTCGTCACCAAAGGAAAAGGATTAAGTGAGATAACCGAACACGGAGCAACGGAGATTATCGACCATTTTTTTTTTTTTTTTTTTTTTTTTTTTATTGGTATATTGTCGATAAATACATCGATTCGAATCCTTAAGTATATACGATTAGAGATAAGTTTTTTTTTTTTTTTTTTGATACTTTTACACTTTTACACTTTTAACAATAAATAATAAATTGCGAAAATCCGTTCCTTTTAAATTTAATAAATACTCAACTCGATTATAGGTACCTAGTTTAGCTTTAGTTTTCATTATTTTAAAAAATATTTAAGCACGATCGTATACTGCAGTATCGTATCTTATTATTATGTTTCATTTATCACGCTATTTTTGAAATTTCAAAATTGTATTTACAATATTACAATAAATTATTATTAATGATAAATTATATAACATTATAAATTTGCGGGCTCGAAATATTAAAGAAAATTAGTGATTTTACTGTCAAATACCGTTAGTCAAAAATTCAAAATCGATCGTTCGGCAAAGCGCCATATTTATATTATTATTATTATATACGTATGCGTGTATTATGTAAATTTATAAACAATTATAACGGTCGGAACGGACGAAAATGGAATTCAAATTAGATTGAACGGCCAAGTTTAGATTAGTCATATATATTATATAAAATATAATATTATATAAAGTGCCGACCCGTTTGATTAATTTTATAATTTAATATTTACTCCTATAATCGAAGAGGAAATGCGTTAAATTTTTGCTACCTATTTATATTATATTTATAATACAGCTCTGGGCCCTCGTGCTTCTAAATATATGTCAGTATAATGAAAAACATATGACTAATAAATAATGACCCGAACGAATTACGCGATATTCAAGTCGGAATATTATTTCCACTATACATACGGTCACTTTTAGAGTTTTAGCCGTATAATTTTATAAAAAATAATTGGACGAAAGTGGACTTCACTATATTATAATATTGTGTTAATTTATATCTATTTACCAATCGGTTTTTACTACACGAAACAGTATATAAATAATATTATGTAAATATTTTATAATTAGTAATTATAAATATTATTAAATATAATAATCATCGTGTTTATCGAAATGTATGATGTGATGGTAGTTCGCAGATTGTTCGTATGTATATTTCACGAGTTTATTGATTATTAAAATTTCAGTAGAATAATATTATTTGATTTATCTATATAGTTACACTAACCATACATTTAAATAAATTCACGTACCTCACAATAACGGGCTTCTCGCTGCCAGCAACGAAACCAAATCCCAGTTCAGGATGCCTCTTTAGAGTAACCAACCTAGGACTCGGACTTTCCTCCACCAAATCAGTCCTGGGATCATCATAACTGGTAGTTTTCGTGATATGACTAATAAAAATAAATTAAATAAATAAATCAATAAATCTATAAGTTTTTTATTGAATAAATATTTCTATTTTTTAGTTAAGCGTTGCAATAAATACTACGTATTCACTGCAATAATATAAAGAAAAACAATCGTAAATGTAATAAATTAATATTATTTTATAAACGCACAGTATATATATTTTTATTTGGATGTTATTAAATCTTGAAAATTTAATATTCAAGATAATAATTTATAATTATTAAATATTAATAATTTTAGTTTATATATTTTAAACTAAGTTTCAACTGTATATATATATATAAAATACAGTAAATAATAATAATTAATATTTATTATAAGTAACAAGAAAAGGTAAATTATATTTTATAAAATAATTACAATTTTTAATTAAAATTTTGTTATAATAAAAAAAATAATTGCTAAAGCATCAAAACATAAAATATTGATATTTCATTAATATAATATATATTTATATATAATTTTATGTTTCGTTCATTTACAAGTCAAATAAAATATAGTATTTTTTAACATCATTTATATGCAATTTCTTGTTATTATTAAAATGCCAAACAAAATGTGTATAAAAAAGACGATAAAATATTTTTATTATGTAAACAATATTATAGAATACAAAAAAGTAAAACCGATTTCTATAATGGATGTAAAATTAAATTACTAAAATGGAAGAATATACATTATAAAATCGTATAATACTGTACGTTTTCACTAATAATATTAAGAATATAAAACATCAAATTATTACAAATGAACATAAATATGATTACGTGTGTACTCTAAGGTTTGGTTAATGTTAATTGTTAAGGAAGGCAAACTTTTAATTAATATTATCAAAATAATAATAATAATATTGAATCAAAGTAGCAAATCAAAAATACAATATTAATCGTAATACGTATTAAAATAGACAAATAATCAAAATATTTATTTTTTACAGGAGGTAAAAGTGTTTCGGGGATATTATAAAAATATTAAAGTGATATCTGTCTTTTCTAAAAAAAAAAAAATTGTATCTAATATTTATTAGTTGTAATTCATTTGAGTGACAAAAATTCTCAAGTATATTTTGTAAACACACACACGAAATGAAACACAATGAACGTTACAAATCATTTTGTAAAAATGTTCGTCGAGAGTTCACAATGAAATCCAGATTCTTGTGGAAATGCGCACCTGTAGTTTAAGAATAATGAACTCAATTTTTCTTTAACAATCCACACGTTCTGAGTTTTATTTCAAAACGATACAAAACGTCTATCGTAAACATTCAACCTCGAAAACGCTATAAACGAATTTACGATTATTTTTCTCGCAAGCCGATTTTTGTAAGTACTCGAAAATTTATATACACAGATATATTAATATAAAATTGTTTTTTATTTTATTTTGTAAATAGTACAAATATATTAAATAGTATATAATATATAAAAATACTAAATATAGATATATATATATATAATATCTCCTCGAAATATTAAGATTTTTGAGTAGTATTTTTTTAAATTTTTTTTTTAATTATTAGGTAATGAATTAAAATGTTACCTATATTACTTTTTTTTTAAATATAATCATTTCCTAAAAAAAATTAAAAATAATAACGTTTTATTTTTTAAGTTAAGTGAAATTTGAAAATATTCGGTTTATGATGGAATAAAATTGTATAATCATTTTTATGAATCTTTTAAAAGACACGAAGATGTTGATTTTTAAGAATTTTTATTTAGGTATTTCTTGAAGAAATTATATTTCTGATGTATATAGTGACGTCATAATCTGTAATAATTAATTACCTATTTATTATTATCATGGCATGCAAAATATATTTTAACATAATTATTAATTCATTATATTATTATTAGTTATCGGTAAATGTAAATTAATAATCTCGAATTCTCCAAATTACTATCAAGGTAACACTTATCATCATATTGATAATCTGAATTATACAATCCACGATATAATACGATTAAATAATTACAAATAATGACATCAAAAATATTATTTATTTAGTAAATTAAATCATTTCCTAAAAATCGGCGTTTTCATTAAATTATTAAGGAATCGACCCATCAAAATTATCGGTTAATTAAACGGTTGCATTCTATAAACTGTCTATATATTTTCAAATTTAATAAACTAAAAAAATAAAAAATAACTTTTTATTTCTTTACAAGATGTTTAAATTTATTATTATACTAATAGAAACAATTAAAATCCTAATTTATTTTTTAAATTTATTAATGTAATAATTAATAAGTATTATTATATAACACACTGAACAATTTCTTTCATCTTTCATTTATGAAGAGATTAATAATTAATATTATCATTAAACAAATAAGGTATTATGTATTTTATTTAATTAATATAATACATAATACGTTACATTTACACTGAACGAAAGCTTAAAATATTCATAAAATACATATATATTATTTTATCCAAATATATTCCTTATATTATTCTTTAAAAACTTTCAACAAACTACATATATCTCATAAACTGTTTGTTTGCTTGTATAATATCAAATTTTAAGCCACGCAAGAAATGTGGTGAATAATAAGTGGAAATTTCTTTATCCAAATTGGCTTAACTTTAAAAATGGATAAGTTTTACATCCATAAAAACGTGTTACCAATATTTTAACAGAATATTATAAAATGTTATTATAAAATGCAATGAAGTTTTAGTTAAGTTTTAAAATAATATCTTGTAGTGACAATTCTTAATCCCTAATAAGTAATAATATTATTTATATAGTTTAAGTATTGACTTGTGGATAATATATTTAAATAAATAAAAACCCAAATCCACAAAAATTTACTTTTATTTTAAGCAAAAATCTTAAAAAAAAGTAAATTTTTGAGGATTCGGATTTTTATTTATTTAAAAAGTAATAATATTATTCTATATACATTATAATATAATTTTCTAATAAAAACAGGTGACTATATATTAGGTATCTATATTTTTTTTCATATAGAAGTCGTTTACATTTTATTTTCAAGCTTATATTTTATATATGTATAAATGTATTTACCTAATGTAATTTAAAATATTTGATAATAATTATAAGTCATGATAATTATTAAGTCCACTTGATGAAATTTATGAATTTATGAATATATTATTATATACCTACCAATTTTTAATTAACTTTTTAATTAACTGTACTTATACCAAATATTTTAGATATAATTTAAACTTTACCAATAATATTGACTAACATTATAAGTTATTGAAATTATACCTATTATATGGTATACATGTTTGAATGTTACAAAGTACTATTCGACTATCGTCAGATTAATCGTTTGGATATTATTTACTTTAACCCTAACCTTAGGATAGTTAATAGAAATAGTCAATATCCCAGCCATTTCGTATATATGTGCTATCAACTAACTGACAGGTTGTTAAATAATAGTTCTAGTTTGTTTGTTTATATGAAAAGTGTCGATCTTTAGGGCATCTTATCAAGTATCTACCAAGTGAATTGAATTTACTTGATCCACATGAAATACCCGTGGGCAATTATAGGATAGAATAATAGGTAATAAGTAACTTTTTTCGACAATAAAACACAACTTTTCGGTTTTAATTATAATTGTCAATACAACATATTATGTTGAAACACTTTGAAGAAAATATAAGTTGTCCATTCCATTGGAAAAATTCTAAATACAAAAATATTTCAACCGAACAAAAATGATATCTAAAAATAATTAAGTCGAAAACAAATGATCGGAAAATTAATTTGTCTGAAAAATATTTGAACCGTAATTATCGAATGAAACCCGTATTATACGATGTTGGCAATCTACGTATATCTTGAAAGTTTACAATTTTATTTTATAATTTTGTTTTCTCATAATAATATGAATAATATTTATATTTATTTTACGTATACTCTATATTATCATACTGCATTAGGTTAACATTACAGTAAAACTATACTTCATATAGCATACGGCGTACGCAATTTATATTGCAATCTCTAATTGTGCTTCTATCATTATGCGAACTTTAAACATGGCGAACAGTTGGTCACACTCGCACGTCTATAGTTTCATTTTTGGACGAAATACGGTTAGGACGAATTATTTTTCAACTAAAATACGTTTCGGATATAATACTTTTCTCGTAAAATATTATTTTCTTCAGTTCTATTTTCCATGTAAATAATTACGTATTAAATACGTTTCGAACAAAATGTTTTTCGGCTCAAACACAATTCGGAGGAAATGATATTCTAATCATTTATTATTCTGATAAAATATATTTCTGTTGAAATACTGTTCCAGCGAAATATTTACGGATATTTTACGCGTCACCAATAATTGTATACACCACAAAGGAAAAATTATGATCCATATTTCCTACCAAAATTTTATTATAATAATAATATAAACAAATCCGTGTAGACAAATTTTTACATAAAATCGGTATTCATTATGAAAAAAAAAAAATTAATTAACATTTTAAAATAGACCGTCATTTACGTTATTTATGTAAAATTATAAATAAAAAACCTCTAAAAAAAATTATTGTTATTTAAATGATAAATTAAACGTAAATAACGTACGCCTTATTATAATATTACAATCGTGTTCGATATCAAAAATATTCAAACGCAAACAATAGTACCTACCTATTATGAATATATTTTATATTAATATATGATAAATATAAAATGACACGATTATTCGAATATAAACGTTCTCGTGTAATTTTAATTATCAATTGAAAATAAAAGAGAAGAATGATTTTGTACCAGTAAATATTACATACATATCAATTCAAATTCATTTAGTGTAAAATCAACGTGAAACGCGCCATTAATTATATCATATAATAACGTATCGTAGTATATATGCTAATTAATTAAAAAATTAACGTTCGGATTTTGACGTGTTGTACGAAAAGTAAGATTTTTTAACCTTAGTTTCTACCCCGAAACATAAAATATTTAGGTATACGCATTATAATTTATAATAACGTGTACCTATTTAAAAAAAAAAAATAATAAAAAAATACTATTAAAAATTTAAAAAAATATTATATTATGCCTTTTTTCTTTTTTTTTTATTCCAGTGTTATAGTGTATAAAAACAATATTGAAACGACAAAATAAAATTATTGTAATAATAATAATTGTACATGACCATTTTTTACGTAAATTTTGAAAATAATAATAATAGAAGAGGACTTTATTGAATTTTTCACGTGTACCTCTATAGGAAAATTATATACCTACATTACAGACATTTTTTTTTTTTTTTTTTTTATATATAAATTTTTGATCTAATTAAAACGTTGTCAAAAAAAAAAAAAAGTAATAATAACAATAACAATTTTTAAACAAAAATATATGTTACTTTTAATTACCGGTTACAACGTAAAATTATAAACTCGGATATTAAATACATATCATATTCATTATAGAATATTACCCCTTTTTTTATTTTATGTATGGCGTTCGGTTTCACGAATTCAATTACACATTCATATATATACAAAACGCATTAATGGATCCACGCCCTAATATCGTATTTTCCGTGTAAAAAAAAACAAAAAAAAAAAAAAAAACAATAATAATAATTGAAATCATATACTTAAAAATAAAAATAAATAAATAACGAAATTAAAATCGTAAAGTTACCGATAATTATATTTCTATAAAATTATCACGCGAAACTATTAAATTGATATTTTGATATAAGATCGACGAATCGAAACACTGCAATGGCCAATGGGCCCGAACGTGTGTACGGATAAACGGTGAAACGTAATCGTTCATACGTGTAATCCCTGCAAGTCGAATTTTATTATAGAAAATATAAGGACACGAGAAAATCATTTCGGAAACTCGGAAAAACATCGGAGAAAGGGATGTGATATTTCTTTTACTGACGGTCGGACGGTCGGTTACAGGGACCAGATGCGCGAAACTTTTCGGTTCTTCAAGTTTACCGTATAGATTGGACGATAATGTTATGCCGGAACGTATAATATCTTCAATTCGATATTATCGAAAAGTGGATATGTATACTTTCATTTTATATTTATATAAGACTGACCAAAATTTATTATTCCTTTTCGTTTTTGTTTTCGACAATGAAAAACTATATTTAAATTTAAATATTTGACACTTTTGCGTAATACGATAAACTATAGTTAAAACCATTTTTTGGTAATTTCTATACACTATTAAAACTAATTAACTTAAATCAAATATCTATTATAAAATTTGACTATTTTATTAATTAATTATTATAATCGCGTGTAAAATGTGCTGTTAAAATGCGAATACTATAGTTCATTTTTTTTTTTTTAAATAATAAACGATATATTATTTATCGGGATGTCTTAGAAAACGTTGAAAATAAAAGAAAGTGTCGACTGCAAAAAAACTATTTGGGCTTAAAACTCGAACGCAATAATAATTAATCTGTCAAAACAAATTGTTCGCGGTTTAAATAATTGAAATGAGACTTTTCGCGAAATATTCCATTATTTTTATTAAAATAATATTTCAACGGCTATATTTATAATACGCGAGTGTAAAGGCACTTAAAAACGTCTAGTTAAAAATTCTACCTACTTTTCTTCCGCCTGCGGTCGTTTTCAAGTTTGTATTTTTTTTTTTACTTTTCCCGAACAAAAATAAAACTTATATATACGAATACTATATTAGAAATATTATGTACGTGTAAAATCGTACATAACGCGCGTATATAATACATTTAATACATTATTATTACGTGTGTGTCGTGTGATTTTTTTTTTCTATTCTCGCTTCATATCGTCGGCGATGTGTTTTCGTTGAATTTCAAAAAAAAAAACAAAAAAACAAAAAAACGCGTTGGCCGTGACGCGCAAAAAGAAAAATTGTGAAATTTCAATTTCCGATCGTATAAATACACGCAATACGAATACGTATGACATAATTTAAGGAGGGAAAAATACGATTTTGATATTTTCAGACGTTGTATATTATTATAAATCCCATCGTCACAACGTATGCCGTTTCGCGTATACACGTCGACACAAGGCGGTAATAAGTCATAAGTCATAACTCAAAATAATTATCATCGTCGGGGAACGGTAATTATAATAAATTAATAATAATTCTTTTAACGTAAACATATATAATATTATAAATTTATAAAAATGAACATTTTCCGTGTTATGAAATCTCATCATATATATAAAAAAAAATTACACTGGGGCAAATTAAAATAATGTACCGGTTTTTTCCGTGTGTATACAATTGTACGTAAGAAATTACGGGAAGTTTCGTTTCCGAATTATTTAAATTTAACCGTATAACCGACGTTCGTTCGCCCATCGCGCGTATAAATATAATGTAAGAATGTGTGTATAAAAAAATATATACCGTGAAACGTATACCTTCTTTTTTTTTTTTTTTAATACGCTCACGTTTATAAGGGGCAAATGCACGAACCACTTCCGGGGGAATTAGGCTTACCCCCCGCACCAGACGCACACGTGTGCCCGGACGACGATTGCGACGAGAAGATGATGGTATAAAAAAAAAAAAAGAGCTCATTAAAAAACACACTGTATACTCCCTGTCCCCGTATACTTTTTTTCCATGGAAAACGGGACCGTTTTGTCTATATTGTATACGTGTTATACCTATAGGTATATTATTTAATAATACATGCAGACGTGATCGTGATTGTTTGATCGCGCTTCGAGAAAAGGGTTAAATAACGTATTATTACGCGACTGGAGGAGACGAGACTGTTATAAATAATAAATTTAATAAAATACGAGAAAACGTATTTTTATATAAAATTGACAAACGACAGTATAGAAAAAAAAAATTGCTCGCGACGTCCAAGAAAAAGTCCTCGACGACGACGGTAAAAATTAATAATAATAATAATAATAATAATAATAATAATAATAATAATAATAATAATAATAATAATAATAATAATAATAATAATAATAATAATAATAATAATAATAATAATAATAATAATAAAAGCACGTCGTACGCATAAAGTTTTCCTCCCCCAGACTGTGTACCTATACCACCTACACTTTGTAATTATTATTGCAAACTGTACATATATATATATATATAATGTAATATACGATACTGCCGTTGACATGACACTGCGTTGAACACAAATCGATACAATAGTGTATAATAATGTAGACTTTGAAAAGGGTAAAAGTAAAAAAAAAAAAAATAATAATAATAATAATAGTAATAATAAAACGAACGAAAATAATTTCGATAAATGCGTCGGCGAACAGTGCGCAGACGGGGGAGGAAAAATGAAATCGCATATACGATATAATAAAATATTTTTCTATTCGATATCGTATTATTTTTATATTACTCGTATTATAAATATCTATCGTATAGGTACTGCAGAAGAGACGTGCGTGATAATAATACGAGAGACGAAGTGTCCGGACCTCCCAATTTTCGATTGTAAAAATATAGCGAAATACATAACATTATCCCGATAAATCGTATTATTATTATTATTATTATTATTGTGTTGGAACAAAATACACCGAAGATTCGATGTGGATCGGTGCAGCGTTATATTATAATATTGTAATATATATACAGAAAAACGCGCGTATTGTATTTGTTTGGAGATGAATAAGAGAGAGAGAGAGAGAGAGAGAGAGAGAGAGAGAGAAAAGGTTAGGTCGGACCTAGTCACGGACTTCTCGCGTTCGACCGTTAAATCCCGATCGTCGTTTTTCGGTAAAGTGTATAAAACGTGTGTCTAAATATTCTAAATACATCACGAGTACACCCTGTATATAGGTATAAAATTATTATGCTCTTATTTTTGAGAAAATAAAAACGTTATACTTAACGAGCGTCCGACACGTAATATCATTGATTATATATAGATAGTACTATCTATATAATCAATGATAATATTATAATATAATATGTAGGTATATGTATTTCGGTTTTCAAATTTATTTCCCCGTTTCCGTCGAATACCTTCGTTCGGTGAACTCTATTTTTCCCGCACTTTTACTCCGGACTTACTTTTATAAACGGTAATAATATATTATATGTATTATTTATATAGTCGTACGCATTATTACGTACGTCGCGTATATTTATCGAGAGAATTGTTTTTATATAACTATTTTTAGATTTTTAGTTAGGACTAGCGGGGTCCGAAAACGATCTTTTATCATATAGTGATAAAACCGCGTTACATCTCGACGATGTACCAATAAAATTTCGCGAATAATTTATTATTCTCGTCTCGACCCAACAGAGGTTTTCTATATAATATTATTATAATATACCACTCTGGGTGATCGGTAACGAATTTATGTATACCGACCGTGTATTGTACCCCGGTACCCGTATTTAATAATATTATACCTATTCGTATGGCGACCGACCGACGTTGGAATTAATTTGCGCCATGCGTCCGGGGACGGTTCTCGGTCTCGACTCGCGTGTTCCTCCTATATAGATGAGATGTCACACCGTTAATTATATAATATGTGTGTGTGTGTGTGTGTGTACCGTATACGTCACGTGTGGGGACGGTAATAATTAAAGTCTGTAAATAATAGTATTATATAAGTGAACTAATCACGCGAAACAGTCGAGTCGAGTTGTGTTCGTTCCTATGTTTTATGTAAATTCTCTTAAATTCCAATAAGATTATTTTACTGTTTTATACAATTTACTTATATAATATGTGAAACGGCAAATACGAACAAAATTATTAAAAACTTTAAAAAAAAAAAATGGTTCTTTACAGTTATAGGTTAGGTCAGTTAGGTTCTTTATACGGTTTACACGACGTAAAGTCAAACGTCAAACGTTTAATTAAAAGTTTTGTTTATTTTTCAGACGATATAATATTATATCTATATCTGTATAATTAAATATACTAATATTATTTTAAACTATTTTATTTAAATCGACTTTAAAATCTTTTTATATTTTATTGTTTTTAAACTGGAAAACTTAACTAGTTTTTACTCGAATATCGAAATTTTCGATAAGTTTCGGCGTTTATTTAAAAAAAAAAAAAATAATAATGTTATAGAAATATTATATATTATTGTTGTCGTCGTTTTATTATAAGATAGTTCAATTATTGTACAAGCCGATTATCTTTATCTGAGAATCCGTACGCATAATATTATTATAACGACATGCTAATGATTTTGATAGATTTCGCATACCTACCTATATTATCAATAATCCACCGTGACCAAAGTTTCGATGTATTCATTTATTGTACTCGTCAATTCGGTCGAATACGAAAATAACGAAGTAAGTAATATATTCCAGTATAAGATTCGATATTATATTATATCATTGCATATTATAATATATACTCGTATTATTCGGAATTAAAAGACTATATAACATCAATTTCGATCTTCGCTCTAAATAACAATAGCGAGCAAACAAAGAAAAACTTTTATTACATTACTTTTTGGAAATTGTTCATTTGTTCATAAATAAACATAAAGAAATATCATAAATTCGCAATATTTTTAGTGGTACACGAATGGATATTATTATTATGATTATGGTATTCGTGTTTTATATTTTGAAATAAAAAAAATAATAATTAAATATGAAAATTTATAATAAAATAATGTTTCGTTTTATATTATAATACGCATTAAAATCGTTTAACGCGTTTTAATTTAAAACTAATTTGAACGATATACATTTTTATTAATATTTTATATCCGTAAAATAGTTTAATCGAAAAACAAAAATCCATTATTGTGTATTGAAAAATCTACACATTAGAATTTTTTTCTAAGTTTTATATATCGTACTTAGTTTTTATATACTAGTTTTCTAAGTTTTAAATACTACAGTCTACAGTGTATTTGTATTACATTTACATATTATTATATACATTTACGTATAAAATAATAATTATTTAATTAATCTCATTCCTTTGTACATTCGCATTAATGATGAAAGTTTATTTAACATAATATGTTTATAAAATCCTCGCTAAAATCAGAATATTCTAATGAAGGAATTATAATTTTAGATTCATAAAAATTTTCCAACTCGTCTACAATTTTATTAAATATATATAAAATATCATTAGTTCACTAAAATAACATTGTAGTAAAATATTAATATTTTATTAATATTCAATCTTAAAACTGAGTTTAAATACGTATTTTTTTTAAGAAAAAAGAAAATATGTATATTTAACTATAATTGTGTAATTAACTTATTGATCGTATATGATGATATTCACGAAATAATGCGTTCTATTTTCCTATAAAATGTAATTAAAAATTATCATTAATTTGTTTTTCGTCTAATACTAATCAATAACAGATAATTTCATTACATAAATATAATATTATAATATATTTCTACAATGTAATAAAATATGACTGTGGACTGTCTAATTATTATAGTTGAGTATGTACTTATTGTATTATACACGTTTATATTATAGATTTATAAGTACTATACAATATACTTGCGAGTTTTGAATACATTGTAAAAAATGTAAAGTTAATGTCAAAAAATTATTTATTAAGGTTATAATGAATAACGAAAAAGTTTGATAAATTTAAAAAAAGTTAAATAATTTGTTACGTACGATTATAACTACATATATGTTTTTAGTTTTAATATAAATTATAATAAAATGTGTATTTTGAACTAAAAATTAATAATATAGGTAATATAATGTGTGTTACGTGAACGTATAATATAACAAAAATATTGTCTACATTTCGTATGAAATATGACGTTTTGTAAAATGATTTTCTTTTTTTTTTTTATAATATATTTCGTACATAACTAAATTTTTCACCAAATATTATTACGCTATCTCTACATTGCACGACTTTTTGCGTGGAAATACATTTTTCGTAGAAATGATTTAATACTTTCTACCATAATATATTTATGAGCTTGTTCTATGATTTTATGTTTTATACGTTTCCAAGTTTTCCGTTTTCAATTTCATGTAGAGTCTATACAATACTGCTATTGTGCTGTTTACTAACTTACGAACATTATCAGATTAAAGAGCCCAGTTGATATCAATACTACACTATCGTTTTGCATAAGTGTGTTGTAAAAATGTAGAAATCGTGCAATAATAATATAACTTTTTAATGTCGAAATGAAATACGACTTTCGTATAAAACGCAGTCGTCGACTATTCTTTTGTAACGTACAAAATGCAAACATGTGAAACGTACATCATACTTAGTTTAATATTATTATTTATATCTTTGAACTATAAATGGAAATTAAAATAAACTAATTGAAAAATGTCTTCAAAAGCTTTTCCAAGCGTTATATATTATTATGTAAACAAATTACCTAGAACAAACTTACACAATAAATATATAATAATATGCTAATTGATTAACTGTTAACATAATATTGCGCAAGCATTGTATATCTATATGTACTATAATAATAATGTAATAGGTAGTCGTTAATATAATAATTGTAATTTTAATTAATGCAACACAATATGGTACGATAACGTGAAACTATTTAATTGTATGTCGATAATTAATTAATTTATTAAAATAGGTATATATTATTATGTAGGTACTACTTAACATCTAAAATTATTATCATCTTATTCGATTTCAAAACAAAGAAAACAATATTATAACATAATATTATCATATATTCGTGTTTTGCGTGTAAATTTATCATGCCGATCTAAATAGATTAATTGAGTATACTCGTATAATTCGAGTATAGTTACTGAAATATAAATGATTATAATTTATGATTAATACGTTATAAAAAATATTAATTCGTTAACGAACGCGAACTTAGGCAAATAAAAATATGAATATAAGATTATTTTTAACTGTTGTTAAATCTAAAAGAGGTTAATTTTACATAATAATGTATCTCAAAATTACGAAGTTTAATTATATATTATTCGTTCATAAACGAATTTCTCGAGAATTCGCTGAACGATTTGAGTAAATAAAAAGCGTAAAAACTAAAAAATAAACAAAGAAAAAAAAAGTACATAAATAAATAACGAATCCAACGAAATAACGGATTACTTTAATTCCACAGTTCGCTGTATTTAATATTATATATTGTATTTACTGAAAATATAATCTCAAATTACACGTAATAAAAAAATGTGCAACTTGTTTCACAACAATTTTATGTCGACTTCGTTTAATTAAATTCGCATTCGTTTTATTTGTTCAGTATGCATCGTTAAAATAATAATCTAACCTAAGGTCGAGGAATGAAATATTTTCATACGATATCTTATCAACTCTAAAATTATTGCCCTTAGATTATAAACATTTCTGTATTAAATATCAAAATCTTATTATATTATTCACACACGGATGAGGAAAATAGACAAATGATAAATAAAACATAATATTGTGATAAAACTAATAATTTTTAAGGCATACAGGGTTGTAAAATGTAAGTGATAGGGGCACGTGTAGGTGTAGGTACAACACACACAAATAAAATTACAGTAATATTAATAATATTATGTAATACATTATAAGTAAGAAGGCGCTATGGTTAGGCAATATGACAACACTACGGTATTTTGAACACCACCGTTACATATACCGCGGTCGATAAAAAATATTAGGTAATAAATAATAATATATGTAACAGTTTAATGTTTCCATATTATTATCATTGTTATTGTAATTAAATAATTTACAATAATAATATTATTATTAGTCAACACTAGGACAATTACATTTAAAACAATAACGATCATACCTTCGATTGGATTGATATTTAAACGGATTACACGTGATATCTGTAAAACGATTAAAAGTAAAAAAAAAAAAAAAAACAAAAAAAAAAAAACAAAAATCAAGATAATGAAATGATTGTGATCAAACGAATCTCGCGCGTAGTTTTTATTTTGATGATATTTTAAAATGTTTTGTTATAGAGATATTTTTTCATTTTTTTTTTTTTTTTTATACATATTATAACGTTTTAGGATTTAGGATGATGTCGCGTCGAAACAAACGTTCGCCCGTACCCGAATCTTTCGACAGTACCATAATAACTCGTATAATATTATATGAAAATGATCTAATATTGTGCAAGTTATTAAATTTTCGAATAGTTGCGAATATAATAATAACGAGAGGAAACGTATATCCGCCCTGGTATCTATATATATATATATATATATATATATATATTATATTTGTACGTTTGAAAATTAGATTTATAGTAGAGCTAGCGATTGCATTTCAAAATTTATATCAATTACCGTTGGGAAATATGTCAGGTATGGCCCGGCGTGGAGTTTACAACGTGAAATATCGTCTGTGGCCATTTGCAGTAGTTAATCACGCCGCCTATAACCCGAGTCGTGGCAAATAAATAATATACCTACCGATGTATTTATATTAATATCCATAATTAAAACACTACACTTTCTGTATATCGACTATCATTTATCGCTATATATAGGTACCGCAATAGCCATAAAAATAACGGTGAATAGTAAAATATTAAAAATAACGATGTGTATTAATTTGCACTCGGGGGAAAAAAAAACGATTTAATATAATGCGTTATTCCATCAAAAAATTATTTACTTCGCTCACGGTCAAGGTCCAAAACGATATTGAATTTATATTATCATTATTGATTATAGATAGTTCTACTATGCTATCTATAATCAATGATATTATTATTCCTTATCAATATCGTTTGTTAAACAACGACCGATAACAAAGTATTACATCATTATAATGTACAACTGTAAATATACGATTTAAAAGTAGTAGCGATTCGTCGTAAAATATTTTCGTATACTGTGGAATACTCGTTATAATTTTTAATTTACCGAATGTACTCGGTGGTTTTGACATCACACTGAAATAAAGATAATCAATTTGAATGAAATAAGCGAAGAAAAAACGCGGTTATAAAAATTAACGAGGATACGCACTACCCACGTGAAATAAAAAGTCAATGTTTATCTATAATTATTTTAGTAATTTTTTCCAAAATACATTTTCTAACCGACGGTGATACACAATTATTAATTTCTTTTATATAATATATAAAAACAAAAAAAATTATAATATTTAATATTTATATAGGAACAGTAGAAAATAATTCGAAACAATATTCGTTTAACGGAACAAATAATTTTTAATCTTTTGTGTGGGTTTTAAACTAATTAAAATAAAACGTATAATTATTATTTTAATACCTACATTATAACTACTTTTTATCGATTGTACAGGATACACGACCTCGTAATGACACATTTATGACATCCAAGTGATACGTATAATAATAATAATGATAATATCGTGTAGAATTTCGATCAGATTCGCCGTTATAATTTTAATATGGAAATTGGAAATTTAACTCCCGCGTTAAATATTTATGAAGCTTTGATTTTACCCGACCCATAAAATATAACATTGTATATCGCTATTAAAAAAATAAAATAAAATTTCTCTATAATGTTTAGAAATTTCGACATTTTCTCGACGTGGAATTTAAACACAATTTGACATTGTAATTAACTGCCCCAAACAATAATTTGACTTTAGATTTTACAGTCGATCGCTGTCGGTTTCAGATTGACGGGACTCTAAATTATGATAATAACGATCTACAACGATAGTATGATATTATTATGACGTACAATAAATAATAATAATAATAATAATACCTAATAATAATAATAATAATAATAATATATTATTATTAGGTATTATAATTTATTATTATTATCGACGAGGCGTAGTTTGATAAATTTCTATCCGTGCGGTATGAGCGGTTGCCGGAGTTTTCGGGGAAACGGGGGCGCGCGTAGAAGTTTCGCCGGATAGACGTACCTACGTGCGCGTGGACTGCGGCAAAAGGGTTAAATTCGGTCAGGTCATTATTATACTTGTTGTTGTGTGTATAGACGCGTTATAGTCGAGCATTGTAATATCATTATACTCGTCCGAACTCACGATATAATAATGTACCTATAATAATATATTACCTATATCATAATATCGTGTATTAAGCCATGTCCTGAAATTTGATATATTATACGTCCATATTATACTTAATAATAACGACTGGGGGGCGCACCTGCCGCAGACGGTCGGGATGACCTTGGAGACACTCTGATAATATAATATTATTAATATGCGGATCGAACTACGTCACGTCCGATATTTTACTATATACGAGTATATATTGAACCGAAATATTATAATATTGTATCGTCGTCAAATATATAAAATATAATAATACAAATAAAATATTACGCTCACTTGATAAAATAAGGTCGTCCATCGCCGTCCAACGCTTCTTCCCAGCCGTACGGCAGAGATTTGGCACCGGCCGGATCTTTGGGCCACGCTTCCACGGGCGGCAGCCAAGATGCGGTCTGAGTGACGTGACTGTAACGGGAGAAAAAAAGAAAAAATGAATACCATCAGAATAGAATAATTATTATATTTCCATATAAATAACAAAAAATTCGGTATTATTGCTTTTATATTGCAGCTCTATACAGCGTTTTTAAGAAATAAAATTATTTTAAACCACAATCAAATCTCTATATACAGGTAGGTATATAAACAAGACGATATTACGTACGTTGTATACTTGCGATACAGTGTGAGTGCAATGTGTGCATATAATAATATTATCACATGTAATTATTACATAAATAATTGTCGGTCATAAATTGTGTGTTTACTATAATTGGCGACGATAAAAATATCGTTTTGATCGTTTAATACTCGTCTTTATGCCGCGCACGAAAGCGGCAATGTATTACGTATTATTTCGCTTGATGGTTTTATATAATAATTATTTACTATTATTATATGTATTATGTATATATACGCTTAAAGGTCCAAAGACAAATATTGACTAAAAGTTTGTTAATTGGATTGTGCAATTTATCAGGCCCTTTATATAGACGAGATCGTGTATAATTGATAATATATTATCATCAGTTTTGACCAATAGATACGCGCCAAATATTATAGTTTTATCTATACCTTTTTTTGTTTTTTTAATTTTTTTTTTCAAATTAAACGTAAATCGACGTCTTGTTCAACCGTGCAATTTAAATCTGAACAAATATAAAGCTTATAGCAAGTACATTTCGATTAAAATAATTATCGAGTTCAAATAAATATATGTCGGTAAAAATTATAATAAATTTGCAATACGCGAATACGAACGAATTTAAATTTTAGATACATTAAATATTACGCATTTTTGTGCAATGCTCTTTTAATAATAACGGTATAATATGTTACTTGGACTGGTCCTGTACATCAATTATATAAGTTTAGGGTAGGAAAGTGATTATTGGTTAATTAAAACATGAAGATTAGTTAACAAATTGATGGATGGTTTGGGTAATTGTGGCTTGTTTAATCCAAAGTCCAGACACTGTCACCCGTAAAAAGTCCGGGCGACTACCCGCTGTTTGTTCAGACCATACAGATTAAGATTAACTCTCATAATTTGTTATAAAAACTAATAAAAATTATGTGGGTAATATTACTATGTAGGTAATAAATTATTATTATTATGATATTATATTAAAGTTAAAATGAAAAATTTAATAAAATTATACAGCCCAATTATGTTTTCACTTAATAAAAATACGTATAATAATAAACAATTCTTTAATATTTATTACTCAAAAATAATAAATAAACATAAGAAACTTATAATAATTAGTTGGTTAATTAAGTATTATTTATTATAATTTGAAATATAATAGTAAAAACTAAGTTAAATATTTTTTGTTTTTTGTTTTTTTTAACAAGATCACAGTGTCATCTTATTGTTTATAACACATTACAGGTACCTACTAAACAAAAATATAGCCTCAGATATTTATGCATTATGATGACGTATATACTCGCATTAATATAATTAATTTCATTAGCAAAAATACAATATTCACATTAACTCTTAAATTATGATGTGCAATTGAATTTTGACACTTTCGAAAATGTTAAACAAGTAATTAAAAATGTGTTACAATGAATTATCATAATAACACGATGAAAATTTTTAATTAAATATTTGACATCAAACGTGTTGACAAGATAATACTTTTAAATATTACACTCGGAGCACGTACACTTTAAAATATTATGTTGGTAGAAAAACATTTTCATTTCGTCTTTTAGACTCTTTTTGCCAGATGATACTACATATTCGTTGCGTGTACGTATAGTATAATATGGTGAGTATTTTATAATAATAAAAAATAAAAATGGCTGGTTATTGTGTACATAATTGTAACGTTATAAGATAAAATCTTTATTATGTGTTATAAAAAAAAAAAAAAAAAACTATTTTAATTTTATTATTTGACAACAAAATTGTTATTTAGTATAATAACAATAGAATCCGAATTCATTAAAGATCATCAATTAGATATATAAAGACTAAAATAATAATAATATATGTATAGTACAGTGTATATATCGTATAATATTGTACTAAAAAACGAGTTCTATAATTATACATTTTACAACTTACTAATAAAGTAATAACCGATCGGTTCTTTTCGAGATTATTATAATTCTACGCCTTATGAAAATTGTTCACATGACATCGATTAGTCAAAAAAAAAAAAACTCAAAACTGATTTGCATTTGAAACAACAATGAGTATAGGTAATTCTGTCGTGTCCGATAATGATTTTCCTTTGGTTAAAAACTAGAGTGTGTTATATTGATCGCATGCAATATACGCACGCACGAGTGACATTATTATGTAAATTTCGAGTGTAATTTGCCTTTGAAAATTTCTATTAAAATTGCATCAAATACGACGAAGCAAATATGACTAACAAATCATTACACATGCACGGTGTATTTTAGAGGCTCTGAGGTTTTTTTTATAGGCAAATTAAACATTTTTTTTTTTTTTTTAAATTCGCTAATAACCCATGAGATTTTCATAAAGATATAACGAAATTGTTATTTATTTATATAATTTGATTTATCGTTTTTCGTATTAATATTTCACTTGATACCGCGGTATCCGCCAAGGCACCAACACACATGGGCGTCGTGGAATGTAAATTAAACATATTTTCAGAAAGTGGCAATTTTATACAACGCTGACAATCGCGTGTTGTATATATTGACAATAATAATAATAATAAACTGCAATTTTACGATTTTCACGCGATTACAAAATAATAATTACAAAATTCTTGAAATTGTTAGGTTATAATAATTGAATATCTATAGCGTCTACCTCTACTGGATCAGGTGTTACAGGTGTATATGTTGTTCTTAACCTCTTTTTCCGCGTTCGTGATCTCCCTTAAGGTCATAAGTTCATAACTCATACAATAGTATATATTATATATATATATATATATATATCGATCCCGAAATTAAATATTAAATAATTTCCCCTAAGGGTAATCTTTTCAACATAATAATATAATAATTATTTCAAGGTAGACATTTTCATTCGGAAAATATTATAATATATATATATGTTGTTTGTGTTATTCTCAACAAGGACTATGACTGACTATATAATATTATATACCAGACTGTAAAGTGGAAAACATATAGCGTTTTGTCCGCGGAAACCTAAAATGTAATCACTTTCTTCTGGGCAGTTAAAATCGTTTGTTTACAAAACAACAATAACAATAATAATAATAATAATAATAATAATAATAATCATAATTTAATTTTCTCTTAATATTCGTAACGAACAAAAATGTTTGCATTGGAGACTCATACATGAAATAATATAAACGTATATATATATTTAATATTATAAAATTATAAATATGTTTTATGTTATGTTACTCACGTATATAGAAACTGATGATTATAACTTGTATATATATATATATATATATATATATATATAAGGTGTCAGATGGCTTGTCAAGTTTATTATTAAACGAGATTTATCATATAATCTCGAATGACACGTCAAAATTGAAAATTTCCTATTACTTTTTCTGGAAAATCGTGCAAAAAAAAAAAAAAAATCGAAAAAATCACGCATCATTTACGATTTAAACTCATAACACGTACTCGCGCTGACTCTATACATTCGACTAGCATTGTTTTTAGAAATTTATGATTAATCGTCTTTATGTTGAGAAAACATAATGTACTTCTAACAAACTCGAGCAACAACTTATCAAAAATGTAATTTTCGTTCGTGATACCAAACCGTATGTATAGGCCACGAATTCCGGACTTATAAACCGCGAATGAAACAACACAAATGTAAATATAGGTACTAAAATATTATAACGATGTATGGTTGTAATATAATAATTGTATAATATATATAAATACATTAATATTGTAACACGTTTATGCGACTATTTTTTTTTTTTTTTTTTTTTTTTTTAATATTTTATAAACCTTTGTAAAAAGTATAAAAAAAAATTCGTATTTTTCATTATTGTAAAATAAAATTATACGTATAATATTTTATCATATAATAACAAACAATATTATTGTACATACTGATAATATAATAAAGTTATTACTTATAAAGTTATAAGTCAAGACGTAAATTTTTATAATTCAACGATGCATAATACATAAAGCACAAATAATAATAAATCCATAATTTATGATCCCGTGAATTTAATAAAATATATACGTACAAAGGACAAAATAATTAATAGAACATAATAACAAAGATAATAACAAACAACACAGATATATATACGACAGTCTTTGAAAATATTATAACATATAGAATTATAATATTAACTATAGAGAAATTAATTGCATCGTAACTTTATTACTTCCATCGTAAACATTTAAATAACTTTTGATTTCGAAATAAAACTCATTTTGCAGCACTGCCCGTCTTAATTATAAATATGATCATTTGGTTTTTGTTGGTATAAATTACCTAAGTGTGAAAAGTTTTATTTTTTTTTTTTTTACATTAAAATAATAGCGTGTTATAATTGAATGTAATATGAAAGTAGATACCTATATAATATTAAACACGATATAGGTACTCATATTATGATAATTGATGAAACTGACAATTAGAACCAATTTGAATTTGAGTCGTTTATTATATTATAACGGTTAACTCGGGTTTAACCTTAAAAAATACATTTACGTATTATCTAAAGGTGTTTAACCGATAAAATCGTCATAGGTAAGTTTCATTTAATTTCAATATTGACTATTATTATTTTTATATACCTATACCTATTTCATATTTATTGTATATTTAAAACTGCGCGTCACGTTTAGAATCGAAATATATTCCGGTCTGGAATCAACTCGAAATGGACGTTTGCCAAACAGACCTTTCGTTATTATTCCTATTCGTTTTTTAATTTTAATTTTAATTTTAATTTTTTTTTTTTTACTTCTCAGACAAGGCGCCAATTTTTATACAGAGGCCTTTTTACGGTCAGTTAATTCGTTTACTGTTTATAGTATTAATTTATGACCCCACTAGTTGCTATACGTTTTTTTTTTTTATATATTCGATTTCTCCGTCCGGTAGTTAAAAAATTTATCTTATAAAAAAAAAAAAAAAACAAAGCAAATTGGTCCGGTTCCAGATGATCTAAATATTTCGTTTTATTAAGTGAAACGTATATAATAATAATAATATAGTATAGTTAACGCGGGTTAATGAGAACACGATTACGGCGATATTTTTTTATGCGAGTACCGAAAAAAATTGGCACCGACAAAAACACGGCCGATGCTCATAAGTTATAATATTATTGTAAAGTATATATTTGCGAGAATAGAGGTTAAATTTCATACGGTTGTTATTGAAAAAAAAAAAAAAGATAATATTTTGACAGCAGTTGGACTGGCCTCAAGTATAATATATTTACCATCGTATAATACGCGTTATATCGTGTGTGGTAAATCGTTGATTTATATTATTTTTTTTATTATTATTTATTTTTTTATTCATTCGAATCTGACATTACTGTCACGACGTTGTCAACTGTAATAATTATATAATATTATAATATATTTACCCGTAAAGACGTTTTGGTTAATATTGAAAATACAATAAAATAGGTAAATATAAATATGGCACGCTTAATGTCCGCCATAATATACATATAGGCACACGTATAATATCGTCTCTTAATAAAAATATATTCGTCATCAAGACTGATAATATAATACCGACAATACCGTAGATATTATAATAATACAATCGATGATTTATGGATTTTAAATTACTTTTTTTCTGGGATTAATAAAAAAAAAAATCATTCGGGCGCTCATCACAATAATCGCTCGTTTTTCTTTCTGACAAAGTTGTTTATATATACTTATATTTTTGAAAGAATTAAAAAACGAACTGCAATATTGCGATATAATAATAATCGAGATAATAATTAAAAAAGAAAAATAATAATAACAAACAATAATAATTTTGCGCGTAGGCAAATTCGCAGAGAACTATACACAATCGTTTTGTACGTTTCGAATCGTTTCCATCTCTTTTTCATTCACGACGTATATATAATCATATAACAATATAATATTATATTATATTATAAGAGAGAGAGAGAAAGAGAAAACGATTGTACTCGCATATATAGTTATAAATTTATAATATATTAATATAATATGATATTGTGTTTTATAGTCTGTCGAGAATATATTTCGTATACGCGCATTTAGGCGAGGCAACTATACCACTCTCTTTTTCCGGCGAAGACTTACAAACAATATGTGGTAAAAATATATTATAATATATTTCGCCGACGAAGACTTAAAAAATCGCACTCGTATTGGAGAGCGCGACAGAATAAATTTAAATCGCTCTCTGCTATATTATCGTCGTGTCAAACAATCGTTCAGCACAATATACCTATCATATTATAACGTACGCGTGTATAGGTAGGTACCTCCTATATATAATTATTATAATATAAATGCGCGTAAATACGATGGCATATTTCGGAAGACGCGATGATCGAAACGAATATTATTATTTCGTTTAAACACGTATCGTTATTTATTTTAATTTTTTTAATCGCATTCAATCTTTCGTTTTCGGGTTATAATAATATTTATTACTATACTATACACACGCAGGAGACCGTATAATTATTATTATTGTAATTATACGATCGGGATGGTTGCGCGAAGACCAATTAGGGGTGCAAATTACGTTTTCATTGCGTTTCGCGCACAAAGACCGAGAACGGCGGACCGGCTCGTCCCGCCGTCGTCACCATGGCGACTCCGCCGATCGCGCCGTCGTCGGAACGGGGAAAACACTTCCAATAACGCTGGGCGACCGCGGCTCGCTTCCACGGCGATATCGCGAGAGCGGAAAGGACCCAAAACACGACTACGACGTTTCGTCGGCGAATTATTATCCACACACACACACATTACATACATTACGTACGAGTGTCAAGAAATTTCCGAGGGACAATTACACGCGTCCGGCGGTCGAAATTCAAAGGGCCGCGGGTGAAAAGAATAATCGCAATCTCGACGAAGAAAACGCGGGTTTTTCGAATAAAAATGTAAAACGATATCGTTCGTATATAATATACGTATATTATTATATTATCTACATCATATTTACAATTTACATTATATTATATACGTTTCGCCGGACAAACAAGATCGAACGTTATAATAATATTATATTACTGTTATTATTACGTTATTGTGCGACGGGAAATATAACGAAACGGGATGAGTGAAATATTACGCCGAGACTATATTTACGTCCTTTGTTCGCCCCGTCGATATAATAATAATAATAATAATAATAAATATAATAATACGACGACGACGAATCGGCGTAATATTATTATTATTATTATTATTATCGACGGCGGAGAGAGATAAAACAAAAAAAAAAAACGCATAACAACGAAAACGGACTAGATAAAAGGATATTTTTTTTCGTTCGTTCGTTTCTCGCGATGTTATTATAACGGCCGCGAAGGAGGAGACCCAAAACCGTACTGTGTTATATATAAGAACGATAAAATTACACTCGCGAAAACTCGGGCGAAATATTATTTTATTCGTGTTTGGACGGTAGGGGAAAAAAAAGTAAAATAAAATCCCGCTATACGAGTAAAGTATAATAATATTATAATATAGTCTGTGGCTCGTCCGACTGTACCCTGTTGATGATAGCCCCGCCATCGCGTATTATGCGTATACGGACGAATTTTGATAACGTGTCGAAGTATCGCGTCGAAGATAAAAAAAAAAAAAAGTAAATCGAACCAGAGTTGTTCCGAATTCGTGACGGTCGCAAAAAAATATTTATGGTATTTTTTTTTTTTTTATTTCCGTCACCTCTATACACGCGGCGAAATCGAGTTGGACGGTACCTATATATTATTATAAATTATAATTATGAAATTATCGATGCGTGCGGATTTCGCGTATTGTATTATATTTATAATATACGCGTGCAATAATAATAATAATAATAATAATAATAATAATAATAATAATAATAA